>OX451735.1:711935316-712428813 GCA_948472305.1 Vicia faba
AAACCAGCGAACAAATCAAGAGCATGTTGGAAGCTCTATTCACACGACTTCCTCCTTCTTCTTAGATTTTTCTTATGTTTTCCTTGTTTTCTTTACATGTTTGTCTGTAATATTTTCCTACTTGATCTAAACTATCATTGCTTCTGTTTTAATACAAACGTGTTTTGCTCTAATCTTTTTAACTCTGATTAACTATGCTTTTTGATAGCTGACAAAAAGGGGGAGAAATAATGATATTTTTCAATAACGGTTTACTGAGACAAAAGTCTCAAACATTCTAACATTCTTATATATTTGAATGTCCTTGTTCTGAAAAGCTTACAGGTACAAGAATCTGAAGAACTCTGATAAAGCAAAATTCTGATGCTCAAAGAAAGGTTCAATAAAGTTCTGATACTCAAGGACTCAAGGAATCAAAGGGAAATAATCAACTCAGGGGGAGTTTTTCTCATCATTACTCTGATACTTTTTACTCCTTAACCTCTTAGCTTTGATACTTTTTCTCATTATCTGATTATCTCTGATATCGTTTCCTCTTTATCCTTAAACTCTGATACTTTCATCATTTTATTTTAATTGAAAAAATCTGGTTTTTGTCATCATCAAAAAGGGGGAGATTGTTAGAACATAGTTTGATTCTACAACCCTCAATTAGAGTTTTGATGATAACAAAATACAAGATTAAATGAATTATGAGTTTTATATATGACATAGATGCTACCTAAAATTATGTTGTGTATTTGCAGGAAACTCTGATGGAATCAGCATCAGAATATCAGAATATCAACATCAGCATCAGAAGATATGTCACATCAGAAGATCACACATGTGCTTACGTTGAAGTCTGATAAACAGAATATACGCTCAACATACTCTGACTCTGATCAAGATCATAACCATGTCATCAGCATTCAGAAGCGCCAGAATAAGCTAAAGCCAAGAACGCTCTGATCTTCATTACGCAGAACATTCTGAAGTATCAACGGTACTGCATTCAAGGCAGATTAATTACCAACGGCATTATTCCAAGACAAATATCTTCTCAAAATGGAAAGAATGTTATGAGCATTGAAATGGAATTATGGACTGCAACGTATCTATTCCAAGAAGTATTTAAACAAATCAGTGAGAAAGGAAATGGCTAATACTCTTTCACGCACATACGCATAAGCTAATCATCTTCGTCCTCACTCATTCAGTTTGCTAAAGCACTCAACTGCTTACTCTATAATTCTAGCATTCTAGTTTCATATAAGCTTCATTTTGTGTATTATCACAGGTGTGATATATATAGTTTTTGTAGAAAACATCAAACACACATAATTGTTCATTTATCTGTAAGAAAGAATTTCCTTGAGAGACCGGTCTGTGGTTAGACTCAAGAAGGCTTTAGCAGTTGTTAAAGCAGTTTTGTATTCAGTTGAATATAGTGGATTAAGACCTCGTTGGAGAGAGGCGAAATCACCTTAACGGGTGGACTGGAGTAGTTTGAGATCAAACGAACCAGGATAAAAATAACGTGTTGTCTGCATTTGATTTCAAGTTTCAACAATTCAACCCCCCTTCTTGTGTTTTTCACATCTTCAGTAGAAATTAACACAGTGTGCTACATTCAGAATAGAATCTCTATAAGACCTATTCTAGAAAAGACTCCATATGAATTATGGAAGAACAAAAAGCCCAACATTTCCTATTTCCATCCATTTGGATGCACTTGCTTTATTCTGAATACAAAAAATTATCTGAACAAGTTTGACTCTAAAGCACAATGTATCATGTTAGGATACTCTGAACGCTCAAGAGGGTACAAAGTATACAATACAGAAACACAGATTCTTGAAGAGTCAATCAGTGTTAGATTTGATGATAATCTTGACTCTCAAAAGTCAAAGCAGAATGAATTCATTGCAAATATAGAAGTTGAATTCACAGGTACTGAAGACAACTCGTCAGAAGTTCTCAACAGAGACGCTCCCACAACATCAGAAAGAGTTATTGCAAGAAATCCAGCACCTTCAGTTGATCAACTTTAGAAAAGGCTATCCAGAAGCATAATAGCTCACCCAGAAGAGAAAATACTGGGAAAGAAGGATGATCCAATCAGAACAAGATCAACATTCAGAAACTCTGAAGAATCCCTCATGGGACTGGTCTCTCTGATTGAACCAACAATAATTGATGAAGCGCTTCTGGACAATGACTGAATTTTGGCAATGTAGGAGGAATTGAATCAATTCACCAGAAATGACGTATGGGATCTGGTTCTCAAACCAAAAGGATTCAACGTCATTGGAAGAAAGTGGTTGTTCAGAAACAAACTAAACGAGCAAGGAGAAGTCATCAAAAACAAAGCACGACTGGTAGCACAAGGTTATAGTCAGTAAGAGGGGATAGAATATACAGAAACCTTTGCTCCAGTCGCCAGGTTAGAATCTATCAGACTCTTAATCTCATTTGCTGTGCAAAATGGCATCACTCTGTATCAGATGGATGTCAAAAGTGCATTCCTAAATGGCTATATAGATGAAGAGGTATATGTGCACCAATCCCCTGGGTTTGAGAATTCCAAACACCCGGAATATGTTTTCAAACTAAAGAAGTCGCTCTATAGTCTGAAACAAGCTCCCAGAGCTTGGTATGAAAGACTAAGTAACTTCCTGTTAGAAAAGGAAATCACCAGAGGGAAAGTGGACACAACCTTATTCTGTAAGTCATTTAAGAATTGCATCTTAGTGTGTCAGATTTACGTTGATGACATCATCTTTAGATCTACTAAACCCCCTCTGGGAAGAGAGTTTGCTAAATGCATGCAGGCAGAGTTTGAGATGAGCTTAATGGGGGAACTCAAATTCTTTTTACGCATTCAGATAAACCAAACTCCAAAAGGAAATTACATTCATAAGAGCAAATATGTCAGAGAACTTCTGAAGAAATTTGATCTCTCAGAATGTAAGCCCTCAAAGACTCCAATGCACCCCACGTGCATTCTGGAAAAGGAAGAGGTAAGTAAAAAGGTAGAACAGAAAGTCTACATAGGTATGATTGGTTCTCTCTTTTATCTGACGGCTTCAAGGCCTGAAATGTTATTTAGTGTTTGCTTATGTTCTAGATTCCAATCAGATCCTAGAGAATCTCACTTAACAGCAGTTAAGAAAATTTTCAAATATCTGAAAGGTACTACTAATCTAGGTTTGTTTTATTGAAAATCAAATGATTACAGCTTAGTAGGATATTGTGACGCTGATTTCGCTGGAGACAGAGTAGAACATAAAAGCACTTTTGGAAGCTGCCAGTTTCTGGGAGAAAATCTGATCTTATGGACTAGCAAGAGACAGTCCACAATAGCACTATCAATAGCAGAAGCTGAATACATAGCAGCTGCTGGATGTAGCACGCAAATGCTCTGGATGAAAATTCAACTTGAAGACTTCAACATATTTGAGAGTAACATTCCTATCCTCTGTGACAACACTTCTGCTATATGTCTCAGTAAGAATCCTATTTTTCATTCTAGGGCTAAGCATATAGAAATAAAACATCATTTTATTAGGGACTATATTCAGAAAGGAAGTCTTACCTTAAAATTTATTGACACAGACCATCAATGGGCTGATATATTTACAAAACCTCTTTATGAAGATAGGTTCAACTTCATTCTGAAACATCTCATCATGAAGTTATGCCCAGAATAAAATGTTTTACTTACATAACTTAACCCTCGGAACTTTATTATTTTCTGTGAACAACTGATCAACCTGTCTTCAGAGTTTAGAAGTATAGATTGCATCAGAATCTATCCATGAAGATCTGAACGTTTCATTTCAAGGATAGAGGCGTGCAGTTCACATCATCAAACATTTGTCATCCTCTCACCAGCTACCTTCTGAGGCTGAACACGCGTTCAATTTCTGAAGGGTGGAAAGCGCTGATTGGATGCATTGAGACACTTGTCAATGGTAACCGTTCAGTATCTTTCTAAATCCCCTAATTTCAGGTGTCATTAATGCATATAATCATTACTAATTTTTTCTCTTACTTACTGCCTACGTTTTCAAGAAACCTATTTAAACTCAAAATTACTTTTTTCATTCATTCACTTTTACTCTCCTAAATATTTTCTCTTGTTTCAAGTTCTTGCTTTAAAAAACCCTCTTCATCTTCCTCTAAGACCCGTGTGAACAATGGCATCATCAAGTCTCAAAAATCTCAGTGCTCCTGAATCTTCTTCAACGGAACAATATGAAGAACCCTTTAGAACGCTTCTCACTCCTGTTGACAACCTGGAAGTTCTCTCTGAACTGATTATTGATTTTGAGAGCTTGAAAGAAAATGGTTTCAACCTCTATGAAGACGTTACTGCACAGGGATGGAACATGTATTTTGACCGTCTGTTGGGTCCAACATTTCCCATTCTCGTCAAAGAATTCTGGATACATTCTTCTTCATCAAATCACCAGGTTACTTCTTATGTCACGGGGAAGAAAATTGTGATTACAGAAGATCTTATTGCGAAGCTTCTTGGATAAAACGGTGGTGGTGTCAGATGCATTGACATGGCTGAGAGATGCTCTGACCTAAGATCAATTGCAAAGGAAATTTTTACTTCTGGACAACCCTCCAGTAAAATCAGATATTTGAAGGATTATCATAGAATTTGGGCCAAAATCATTCTGGGATGTATCCACCACAGGAAGCCTACAAGTTCTCCTGATTACATCAATATTGATCAGTAATTTCTAATCTATTTAATTTCTAAGAAGACAAAGGTAAATCTTCCACACTTGCTCTTCAACCATCTCAGAACAAGTGTGAAGGAAACCAGAAAAGACGAAAGGACCGAGAGGGATTGGATTCCCTTAGGAAGGCTGATATCAGATATTCTAACAGAGAACAGGCTGATAGAACATCTGACGGAGTCTCAGGAAATAAGCACATTGGAAGCAACTGCTGGGAAGCCCTTGAATGCCAAGAATCTGAAGAAAATGAAGATCATTGAGAATATCAAGAAGGAACCAACTATTACTGCTCATGAGACCATTACTTCAAGAAGGATACCTCTGAAGGATTTTCCTTTATTTTCTGAGATAGACTCCAAACCAGAAATAATAGTCAGATACCTTGAAGCTTGCAAGGCTGATGGGACTTCTCCAAAAATCAAAATTCAGGATCTGCACAAGGCTGCTCCAGAAGTTGCGCTAAATAAATCAAAGAAGAGGAAAGCAACAGGAGAAAGACCCTCTCAGAGGACACTTAAATCTTCCAAAAAGAAAGGTAATCCATCTTCTATTTCTGTTATAGAATCAATAACAATTTCAACGTCTGAAGCCATGCCTTCTCAACCAGAAAATTCATCACCCAAAACCTTTGAAGATTTTGACATAGAATTTGATCCATCTGTAACTCTAGGTAATTTTTTGAATGAACCTCACTCCCCCACTCAAAATCCAAATCCTGAACATCATCAACCAGAACTTGCCAAAGTTCTATCTGAAATTGAACTATTTGATCAAGATTTTTCCTCTCCTATACCAGAAAATTCAAACTCTCAACTCCCAGAAAATCCAAACACTCAACAACCACCAGAAATTCCTCAACCAGAAATCCCACAATCGCCTCAACTAGAAATTCCACATCCACAATCACCTCAATAAGAAATTCCACAACCAAAAAATAATCAACCACAATCTCCTCAACCAAAAGATCTGAACCCCAACTCACCACAACCAGAAATTCAACCTTCTGAAAATCCATCTTCTGATATTCCCGTATCAGAAACCCAACATGCCGCCACAAACCAATCTGAAGACTCTCCTTCAAATTCTGATACCACAATCCCAATCCCTAGAATAACAGAACCTCTTGCGGTTTGCATGCCTCTCACTATTCATGATATTCCAGAAATATCGTCATCCCTTGAATCCACACCACCAAACACCCCTACCAGACCAATTATTATTCCTGACTATCCCACTCCTTCACCCACTAACCGTCCAGCTGACAACTTCAGACTTGTCATTGATCCTATTGTGCTGGAAAGAATAGCTTCCACCTTACACAAAACTGCCATTCCCAAACCTAAACCAACTGCAAATGCATCAGATGTTGGTACAAATTTGTTGACTTTTGAAACAGGAATGCAGGAATGGATCAATTCTTTGAAGCATGCCAGTCAAGAGATTTCTAATCCCGCTGCTTCTGATTATATGTGGGAAAGATTCAGAAAATGGGTCAACACTGAAACTTTGAAGCTGAAGGAATTGGGTTATGAAAAGGCTCAGCAGAACTTCAGTGATCAGCTGAAGGCTTTCCAAGACCAAGTTCTGAGCCAACTGTTTAAGAAAGATATCCTCTCGCTGGATAATGCTCCCCGGAAAGAGCATCATCCTTCAGAAGTAGCTGAACCAGAATCAGAAAGTCTCTCTCTGACTACTGCTCCAGAAAACATGATTGTAGAAGAAGAAATGGTTCACTCAGAAGAGGCTGCAGAATGTTTTGAGCAACATCAAACCCCTGAAGAGACACCAGCTTCCTCCTTAGTCATGCAAACTCTAGAAGAGTTGAAGAAAGAAAATGCTTTAATCCATGCAAGACTGGATAAGCAAGAGGATACGAACAAAGAGATTAAAAGTATTATGGGTAAACAAGAAGACACTACAAAGGAAATCAAAGGCATTCTGGGCAAGCAAGAAGAGTCAAATACTCAGATCAAGAGCTTATTGGAAGCGTTGTTCACACGTCTTCCCCCTCCTTCTTAGATTTTCTTTTAAAATTGTTTATCTGTAACTTTTATCTTTACCTCTTTGCTTATGAAACTTGTCATTGCATTATGTTTTAAATATAATTCATTTATTTTGGATCTGATTATATTGCCTTTTTTATACCTGACAAAAAGGGGGAGAAAGTAAGATATTTTCAATAATGGTTTACCGGGACAAAAGTCTCAAACATTCTGAATTATTTAACCTTTACTTTCTGAAAAGTTTGAATAGGAACAAATTCTGATAAGAGATGCAGCTAAAACTCTGATGAGAAGGAACTTCAGTGAAGTAATCAACTCAGGGGGAGTTTCTCTTAAACCTTTTGTTCTTTATTTTTTCATTGAAAATTCTAGTTTTTGTCATCATCAAAAAGGGGAGATTGTTAGAACATAGTTTGATTCTACAACCCTTAGTTAGAGTTTTGATAATACCAAATACAAAGAACAAATATGCATCCTAAAAATTATGTTATTGTGTATACAGAAGTTCTGACCAAAGCAGCATCAGAAGTTAAGCTATAGAAGCTACACGCTGAAGCAATCAGAATTTGCGCTGAAGATTGATGACCAGAACCTGCGCTTAAGTAAAGTAGACTATGATTCTGAACAAGAGCATAAGAATCTAAGTCATCAATGTTCTGAAGCATCAGCAGCAGGCAAGGATGGAAGATTCTGAAGCATTACTATTCAATCAAGACAACATCAATTACAACGGCTTCATTCAGACAGGATCTTCTCCATATGGAAACTGAGTTAATGTCATTTATCTCGCTTAATGATCAACAGGAATTCATTGCCTATATAAACAAGCTCAGTGATCAAATCGTACACGATTTGCATACATTACTACACGAGAATTCAAAAATTCTGCAAGCTTACTCATCTATTCCACGCTCTATATTTTTCTAAAATATCACAGTTGTGATAACTGTTTTTGTAACGAAAAAACATTTGTACACACATTCTTGTATCTTTGTTTAAGACAGTTTTCCTTGAGATTAACCGGATTGTGGTTGTACTCAAGAAGACTTTGAGAGTTGTTAAAGTAGTAATTGTAATCCTTTTGAGATTAGTGAATTAAGACCTCGCTGGAGAGAGGAGAAATCACCTTGATGGGTGGACTGGAGTAGTTTGAGATCAAACAAACCAGAATAAAAATACTGTGTCATTGCACATTTGATTTCAAGTTTTCAATTCAACCCCCCCCCCCCCCCCCCCCCCTTCTTATTTTTTTCACTTCTTCAATCTAGAATTCAGATCGGAAGTGATAGCTTTTCTTGAGACCTAAATTATACACAATTTTTACTTGATTTTGAATCACATAAATAAGAATTTATTCACATAAAAAATTTATTATTTCCTTTTGTTTTAAGTCGGTGCAAAGGTCCAATAATATCGACCTAACACGAGTTATCCAATCTAAAATGTCCTAAAGTGGAACGCAGACATGTAGACTCTCATCACAGTCACACATCAGTTATGGTCCTCCATCTCATTATCAGCCGTCAAACTCAATCAGAAGGTCATTTGAATCTCACATTAAGCGAGAGTGGTTTTAATCACCCCTTGTATATAAGCATTGTTACGCATGGAGACAATTATTATTCATTCAATATCACTTATTTATACCTCTTTGACTTCATTGACTTGAGTGTTGGACTACTATTTTTGCAAGTTTACTCTTGTTCCACCGTATTAAAATCTTGTACCACCAACCCGAAAGAACTAGTTACCTTTATATCATTGATTTTCTATTCCATTGTTGAATTACCTTTCCTCCATAAAACCTATACACATAATCCAAATTACCTAAAGATTTTTTTTATGATAACTCATTATTTGTGAGATATTTAAGACTCAAATACTTGAATTAAATGTTAGAGTTTGGCTTTATTAAATTCATTTATTTGTGTTTGTATGACTTTTTCTTAGATAGTATGGAGCACACTAGGTGATCTCTTTTATTTTTTTATGTGTTTTTATGTATGTGCAAGAGTAACTCTGGTGACAATTTTGTGACGTCAAGAATTTATAACCACTACTCAGGAGGCCTTGGGCTAGAAGATGCTGGTCGGAGTTTTTAATCTTAGTATTACGACTGATGTGATAGAGTTTTGAGGAATGAAACTAGGGCTGAGTTGGAAAGCTAAAGAGATAAGGATGGACTCTAGAGGATAATGTATGAAAAACTATTTATAGAGATGCAATAGCCAACCTACATAGCAAGCCTGCTGTAAGACGTGTTATTTCCTACATGTGTTGTGTAATACTTTCAATACATGTACTAAAAGATAAAAATGGGGAATATGTTTTATTTCTTGTGACTAATCAATGGATAATCAAAATTCTCGAGATCCGAAGTTTGGAGGCAACCCTACAAATGAAGGAGGATATAAAAGGGCATACCTTGGGAAATGGAAGGAAGTTCAGAAGTTGAAAACACTTATATAAAAATAGTTTATTATAAAGAAGGAAGGGTGAACTAGATTCAGACGTGTCTCTCATCCTACCATTTTTTAAGAATACTACTCAATCAGGTGTAACAGAAATCTCCTCTTGTTAGCTGAAGACAACAAATAGTAAAAGTGTCACTATTAGGTTTATCTTTTATTTTCTTTGTTGTTTAGAAATGTTAAGCTTCAGATCATGTTTTGTTGTTTTTCTTCAGCTCACCATGAGTTAAACTTTTTATGTTAAGAAATGTGAATTTATTGAAAAGGAACCTTTTGGTGTGATGTGATTTGATTTTAGTGACACATTTTGTTATATGCATTAACATTATATATTTATTTCTTTGGTTGATCATCTTAGAAATAGATAAAGTTTATTAATGTTGAGGAATCCTTAAATAAATGGACATCATGTCAAATATGAATAAAAAAAGTAAATATGAATATTTTCCATTTAGTTACTGTAACACGGTGGGAGAACTGACTTGGTTGTTTTGCGTTTGATCGCAATTGTTGCGGATAGCAAGAGTCGCCACCGAATTTTCTTTTATCCAAAAGGAAAGGCTGAAAAGAACATGAAAGACCTTTGAGATTGTTTCTTGAGTTCGGGGGTAGATTATAAAAAGGGAAGGTATTAGCACCCTTTTTATCCATAGTTATCTATGGGCTCTTGGTTGCTTGCTAGATCAGTTGCTTTTATTTGAAAATGTGCTTTATGCAATTTTTGAAAGTATTTTGAAAAGGTGTCATCGTTTAGGAAAACTTTGTAATTATTCTCGTTTGTAAGAATGTATACAAAGTGTTGATCTTTTGAAAAATGTTTCAAGTTTGAAAGTGTTGGTGTTTGTTTTGAAAATAGCATGGATGTTTTGGTTTGAAAATGAGCAAGCAACTAGGAACATTCTACCTACTCAAAATTATTTCTTATTTATTTTCTCTTTCCTTTGACATTGTTATTTTACCATGAATTTGTAAGTAACCTTATATTTGGATGTAAAAGGGACGGGCGTGGGTCATCGTATAGCCATGATAGCAATGTTTTGAGATATCTTAGCAATTCTCTTTGAGGGACTAAGATCATTTTTGAAAGGCAACTTTGGATAGCGTCATCGAGGGACTATGATCTTGTATTTTGATTTGTTTTTGCTAAGATACTTCACATGCATAACATGGCCATTTTATAAGGCAACAAAGTGGATTTACCCTAAGGGTGTAAGTATGCAAGTGTGTTGATTTACATGAATTGTTTTGTCTTGATTAGGGTTTGCTAACTTGTTGATTTTAATCTTTCCATACAAACCCTAATTTACTAGCATTTATATATAAAGCATTAAATTGCGGAAAATAAAAATACTAATCTATTACATCAATAGGGGAGGGGGTGTACAAATTTACAAATGTGGATTTTGCAAGAAAAATAAATATAATTAACTATTACAACCATATTGAATATTGTACAAAATTGAAAATAAAATGCATGAATACAAAATGGAAAAAGAAATGATTTTTATTTGGTTTTATGAAAGGTTTTAAACTTAACCTAATTAAGAAAGTAATTAATGGAAATTAACTAAAATTAAAACCTAAATCAATTAACAAAGAATAATAAGTTAAAAATGATTTTTTTAGGGTTTTTTATGAAAAGGTTTTAAATAATAGAAATAATAGGAAATTAATTAATTAAAATAAACCTAAGTTCTAAATTAATTTTAATTTATAATAAAATAATATAATATAATAATTAAACCTAATTATCTAAATATTAATCAAGAAAAAGAAATTAATTTATTAAGAAAATTGTTTTTGTTCTTCTTTTAGTTCTTATAAAGAGAAATAAAATATAAATGAGTGTACAAATAATAAAATAAATATTTTTTGGATTTTTTATTAATGATAATAATATTAATAATAATAATAATAATAATAATAATAATAATAATAATAATAATAATAAAGATGATAAAAGAAAATATGAAAGAAAAATAAAACAACAACAAAAAAAAGAAATAAAGAAATAATGGGCCAGGGGGTGCTGAAACAAGGCAGGGAGTTAAAAGTTAGCAAAAATAAGGCTAGGCCCAACAGGAGGCCCAAGCGCTGTTTGAGAACAAAAAAAGGAAAAAATATGGAGAAAAAAAATAAGCAAAAGGTAGCGCGTTGGGTGTTGAACCCACGCCCTCTTGGTTACCAGCGTGCTGCCTTATCACTGGGGTGGCTATATATCTGTTATTTAAAATGAAATGATAAATACATAACATAAAATGCTTCCAAGGCCTGTACTTCGTCTTCAACCTTCAGCCAGCCAGAGCACCTGTAACTTGTTCATCTCTCAACAAAAATGGAAAGTACAAACATGAAAGTTTTGGCATTTCTTCCCACGAATCCAATCATATAAATAACTAAAGTTATAAATCCAAGATGAGTGAGAATTTTTCTGTCCCTAATTTAAAACCTAAAAATTTCAGAAACTTCAACTCCAAAATTCTCTAAGCTCAGGCCATATAAATGAAAATTATGGATATGTACAGCTTCATGGAAATGGTATCTACATTTTATCTTTGAAAATGGAAGCCTAACAATGCCTATTTAAATGGTTCAAAAGTCATAAAACTCACCTTACAAGAGGGTATCGTGTTTTGAGTTGGATCAACTTTCAAGGTGCTACAAGGATCAGGTTAGCCTCCTTGAGGTCCCAGAAAGCTAATGCAATGATTAGCTTGGTTGGAGAGTGGCTGAAATGGTCTGGAGAAGTCCACTTGCAGTGCTCTATTTTTGAGTTTGGATAATGGTGGAAATGGAGTTATAGAACTGTAACAGGTATTAGGATGAGTTGTGGATGATGTTTAGGAAATTTTGGAATGGTTTGGAGAGGAAACACACGAGTAATTTGAGAGATGACAGTGTAAGGTCAGTTTCTGTATAAAAATGAAGTTTTTGTATGCAATCTGAGTTTTTGAGGGTTTGAGTGAGTTTAAGGGCTTGTACATGCGTGTGTTATCTTGCAAATAGTGTATGCATTTATAGGCAAGGGGTTTTGTGTTCTACAACAAGTCAGAATTTGAATTTACATATTGTTGCATCTTTCTTGTTTTTAAAGTAAAGTTTAAACATCTTGTTCCAAGGCAAGGTACAGAGCTGCATAGAGTGGTTAGTACTTTAGACATGCTTGTTTTTGTTTTATAGGGTTTTTGTGTGCAGAAAGAATAATTTCAATGCTCAAGGAGAGTGGACTTTGTGATTAAAGCCACTTTTCAAGAATAACAATGGTGCCTTTCTTCCAAAAATGGAAACGCAACTTGGATAATGGTTCAAATGCTTGGAAAATGGCTCCATATGTTGTGTAAACATTTAAATAAGGAGTGAGTTGCAAGTTAGAAGCCTGCAAAGTGAGATTATGCAGCATGGCTATGTGATTTGGTCCATTGTGCATCACAAATTCTACCTTGTAAAACAACTTGAAACCCTAACTTCTGACCTTCGATTCTCCTTGCTCAAATATGATCTCAAAGATTTCTTGGACATTTTGGAAAGCTTGTAATGTGCTCTACAATACCTCTTTTAATCACTTTAGCAAAATCCAAATGTAACTATATGAAACTTAGCCCAGAAGTTAGGTCAAAATACAAGACCATGATTTCATGGATTAATAAATTGAAATCCAAGAATTTCTAGGAGGAGTTGTGTTCAGAAATTTTTTAGATATCATTGAGATATACAACTCTCATGTTGAAAGTTTCCTTTGAATCATCTTGCATCATGGTGAAAAATTGGCTAAAAGTAGTGAAAAAATATGAAGTTTTCAACACTTAGAAAAATTTCTAAGTTTGGAAACTTTGAATTTTCAAAATGAAATCTTGACTTTTTGATTTCTTGATGAACAAGTTTCATATTTTGACATTTTTTTGATGAATTGTGATCTTTGACACTTGATTATGACCAAAAAGTCAAAGTTTGACTTTTCAGTATACAGTTGACTTTTGATCAGTTGACTGAAAATCAACTATCAATCAATTGATCTTGATGGAAGTTTTGAGCCATACCATTAGGTTAAAATGATGCATTTGAAACCTTGATATCATGTCTCAAACCAAATAACCATTTTCTAGGTCAAAAATCAGAAATTTCCTTTTCTCAATCAAAACCTTAATTTTGACCATTTTGCCCTTTTGATGATCTGATCAAATTTCTTGAGGAATTGTGGTCCAAACTTGATCAAATGACATATATGAGATCATAATTTTGACATGTATAAAAAATTATGAAGTTTGATTGTAAATCTACCACAATTGACTTTTTCCCCAATACAATTAATTTTTAGGTCAACTGATCAATTGACTGAGCAAAAATGTGATCCAAGACTTAAAACTTGACATGAGCAATCTTGAGGGTCCATAATGATCCAACAAAGTCATATGTGGCATTAAAAGTTCAATTATCCTTGTGCAATCTCAAACCCTAATTTCAGTCATCAATGCTTAAGGAGGTGTCTTGAGCTAATCAATCCCTAGTGCAGTCTTGAACCAAAGGAGACCTTGTGAGGAATTACTTGATAAA
This sequence comes from Vicia faba, assembly GCA_948472305.1. Classification (NCBI taxonomy): domain Eukaryota; kingdom Viridiplantae; phylum Streptophyta; class Magnoliopsida; order Fabales; family Fabaceae; genus Vicia; species Vicia faba. The sequence goes on from OX451735.1 coordinate 711,949,078, forward strand.
TGAGGGGGGAAATTTTAGGGTACAACAGCTGCCCATTTTCAATATTTTTTAACCTAGAGAACTAGATTGGCAGATCCGCCATTCGTGACTTGAAGGTGGAAGATGATTGAACACTAGAGTTCCCAGAAATTTGCACTCGAAGATGAATCGTGAATGGGCTTATAGATTCCATTTAGAGAAATGTTGGAGATGGGCTTGTAGATGCCATCCAAAACTGATTGTTGATAGAAATTAGACTAAGTCTGAACTTGACTTCAACTAGGAGAAGAATCAGAATAAACCTTTGGTCGATTTAAACTGAAACTAGCAGAAGTCTTGACTATTGTTTGACTGGAAAGAATCAGAATAATTCTTGAAGCGTTTTATCTGAACCAGAGAAATTGTCTATTTGGAAAGTATCAGGGTAAACTGTTGAGAGGTTTAAACTGAACCAAAAGAGGTTTTGGGTATTCTTTAACTATGGAGGATCAGAATAAATCTTTGAGCGATTTATCTGAACCAGAGAAAGTGTCTACTAGGAAAGAATCAGGATAAATCTTTGAGAGATTTAAACTGAACCAGCAGAGGTCTGGAGAAGAATCAGAATAAATCATTGAGAGATCTATCTGAACCATAGAAGACGTCTGCGGGAAAGAATTAGAATAAACCGTTGGGAGATTTAAACTGAATCGGCAGGGATCTGGAGAAGAATCATAAAAACTTATTGAGAGATTTATCTAAACCAGAGAAAACATCTGAACTACAGAAAGCGTCTGCGGGAAAGAGTCTGAATAAACCGTTGAGAGATTTAAACTGAACCAGCAGGAGTCTGGATAAGAATCAGAATAAATCTTGAAGCGATTTATTTGATCCAAAGAAGATCTCTGCGGGGAAAAATCAGAATAAACCATTGAGAGATTTAAACTGAACCAGCAGGGGTCTGGAGAAGAATCATAATAAATCTTAGTGTTGATTTAAATGAAACAGTAAAGGTCTTGAATTATCTTCAACTGGAATAGAAATCAGAAGAATCTTAGGATTGATTCAACTGAACCAGACAAAAGATAAAATGTCCATCAGAAAGAATCAGGATAAACCGTTGAGAGATTTAAACTGAACCAATAGAGGTCTTAAGAAGAATCAGAATAATATTCATGAATGAATTGTATCTGACTCGTATCTGAGAGATGTATTGAATGAGAGTCGGGATAACATTCGTATCTGGATCGTATTTGGACTGTATTGGAAAGGTATGCTGAAAGAAGTATCAGAATGATATCCGTATCTGGATCGTATTTAAATGAGTGATAGAATGACATCTGAATCTGGATCATATCTGGACTGTATTTTGAATGAGTGAGATAATGACATCCGAATCTGGATCGTATCTGGACTGTATTTTGAATGAGTGATAGAATGACATCTGAATCTGGATCGTATCTGGACTGTAATTAGAAGAGAATCTGGAGAAAGTATCAGAATGTCAGCCATATCTGGATCGCATCTGAACTATTTTTAGAATAGAATCTGGAGTAAGTATCAGAACGTCATCCGTATCAGGATTGCATCTAAACTGTTTCTAGAAGAGTGTATGGGAAGGAGGACGTGTAGGATTGCTTCAGCTGGTCGTGTAGATAATTGCCCTAGCTTTTTACAGGTATTAATTTATGACCTTTTGAAGATTATTGACAATAACCATCTATTGATTAACCTTTTCCTGAAAAATGTAAAACGTTAGCTGTATGCAATGTCATGATGTATGAAATGCATGGTGCAATGATGTTCTCAAAATAAATGAGATTTTGTCGTATGCATTTGTCATGTACGTAATATGATGCATGAAGGGTGAAATGTTATTTGAATGTATCTTTGTCTTGGAAAATAAATCCTTGACAAATGATGGGGAGTCATTAAATCCCGGACTGCTGTTAAAGAGTAGGTGATTCTTCAAACTTTGCTTAGAATATTTCCACCAAGGATTCCTATTTTGTCTTTTCAGGAGAGATCCACTGAGGAATGTTGAAAACTCTATGGAGAGTGTTGATCCTTGTTTGGGGAAAAAGAGTTCAGGAGTCTCAGTTGTTCGTTGCTCTATTGGGGAGTCGAAGTTGAACTGATATCTGGTCGAGTCCAGGCTTCACAGTAACTTGTTGGGGATTGTAGAGTAGTCTATTGGGGAAGAGGAGTTGTGATCCTTTGATTTTTAGTAGTCGGAGAGGCAAACTCAAACTGGGGAATCTGTAGTTTGTTGGGGAAATAAACCATGTTATCGGTCTGTTGGAGAGGTGTCTTCTTCACTGGGGAAAATCCTCGAGGGTTCTTGAGGTCGACTCAGCTGGTGAGAAGTTTTCAGAGATTGAAACTCTGGCTAGGAGTCATCCTATGAGAATAATCTTGGGGAGATTTTTCGCTGCCCCTAGTAGTAAGTGTTGTAGTAATGCCAGAAAATGTTTGCTTGGTCACACATGACCCTTTATGTGGGAGCCTGTTTGCCCTCAGAGTTAATCTAGTGCACCTTGACGCTTGAGATTTTAATCACATTTCCGGTAGCCCTAAAATTCCTAGAGATATTTTCTAAGACTGTTGTGGAAGAAACCGAAGACTTGATACTGACACCATCTAATACTGACACCATCTGATACTATTGGTACAGACAAGCAAATTGATGGTACTGGAAGTCTTTATACTGGATATTATTCAAACCCATGATCAACATGACATTACCCCTTGAGTGATACATATGGATATTTTCCCTTGGTTATTCAACAATTCTTTGAGAGATTCTTTGAATCTTGACTTGACTGCCCCAGATGTATTCGACAAAGGTCATGTCGTGCCCCTTTGATCATGAGAGATTTGTCATTGGAAGTGTCTTTCCAATCGAAGTGATTTTGTTCACTGAGAGAGCTTTCGTTCTTTGGATATTCGTTGTGTGAATTTCCTTGCTGTCAAATAAATATCCATATGCAAACAGCGATATTCAAATAATGCAAAGTTTATACTTATCTTGAAAATTTGAAAATGCGTTTTAGCAAGTAAAGAAGTTTTGTAAGAAAATTCAAACTCAGGATTTAGGGTAAATCCCTACAGGAGTCAGGATACCTTTTGTAACAGTATGCTTTCGAACTAACCCATGCTTCAATTAGGACTTTTGAAGGGTTGTAGCGTGGCTTGGTTCATGGTTTAAGAAACAAAGGATAAATGCTCAAAGTGTGTTTGTACCCACTCGCTCTTCGTGATGTTCTTCAGTCCTAAACTCAGTTAGTTATGCATTTGAACTCCAATTGAGTCTGGAATAACATTTTGGTGATGGTCGAGACAAGTTAAGTTTGTCAGAAGGCAGTTATTTTTGCAACATTTTTCATGTTGTTGAGGATTTGTAGTGACCTCTTTCTTTTGATTTATTATCCCTGGTTTTTGTCTGACTGTTCTTGTTTTTGAGATAACAGTCAACGGGACGCCCCAGTTTTCTTTAAGTCTCCTTCGTAGGTTTTGACTTAGTGGGCTTTTCTTTTGAGAGATAATGACCACCTATTTGATAGGGAACCAATCACCATCTTTTGGTTCAGGAGGAATGTTTTTGATGTCATTCGTTGTGTACTGAACGCGCGTTTGAACTAATTGAGAGACTACCCTGCCCCAGGTTTTGATTAAAGGTTTCAATTTGTCTAAAAAAGAAAACTTCTATTCTTTGGCTCGAAGGGGTTGACTAGGGATTATCTTCCTTATAACTCCACTGTTTAAGAATTGAAAGAACGCATGTACATTGTCAGCAAGGTCTGTCCAAAAGCATACTGTGTGAGATTATGGCATTGTTTTCGTCATCCTCCCTCTAAAGGCTTATAACTTTTAGCAAGAGGTGAATGTTATAAAGAGAGTAAAAAGCATAGTTTAAATATAGTGAAAATAAATGGATGAATTTAAGACAAATATATGCAATGTGTTGTACCATAAAATTTGCCCTCTCATTTCGTAAAGGATCACCCTGGACCCTCAGGTTTGCTTCCATCCAATTCCAAGTCTTGAATTACAAATATTTCAAGAAAGTCATTCACAAGGGCAAAATGGTCATTTGCATACTGAAAAGTAAAACTTTGACTTTTGATCTAAATCAAGTTTCAAGAATCATATTTAATCAAGACATGTTGAAATATGAAGTTTGTTTCATCAAGAAATTCAAAAGTCAAAATTCTAAATACTTAGAATTTTTCTAAGTGTTTAAGAAATATGACAAGCTCAGAACTTCTGGCCAGATTATCACCATAATGAAAGATGATTCTGGAAGAACTTCTAACACAAGAGTTTTAGATCTCAATGAGACCCAAAACATTGCAGAACAGAACTTCTTCTAGAAGTGTTGGGATTTCAAGTTGTATGTCTTTAAAGACAAGTCTCTGAAGCTTAGGCACTTAGTAAATTCTGAGCATTTTTCAAGTCAGAAGTTGTCTACAACTTCTGGGCCAGTTTTCACGTAGGTTCAGTCGGAAGTTACAAGAGTAATTCAAAAAAGGCTTACAAAGCATGTCATAAGCTTTCTAGAAAGTATGAGAACTTGCTCAAAACATGTTGGAGCGAAAAGATTAAAGGATCAGAAGTTTGATATTGGTTCTAAGTTGCACTGATGCTGATCTTCTGATCCCGATTTAAGCTATGATGCATAATCTCACATTTCAAGATTTCTGGTTTGATAAATCTCATCATCATTTAATGCTCACAATCACTTTTGAGTTTTTATTCAAAGGATTTCCCCACGTGTGACATAGAAGTACATTGTTGTCCTTGAAAAAGAAAACTCTTGTACAAAAGTATGTTGGGCCCATGCTTTTCTTTTTCCTCTGAGGGTACTTTCCCTTAATTCATGCTTACAAATCCAGCTTAGGAACGGCTAAAAGTTGCTAACCACCATACTTTTTATCTTGCTTCAAGAACAAGCCAGCACGCTAACATGATGTTGGTACTTTTGACTTCTCCAAGCTACAAAGTTCTTGCCTATAAATTGAACTGCATTTGCAACTGTGAAGGGGCGGGTGGAAAAATTGAAAAAAGAAAAAGCCTTGAAACCTTGCTAAAATTTCCAGGAATCCGAAACTGCAAACACAAATACAAAACCTGCCACTTTTTATTTCTTACATTCAAACTACAATTTCCCTCAAGTGTTTCTTGACCAAATCATCCATACACCATTCATAACCCAAGTTAAAGGTTATTCCCATCTGTTGAGCATGTGACGAACCTGATCAGAACATTGCAAGCAATCAGAACCAAACTCCAGCTCACATAACATTTTTCAGCTGCAAGGTAAGCTTCTGCTAACCCTCATCATATCACGTAAGCATTTTTAGACTTGCATGTTCAAAACACAATGTAGACATCCTGATTCTAATGATTGTACATATTCTGAGGTTTCATGTACTTGCCTGCCTAAGTAGGTAGAACATAGGTTCATAACTTCTTAAGGAAACTAGAACTAGCAGATACATGTTTGTTTCTGATTTATAGTCCTTACTTTTTTTTATGCTTCTGAAACCATGAGGGAAACCTTCCATAATTACTATGTTTGTGTTTTCTGTTCTGTTGAGAAATGATTAAGTTTTAGATGTTCTGATTAGCATGGAGAAAGAGATGAAGCTCATCATCAGAATTTACTTTATGTTTTATGTTTATGCTTTTGCTTCTAATACCGGATGTACAGCCACCTCAGTGGTAGAAAGCATGCGCATAAGACATTAGTGCTAAGGGTCCTGGGTTCTATCCCAGAAGCATCCTTTCTTAGGTTTATTTATTGACATTTTTTTACCCATTTATCTGTCAGAAGATACTCCTAAATCAAAACTTCTAGATATCCTCACCTAACAGCATAATCACTTCACTCTATCAAACAATCAGAACCTATGACTTGTCAGAGATACATAAACTTCTAGGTTCCCAGCTAAGTTATAGCCTCTGAACCCTCCAACCTCAGAATTTGGTGTACCCAGGCCCAGAACTTCTGACCCTTCACTTTCTCACTAACACTTTCTCTTTTGCAGCGTATCAGATTCAGAACTTATGTTCCCCCTCATTTCAGTAATATGCTGATTCTAATTCCTTTTTCTCTCACTTGTCTTATTTTTGCTTTTAATAACCAAAAGCACCCAAAAAAATTTATATTCACATGTTTTATTTTATTTCTTTTAGAATAAAAAAGATCAAAGTATTTTCTTAAGTGAACTTATTTCTTAACAAAAACAAAACAAGTCCATTTCAATTCTTGTACATTATTTCAATATGGTTGTGATAGATAATTAGTACTTTAATTTCTTGCAATCCCCATTCATAAATTTGTAATCCCATCCCCTAAAGCTTTGTAATAGGTTAGTATTTTTAAATTCCACGATTTATCGCTTTATATACAAATGCTAGTAATTAGGGTTTTGTATGGAAAGACTAAATCCAACAAAATAGCAAACCCTAATCAAAGACAAATCAAGTATGTAAATTAATACACTTGCACACAAATACCCCTAGGGTAAATCCACTTGGTTTCCTTACAAAATGGCCATATTTTGCATGTGAGGTATCTTAGCAAAAACAAACGAAATACAAGATCATAGTCCCTCAATGATGCTATCCATTGTTACCTTTCAAGATGATCTTAGTCCCTAAAGAAAAATGCTAAGATATCTTGCAAAATTGCTAATCATGGCTATACGATGACCCTTGCCCATACCTTTTACATCCAAATATAGGTTTACTTACCAAATCAATGGTAAGATAACAATTTCCAAGGAAAGAGGAAATAAACATGAAAGACTTTTGAGTAGGTAGATTGTTCCTAGTTGCTTGCTCAATTTCAAAACCAAAAACATCCTTGCTATTTTCAAAACATACACAAACACTTTCAAAAAACATCTTTCAAACTTGAAAATATTTTCAAAAGATCAAACACTTTATATACATTCTTACGAACGAGAATCATTACAAAGTTTGCTTAAACGATGGCATCTTTACAAAATACTTTCAAAAACCATACAAAAGCACATTTTCAAACAAAAGAAGGTGATCTAGAAAGTAACTAAGAGCCCATGGAAAACCATAGATGAAAAAGGTGCTAATACCTTCCCTTTTCATAATCTACCCCCCCAAACTCAAGAAACAATCTCAAAGGTCATTCCTGTTCTTTTCAGCCTTTCCTTTTGCTATCAAACGCAAAACACCCAAGTCAGTTCTCCCACCGTGTTATAGAACTGGCAACTCTGTTGGGGAAAATCCTAAAAGTGGGGTTACCTTAGGGTTAGATCATATTTACTTGCTTTCATTGTTTGACTTGTATGCTTTACATTATGGTTCTTTGTTTGGGTTTGAATCCTCTACCCGGATTTGGGATACCTTATAGGTAAGTAGCAATACATTATGGAAACTATGTGGGGTATACCAATATGGTATAAGCAATAGCTACGTTAGTGCGACATAGTTGTGGGTACCGGTAGCCCTTGAGTAGTCAAGGAGAATACGGGGCCGCTGAGTGATGTCTTGAAGCACTAACTGACTTTTAGAACCTTTACTTGACCAACTTGGCCATTAGGACGTAGTGAGATGACCGACTTTGGTGCAGTCCGAATTTTGTTGATACTCGATACTACACTCATTGAGATTTGACTCCCGAGCTTTGTTTGGTGGCAAGTCAGTTGTCAATCAGAACGAATTTTGTTGGAAAGATCAGTGATATTGAGACCCCTTAGAACCCGGTTACTATTGCTAGGATAGGTTGAGCCAACTAAACTTCAAGAGGGTACTTACCTACTAACTTCATGCAAGCCTAAACCTAAGGACTTGTATTCTTTGTGTGTATATGATTATTTTCATATAAACTTGTTTACTTTGCATACTTGTACATAACATCATACCATAGCATTTTCAATAACCGCTTCAAGGATCTCAAGGGCCTATGATGCAGGGTCACGTTGAAACAGATCTCTATCAAGGGACAAGAGGATTTATTTTCCTCTGACCAAACACCGTCAAAGATCAAGTACAACAAACTTGAGTTAAGGTCTACAACCCACTTGGAATGGTGGGCTTAATTCTCGTGGAAAGACATCCACCGATACAAAGTTCTCCAATCAAAGTTGTAAGTGACTACTAACATTTACCCCGCGAGATCCTTGAAAACATGCATCCACATATCATGCATCATATCATGACAGGTTTCTCCCATACAGGCCTCCTTATCTTCCTACTGTTTGTTTCAGTAAGATGGATATGGAACAAACGGTGAAGGGCATCCAGGCTCAAAACGCTCAACTTCAAGAGATGTTCTTGAACCTATCTAAGGGACAAGAATAGGTAAAGGCGCTCCTCACAAGGGGCATGATCATGGGAAATCCCATGGATGACAGAGATGACCAATTGGAGCGGCTACAAACCGAGATAGCCATAATGAAAGTCTAGATGATGGGACAACTGGTGGGCCAGATGGCTCTTATCCAAAATTTGACACAAGGACAAGAAGAGCTAAGAGTCCTCATCAACAAGCTTCGTCGAGACGGATGTATCCAAAAGGGGCAAACATCTAGAATTGGGGATCAAGTTATCATTCATCCTCCCATGAGACAAGAAGCCGGTTTAAGGGAGAGAAGGCCTTCCCAATTTTCTTCCACGTCACGAGCCCAACAACAACTTCATCCATATCAACTAGAAAATCAGCAAAGGCAAAGCGAGCCCAAAAGACAGTTTACCAACATCAACGTACCATTGTCTCGAGCTTTGTAACACATGTTAAGGATGAATCTGATTACACCAAGAAGACCTCATCCAAATCCCAAAACTTTTTCTCCCAGCTACAATCCTGAGGCCAGGTGTGCCTATCATTCCGATAGTCCTAGGCATGATACGAACGATTGTTGGGTGCTGAAATACAAGATTCAAAACCTGATCGAAGAAGGAATGCAGGAGTTCATACAAGATGGCCAGACTGAATTCTTTTGCCGTCCCTCAATGGCTCACCACCTAAAGTGACAAGTTCAGACAAAGAGGCTTCTGTTCATTTGAATTTTCAATTGTAATCTCTTTTGTTATTCAAACAATTATCTATTAATGTCAAAATTTGTTTCATTAATGCATTGCATATGTTTGTCTTGAATTCATCCATTCGTTTTATCTATATTTAAACTATGCTTTTTACTCTCAACTCTTGCTAAAAGTTACAAGCCTTTAGAGGGAGGATGACGAAAACAATGCCATAATCTCATACAGTATGCTTTTGGACAGACCTTGTTGACGATGTACAGACGTTTATTTCAAATCCTAAACACTGGAGTTATAAGGAAGATAATTCCTAGTAAACCGCTTCGAGCCAAAGAAGTAGAAGTTTTCTTTTTTACACACAATTTGAAACCTTTAATCAAAACCTGGGGCGGGGTAGTCTCTCAGTTAATTCAAATGCGTGTTCAGTCGCAAACTTCTACTTCATAATACAACAAATGACATCAAAAGTCAAAAGACAATGATGGTTCCCTACCAAATAGGTAGTCATTATCTCTCAAAAAGAAAAGCCCACTAAGTCAAAACCTACAAAGAAGAACACTGGGGCATCCCGCTGACCGTAATCTCAAAACAAGAACAATCAGGAAAAAATTAGGGATAACAAATCAAAAGAAAGAGGTCACTACAAATCCTCAACAACGTGAAAAATGTTGCAAAAAATGAATGCCTTCTGATAAACTTAACTTGTCTGAACCATCACCAAAACGTCATTCTAGACTCAATTGAAGTTCAAATTCACAATTAACTTAGTTTAGAACTAAAGAACATCATGAAGAACGGGTGGGTACACATACATTTTGAGCCTTTATCCTTTGTTTCTTAAATCGTGAACCAAGCCACATTACAACCCTTCAAAAGTCCTAATTGAAGCATGGGTTAGTTCGAAAGCATACTGTTACAAAAGGTGTCCTGACTCCTGTAAGGCTTTACTCTAAATCCTGAGTTGAATTTTCTCACAAAATTTATTTCTAAAAACGCATTTTCAAATCTTCAATACAAACATAAACTTTGCATTACTTGAATATCACTTTTTGCATAAGGCTATTTGTTTGACAGCGGAGAAATTCACACAACGAATATTCAGTGAACGAAAGCTCTCTCAGTGAACAAAATCACTTCAAGTGGGATGACACTTCCAATGACAAATCTCCTATCAACAAGGGGGCATAACATGTCACTATCCAAGCACATTTGGGGAAGTCCAGTCAAGATTCCAAGAAATCTCTCAAGATGTACAGAATAACCAGGGGCAGGTCTCCATCTCCATTACTTGAGGCATTGTACGCTAATATCTACAAAGGGTTACATACAATCAAACATTTCCTGGCAGTGACACAAACACTCGGTACTAGGGGCAGTGACAAATCTCCCCAAAATCCTTCTCATAGGATGATTCCCCAGCCAGATTTTCAATCTCTGAAAACCTCTTCCCAACTGAGTCGACTTCAAGAATCCTCGAGGATTTCTGCCAGTGAAGTCACCGCCTCTCCAACAAACTGAGCAACAGGGTTTATTTCCCCCAACAAATGGCAGGATTCCCCAACTTGAGTTTGCCTCACCGACTACTACAAATCAGAGGGCCACAACTCCTCTTCCCTAATAGAATACTCTATAATCCCCAGCAAAAACTGTGAAGCCTGGATTTCAACCAGATAACAGTATAAGGTGCTGCGAAGCCTGGATTTCAACCAGATAGTAGTTCCCTTCTCCAAAAACACTATGAAGCCTGGATTTCGACCAGATAACAGTATAAGGTGCTGCGAAGCCTAGATTTCGACCAGATAGTAGTTCCCTTCTCCAAAAACATTGTGAAGCCTGTATTTCAACCAGATAACAGTATAAGGTGTTGCGAAGCATGGATTTCGACCAGATAGTAGTTCCCTTCTACAAAAACTATGAAGCTTGGATTTCGACCAGATAACAGTATAAGGCGCTGTGAAGCCTGGACCCGACCAGATATTAGCACAATTTTCAAGTTATTATTGAAGCCTGGACCCGACCATATAATAGTTTGACTTCTTCAATTGCCGAAGCCTGGGCCCGACCAGATAGCAGTTTAATTCCTACAAAATCATTAGCAAAACTCCTCTTCTCCAGTAGAGTTTGCCATTATCCCTAATAAATTACTGAAACCTGGACCCGACCAGATAATAGTTTGAGTGTCTGAAACCTGGACCCGACCAGATAGCAGTTGATCTCAATTTCAAGTTACTAAAAGCTTCGACCCGGCCAGATAATCTTTTAACTCTTCAAAATATAGATGAACCTGGATTCAACCGGACCAAGGTTTAACTTCTTCTCCCCAGTAGAGTTTGCCTCTACCCCAACAAGTTGTTGTGAAGCCAGGATCCAACTAGATAACAATTACCCTTAGAGATTCATTGTGAAACCTGGAAACCAACCAGATAACAATTAAATCCCCAAAAAGTTTATTATGAAACTTGGACCCTACCAGATAGCAATTGACCTCATCAACCTCAGAAATCTGCAAAGCCTGGACCCGACCAGATGATAGTTTTTCAAACAGTTTATTGTGAAACCTGGAGCCCGACCAGATAACAATTAACTATGATCCCCAAAGAGACACTATGAAGCCTGGACTCGATCAGATAATAGTACAACTTTCCAAAAACCATGAAACCTGGACCCGACCAGATAGTAGTTACCACTTCAAGTTACTGTGAAGCCTAGATTTCGACCAGATAGTAGTATAAGGTGTTGCGAAGCCTAGATTTCGACCAGATAGTAGTTCACTTCTCCAAAAACACTATGAAACCTGGATTTCAACCAGATAACAGTATAAGGTGATGGGAAGCCTGGACTTCGACCAGATAGTAGTTCCCTTCTCCAAAAACACTATGAAGCCTGGATTTCGACCAGATAACAGTATAAGGTGCTGCGAAGCCTGGATCTCGACCAGATAGTAGTTCCCTTCTCCAAAAAGACTGAAGCCTGGATTTCGACCAGATAACAGTGTAAGGTGTTGCGAAGCCTGGATTTCGACCAGATAGTAGTTCACTTCTCCAAAAACACTGTGAAGCCTGGATTTCGACCAGATAATAGTATAAGGTGTTGTGAAGCCTGGATTTCGGCCAGATAATAGTATAAGGTGTTGTGAAGCCTGGATTTCGACCAGATAGTAGTTCCCTTCTCCAAAAACACTATGAAGCCTGGATTTCGACCAGATAACAGTATAAGGTGCTGCAAAGCCTGGATTTCAACCAGATAGTAGTTCCCTTCTCCAAAAACACTATGAAGCCTAGATTTCGACCAGATAACAGTATAAGGTGATGTGAAGCCTGGATTTCGACCATATAGTAGTTCCCTTCTCCAAAAACACTGTGAAGCCTGTATTTCGACCAGATAACAGTATAAGGTGCTGCAAAGCCTGGATTTTGACCAGATATTAGTTCACTTCCTCAAGCGACAAAACATGAATCCCCGGTGGAAACATTCTAAGCAAAGTTTGAAGACACACCCTTCTGCAACAACAGTCTGGGATTTAATGACTCCCCAGCACTTGTCAAGGATTTATTCTCCAAGACAAAATTACATCTCAACAGCATTCATAGCATATGCATGCAAAATACATATAACATAAATGTCATCATTACGCAATGCATACATCATGACATTGCATACAACTAACTCTTTACCTTTTCAGGAAAGATCAATCAACAGATAAAGGTCATCATCTTTTTGAGGTAGTAATCGTCTAAGATTCCTTCATCATCCTGCTGAGGTAGAAATCGTCCAAGATTCCTTCATCATTCTGCTGAGGTAGTAATCGTCCAAGATTCCTTCATCATCCTGTTGAGGTGGTAATCATCCAAGATTCCTTCATCATCCTACTGAGCTTTCAGATACAGTTCGGATACGCTCTAGATACGGACGCCATTCTAATACTCATTCAGATTCAGCTTTCAGATACAGTTCAGATACGCTCCAGATACATATGCCATCCTGATACTCATTCAGATTCAGCTTCTACATACAGTTCAAATATGCTCCAGATATGGATGCCATCCTGATACTCATTCAGATTCAACTTCTAGATACAGTTCAGATACTCTCCAGATACGGATGCCATCATGATACTCATACAGATTCAGCTTTCAGATACAGTTCAGATATGCTCCAGATATGGATGTCATCCTGATACTCATTCAGATTTAGCTTCTAGATACAGTTCAGATACGCTCTAGATACGGATGCCATCCTGATACTCATTCAGATTCAGCTTTCAGATACAGTTTAGATACGCTCCAGATACGGATTCCATCTTGATACTCATTCAGATTCAACTTCTAGATATAGTTCAGATATGCTCCTGATACGGATGCCATCCTGATACTCATTTATATTCAGCTTTCAGACACAGTTTAGATACGCTCCAGATACTGATGCCCTTCTGGAAAGATCAATCAACAGAAAATTATCGTCAAAATTTTTAGGAAGTCAAATACAGATCAATTCCCAAGAAAGGATTGGTCAACCATCTACGTAGAAGATACTTTCTCTAGTTCAGATAAAGCGCTCAAAGATTTACTCTGATTTCTTTCCAGTTAAGGAATATTCAAGATCTCTTTTGGTTCAGTCTAAACCCCTCAACGGTTTATCCTGATACTTTCCAAAGGAACACTTCTGGTTCAGATAAATCGCTCCAAGGTTTATTCTGATTCTTCCTAGTCAAATGACATACAAGGCTTCTTCTGGTTCAGATAAGTCGCTCCAAAGATTTATTCTGTTTCTTTTCCATTTGAAATTAAGTTCAGACCTAGTCCAATTTCTATCAACAGTCACCTTTGGATGGCATCTACAAGCCATCTCCGGCAAATCTCCACCATTCCTCCAAATGGCATCTATAAGCCCATTCACAATCCATCTTCGAGTGCAAATTTCTGGGCACTCTAGTGTTCAATCATCTTCCACCTTCAAGTCATGAATGGCAGATTCGCCAATCTAACTCTTCAAGCGTAATAAGATTGAACAGGAGCAGTTGTTGTACCCCAAAATTTTCCCTCTCATTTCTCAAAGGATCACCCTGGACCCTCAGGTTTACTTCCATCCAATTCAAAGCCTTGAGTTACAAAATTTTCAAGAAAGTCATTCACAAGGGCAAAATGGTCATTTGCACACTGAAAAGTCAAACTTTGACTTTTGATCAAAATCAAGTTTCAAGAATCATATTTAATTAATACATGTTGAAATATGAAGTTTGTTTCATCAAGAAATTCAAAAGTCAAAATTCTGAATACTTAGAATTTTTCTAAGTGTTTAAGAAATATGACAAGCTCAGAACTTCTAGCCAGATTATCACTATAATGCAAGTTGATTCTAGAAGAACTTATATCACAAGAGTTTTAGATCTCAATAACACCCAAAACATTGCAGAACAGAAGTTCTTCTAGAAGTGTTGGGATTTCAAGTTGTATGTCTTCAAAGACACGTCTCTGAAGCTTAGGCACTTAGTAAATTCTGAGTATTTTTCAAGTCAGAAGTTATATACAACTTCTGGGCAAGTTTTCACGTAGTTTCAGTCAGAAGTTTCAAGAGTAATTCAAAAAGGGCTTACAAAGCATGTCATAAGATTTATAGAAAGTCTGAGAACTTGCTCAGAACATGCTGGAGCGGAAAGATTAAAGGATCAGAAGTTGGATATTGGTTCTAAGTTGCGCTGATGCTGATCTTCTGACCCCGGTTTAAGCTATGATGCATAATCTCACATTGCAGGATTTCTGGTTTGATAAATCTCATCATCATTTAATGCTCACAATCACTTTTGAGTTTTTATCCAAAGGATTTCTCCACGTGTGACATAGAAGTACATTGTTGTCCTTGAAAAAGAAAACTCTTGTACAAAAGTATGATGGGCCCATGCTTTTCTTTTTCCTCTGAGGCTACTTTACCTTAATTCATGCTTACAAATCCAGCTTAGGTACGACTAAAATCTGCTAACCACCATACTTTTTATCTTTCTTCAAGAACAAGCCAGCACGCTAGCATGATGTTGGTACTTTTGACTTCTCTAAGCTACAAAGTTCTTGCCTATAAATTGAACTGCATTTGCAACTGTGAAGGGGCGGGTGGAAAAATTGAAAAACGAAAAAGCCTTGAAACCTTGCTAAAATTTCTATGAATTTGAAACTGCAAACACAAATACAAAACCTGCCACTTTTTATTTCTTGCATTTAAACTACAATTTCCCTTAAGTGTTTCTTGACCAAATCATCCATACACCATTCATAAACTAAGTTAAAGGTTATTCCCGTCTGCTGAGCACGTGAGGAACCTGATCAGAACATTGCAAGCAGTCAGTGTCGCACACTTTTTCTTAACGCTGCTCAATTGTGACAGTGATGATAGGGAATATAAATGTAGCAGTAAAGATTTGAGATTAAGCCATCAATTGACTTATCTCAACACAATGAAGTTGCCACCACACTTTATTGTTTCCAAAGGGAAATGGGGAAAAAGCGAACAAAACCCAAAAAGATCAGAGATCGGGGTACGTGGGTCGGTTATGCGAAGGGAAGGTATTAGCACCCTAAACATCTATGGTACTCCGTAGGATCCACTTTGTTTGGTTTCTTTTAAAAGGAGTGTTCTGTAGAGGTTTACTTGCTAAAGGAAAAGAATGAATGTTTATTTGTAAACAAAATAAAATGAAATGTTTTTTTTATTATTTTTATTGTTCGCTTTGGGTCGTAAGACTTAATGCCTACGTACTCCCTCGTGCAATGGGAAATTCAAAGCACCATCATTCGGCTATAAAAGACTTGTCTGTTGATTGTTTTTAAACAAGGAGACAAGTCGTCATTGTTAGGAGAGAAATCTCGACTAACGGCCACAAGGTGTGAGAAAGATGGACCTTGCGTCAGCAAGAGTGAGGGTTTGAGAACGCCTCTGGTACTCAAGTGGAAAAGTCGAAACCTTTATAACCATGGGGATAGGAGAATGTTGCTCGGCTATCAATGAATCATGTCTCACCTTGAAAAAAGTTTTGAAAGGGTAAAGGTGCTTGGGCGCACAAAAGAGTTTGAATGAGTTAAAGTGTTTTGTTAATTTTTGAAGAAAAATGTCAAAGTATGATTAAGTGTATTGAAGTTTTTTTAAAGAAAATAAGTTTAAAATAAAAGGCACTCGACAAAGTCGAGGTTTAATATGAAAGCGGTTTGAGTTTAAAAACAAAGAAGATTTTGAAAGAAGATGAGAAGGTTTTTAAAATTAAAGAAGATGGGAGAAGATAAAGGGACTATCCTAAAGCATAAGGTAAAAGCTTAGGAAGAGAACCGTCTAACCTATATGAAGCCAATACTTGACATTATGAGTCAAGATAGAATTCCCATTCTTTGGATTGAAACCA
The DNA here is from genome assembly GCA_948472305.1 of Vicia faba. Taxonomy (NCBI): domain Eukaryota; kingdom Viridiplantae; phylum Streptophyta; class Magnoliopsida; order Fabales; family Fabaceae; genus Vicia; species Vicia faba. The sequence goes on from OX451735.1 coordinate 711,965,447, forward strand.
AGCAAGCAAAGATACTAGACCTCTTGAGAAGACCAAACTCCAAGTGTATTAAGTCTTCGAAAAAATTGGGCAGAGTAACGGCTGTATACGGGTGAATTCCAGATTACAAAAAAAGTATGTAATCACAATAACTTGCACACAAAGCAAACAAACAACCCAATGTCTTGAGGTAAATCTCAAGAGCTCCAGACAAAATATCCATTAAGTTCAAAAGGTCTCCAATATAAGCCAAGGTCTCTAATCCTAAGTCCAAGAAGTCCAATACTCCATAATGCCAAGGATAGTAACCATGTAGTCCAAGTATCATTAAAGATTTTTATGGTTCATGTTGATTATTAGGTGTCTTCAAAAGAAAAAGAAAAGCTCAAGTGAGCAAAATAAAAATGATATAAAAGTAAATGCTCAAGTAAGCAAAGATGAAAATAGCATGAAATGTAAATGCTAAAAGTAAATGGTACATAAAGCATAAAAAATAAAAGCATAAAGTAAAGTCAATTGTTAGAAATTAGTGGTTAGTTGGATGACCATCTTGAAACTTGCATTTGGAACTCATTATAGGATTGGTAGAACCAAAGACTCCACACAACAAGTTGCATTTGCTTTTTGTCAAGTATATCATCCATTTTGGAATCCTCAAAAAGTAATATTAATGATCCACGATTTTTAAGTGATCCGTGTTGTCCAAAGGTGTTGTAGATCCATTAGAGGATTGGTAGAACCAAAGCCTCCACACAATGAATCTCCAGGTTATTGGATCAAAGAGATCAAATTAACATACTTGGGCTTGCAATCATAAGTTTGGGCGACGAATGATCATTTATTCGAATCGGGACAAAATTTAGCGCTATGTTAAGCAATCGTAAGTGGACTTATGTAGAAGTCGCACCTATTTTGAGGCCGGTCAATAGCAATCTATGTACTTCATGTTTGGATAAATGATATAGAGATCACCATCCCTTAACATGTAGAATAATTAAAAAAGAAAGGGATAATATGAAGAGGGAGGGGAATGATAAGCTAATTTGGATCACCATTTCAAAATTCTTTCATCTTTAAATTCAACCACTCATCTAGATGGATTAAAGCACTAAACATATCATTAATCCAAAGCACCAAAAATGAATTAAATAATTCACTCTTAGGTAGATTTGAATTGATGAACATTTATCCAACTTCATATACATCACAAAATCCATTGAGTTTAAAGAGAAATTAGACATTTAAAATTGCAATCCAAACCAACAATCAAAAGGAGTGAGTAGAAAAACATTTTGGATCAAAGCTGCCCCAAAACAAGGGAAAATGCATTATGTCCCTGTGTAAATCGATTGCACTACTGTGTAAATCGATTTACACAGTACAGTTTTCAAAAATTTGTACAAAATTGCTTATGTGCAATCGATTGCACAGTTACTGCAATCGATTGCACACTGTTACAGGCAGCAAATCAGCATTTTAAAAGGCCAAATTCTTGTTCAAAATTTCCATCAAACACCTTATGATCATGGATTCAATTGAGCACGAAAATTCCATCAAATTTTGAGAAAATAGCACCAATGGAATCACAAAATAATGCTCAATGAATCAATCCCAAAGATCACCAAGAGATCACATTGGGAAAGATGAATTATCCAACTTACCAAAGGTAGATCTAGAGAATTATCAACACAACTTCAAGAATTTGCTGCAATTCAACCACAATAATTAATTGCCAAGCTTGGATGTAGAGAATTGATGAAGAAAAATTATTTGGATGAAGGTTTAGCTCAAAGATTAGTAAGCTTTAATGCAAAGCTTACTAACTTTTTGAAAATGGAGCTTTGAGTGAATTTGGTAGATGGAGAGAATTGAGAGATTTTTTAGCAAGGTGGATTTGGCTATCAAAAGCTTGAAATTTGAATGAAATGAGGGCTCTATTTATAGAGTTTAGGATTGGGATTAGTGGTAATTTGGTAATTGATTCTTGGAGCCAAAATTTGAATTAATGACAATTATTTCAAAAATTAGAGGAAAATTGGAACCAAAATTTGACAAGCTTGAAAATGCTGATTTTTTTTCAAATTTTCACGCTGTGCAATCGATTACACTATAGTGAAAATCGATTTGCACAGTGTATTTTTTCAAAAATTATGCAAAATGCACTTTGTGCAATCGATTGCACTCTAGGAGCAATCGATTGTACAGTGAAAAAAATGAAAAAATTTAATTCTTTTTCTTTGCAAATAGAGATTTTAGGGAAATAATACCGGAAAACCTTATTTTCCATATGCTTCGACTCGGTACCTACAAAACACAAATATGCAAAGACAAAGACAAATATTTTTTGTATTTTAATTAGAAGTTAGTCAACAACACAAGAGCAAACTTAAAGATAGGATGCAAATGTGATGAATGATGCTATTTATTAATGATTGTGACTGAATGACAAAATATGGTATGAAAGTGCGACTGAAAAAGTTAGGGTCAAAATTTAGGGTACAACAGTTGCCCCTATTTAATCATCTTTTAGCCAGATAGGCGGAAAGTAATTAAATGCAAACAAGCCTGAATTTTGTCCCTGATGCGATGACATGATAGCATATGTTATGAATGAATGCATGGACTCTTTTTTGACATATATTTTTTTGAATGATGTATGAGATGAGACAGACTCTGGGAATATGGAAAGACTCGAAACTGGAAACTTATGGTAGCTCATATGAAATGATGTGGAAAGACACACTAAGGAAACAACAAGATATTTTTGGGTATCTGTTAGGGTGACAAAGAGTAACCATCAATACTTGGAAAAAAGGAGATAAAACCTGAGAAGGCAAGCAGCGACATCCAAGAATAGCATTGAATGAGGCGAGCAACTCTCTGGAAAAGACAATCAGAAGCATCTATAAGAACATTAGATGTGGGATGAGACTAAATCTGAAGCTACATCAGAGTCGTCCAGGAAAGATGTTGGACGGAAAAGAAACACGACATCCAATATTGGCTTTGAATGAAGGGAAAACCCAACGTCTAATACTGGCTTTAGACGAGAGAAACAATCACAATATCCAATAATGGCTTTGGATGGAAACAAAAGATCCGGACATTCAATACTGGCTTTGAATGAAAGAAAAGCTCAATGTCTAATACTGGCTTTAGACGAGAGAAAAGATCACAACATCCAATATTGGCTTTGAGTGGGGTGAGTAAAAAAACAAGACGTCCAATACTTGCTTTGGACGACAAAAAACATAACAACATCCAATACTGGCTTTGGATGGAAAAAGAGATCTTGACATTCAATATTGGCTTTGAATGAAGGGATAACTCAACGTCTAATACTGGCTTTAGACGAGAGAAAAGATCACAACATCCAATACTGGCTTTGAATGAGTGAAAGAGATCTTGACATTTAATACTGGCTTTGAATGAAGGGAAAACTCAATGTCTAATACTGGCTTTAGATGAGAGAAAAGATCATAACATCCAATACTGGCTTTGAATGAGTGAAAGAGATCTTAACATTCAATATTGGCTTTGAATGAAGGGAAAACTCAACGTCTAATACTGGATTTAGACGAGAGAAAAGATCACAGCATCCAATACTGGCTTTGAATGAGTGAAAGAGATCTTGACATTCAATACTGGCTTTGAATGAAGGGAAAACTCAACGTCTAATATTGGCTTTAGACGAGAGAAAAGATCACAACATCCGATACTAGCTTTGAATGAGTGAAAGAGATCTTGACATTCAATATTGGCTTTGAATGAAGGGAAAACTCAACGTCTAATACTGGCTTTAGACGAGAGAAAAGATCACAACATCCAATACTGGCTTTGGATGGAAAAAGAGACAGTTGAGCTGATGTTTGCTTTGTTAGGTGCCAAGTAAGTTGGACTTTGATCTCAAGGTGACATGCCAACTGCAACAAGACCTCGAAAAATGCAAATGAGGATGAAACACTCTTGTTATGCATTATGTATGAATTTTGTTATGCATGATATGTGAATGATCTATGCATGTAATGCCGACGTTTATGACAATGGAGTTTGACTCTTTTATGGAGGTAAGATTGGAAGTTTGATTCCTCAACATGGAGAACTCTGCCAAATTTGATTGGAAAGAAAATATCTTGAACCCAAATTTGTCACACTTGTAAACTGTATTGAACTGATGATCTTCTGAGGAAAGACATGGAGAGATGCTTGTGGATTTGTCCCAGATTAGCTGACTGTTGAAGATAAACTGATCATGGCTTCAGTCGAAAGTTGCTGGAAATGAGCTGATCACGGGTTCAGCTATGAAATGATTGTTGAAGATAAACTGATCATGGCTTCAGTTCTGAAATGATTGTTGGGAAGGAATGCCCCAGTATGAGTCTTAAAAATGATTTTCTGGCTAACCAATTCTGAGAAAACTTGCACTGAGCAACAAATCTTAAACTGATTTACAAATGGACCTGGAAGATACTTGCCCCTGATAGCGTCACTGACCAAGTTTCTCAGTTGTTTGAAATTACTTGACGAGGAAAACTTGTTTGAAAGCAAAAATTGTTTATTCAAACATGGTAATTTTAATGAAAAGTTCATCCAAAAGTTGTGAATCCAAAATCATTTTTGAAATGATGTTATTGGTGTATAGAAAATGAATCACTGGTTAAAACACAGTGGTTTATACTTTTTGAGGTGACAGAGAAAGAAAAGGTATGATACCAAAACAAATGATTTGCAAAAGATCATAGGAGTCAGTTTACGCAACCTTGTTGTAGTATGCTTTCAAAAGAAACCTGGCTTCAATTAGGTCTTTTGAGGGTTGTAACGTGGCCTGGTTCACGGTTTAAGAAATAAAGGATAAAGGCTCAAAGATTTTATTTGTACCCAACCCAATCTTCGTGATGTTCTTCATCCCTACATTCAGTTAGTTCAGAGAATGCATTCAGGTTCCAAGAGATTTTGGAATTGTACTGATGGAAGCAATGACGATGGCTCAGAAGCTAAAGGATTCTTGAGAATGACAGACATCTTTTCTTACATCTTTTTGTTGTTTTGAGGACTTTTGTCAACTCTGATGGAGAATTTTGAGGATTTGAAGACCTCTTCTGATTGAACTTATTATTCCCAACTTTTGTCTGAACTATTTCGTTTGGAATTATAGTCAGCGGGATGCCCCAGTTTTTGCCTAAGTCTCCTTCAGAGGTTTTGACTTAGCAGGACTTTTCTTTTGATTTTTCTTTTCATTTCTTTTTTCTTTTTTGGAAAGATAATGACTGCCTTGCTCAATGATTACGGGGAACCATCTTCGTCATTTTTTGTTTGAGAGCATCTTTAACACTTCTTGTTGTGTGCAAAGGAAAGCTTGATCGCGACCTTTGTTGAAAGGTGTCTTGCTGGATTTCTCTTGTAATTGAATGCATAACCAAATTAACTGAGAATTACCCATCCCCGGGTTAAGATTGCTGGTTTTTTTGTATAGAAAGAAACTCCAACTTCTAGGCTCAAAGGGGTGAACGAGGGATTAACTTCCTTATTTCTCCAGTGTTTGGGAGTTGAAACAATGCATGTATATCCTCAGCAAAGTTTTATTCGAAAGCATACCATCAACAATTATGGGTATTTCATTTTCATCATCCTCCCTCAAATCTTTGCATAAACAAAAGCTCGATAAAAGGAGTAAACAAGAGAAATATATTTCAAAGTAGTAAATGAAAAATGATTTGAATTAAAACATTGCAATGCTCATTTCATTAAACTTAACATGAAAGTATAAACAATATTTGAAAGCAACAATTTTAAGATAAACAAGGGGAAAATGCAAACAGAAAGAAACATGGCCTAGTGACTAATCAGTAACAAGGATGAGTTGTCCTGTCTGAAACACTAGCTTTAGGAAGTGACTTGAGGGTACCCCGACTCAGTCTTCAGCCACTTTGTTTTGGAAAAGGATTATTGATAACATTAGGACCCGCCTCTTTGAAAATGAGAATATTTTCTTTCACCAATTCTTGCACTCTGTTTTTTAATGCATAACAACTTTCTAAATCATGACCAGTTGCTCCCTGATGAAATTCACAGTGAAGGTCAGATCTAAACCCGACTAGAGGAGGATTTCAAGGAATCAGAGGCCTAGTTGTAATCAAGCCCTTCTGCACCAATGCAAGATACAATTCAGTGTATGTCATAGGGATGAGATCGAATTGAGCCCTATTCCGATTCTGATTCTGCATAATATTTTGTTGTTGAGGAACCTGAACTGGTTGAGCATTAACCGCAGGAGTAACAACCGCTACTTGTGGTTGATCAGTGTATTGAGGCCTATGACGAGGTCCTCTTCTCTCAGTCGAGACAACATTGGCTTCTACCTCTTTCTTCTTCTGAAAGTTCCCAAGGTATTTCTTTGCACCATTAGAAGATTCAACAGCTTTAGACACTTTACCATTCTTGATTCCTTCTTCTATTCTTTGGTCGATAGTCACCAGGTATGTGAAGCTAGAGGACACACTACCAATCATCTTCTCCCAAAAGAAGGGGGACAAAGTATCCATGAACAAAACAGTTAAATCTTTCTCTGCCAGAGGTGGTTCAACTTGAGATGTCAGTTCTCTCCATCGTTAAGCATACTCCTTGAAAGATTCTTTCTCATTCTGAAACATATTTTGCAGTTGGCGACGATCAAGTTCCATGTAAAGGTTGTATTTGTATTATTTTATGAAAGCATCAAGAAGATCTTGGAAGCATTGGATACGACCTTTCTCAAGTCCCATATACCATTTCAATGAAGCTCCACTCAGACTATCTTGGAAACAATGGATAAGCAGCTTATCATTCTTAGCGTAAGCAGACATCTTTCGAAAGTACATCACCAAATGACTTCTTGGACAAGTTTTCCCGCGATATTTCTCAAACTCAGGAGTCTTGAAATTTGCAGGCATAACTAGATCAGAAACTAGGCACATGTTGTTAGCATCAATACTGAAGAACTCATTTCCTTCCATAGCTCGGAGTCTCTTCTCTAAAGTCTGATATTGTTCTTTGAACTCTTCAAACTCACAAAAGTCTCCTTGACTCACACTTCGAGGACTGGTAGCATGGTACTCAAAGAGAGGGTTCCCAAAAGCAGCTTATGCAGCAGGACGAGAAGCAGTATGAACGATTGGCTGAGGTTAAGTGAAAACTGGAGCTTGAAATATTGGTCGGGAAGACTGGCCAGCCATTGAAGTAATTGCAATAGACAGAGAGTAATTTTGAGGTAACCCAAACTCTGGCCATGCAGTAGATGTGTGCTGGATAGGTTGAGTGTCAACAACAGCAATTGGGATTTCAGATATCACAATCCTTTGAGGTGTCTCTCCTCTGGAAATCAGGACTTGCATCATCTCAGTAAGTTTGGCCATGCCTGACTTCAACTCATCGATTTCCATTCTGACCTCCATGTTGTGTTGTTCTTAGTTTTCCATTCTCAATCTGACAGCAGCTCTAGTCCCGTAGTTATGTTGAGGAATCAGCTTGACAATAGACGACTAACTGGAAGAAAGAAGCAACTGGGAATAAGATCTTGAAACACCTGGATGTATACAGAATGATGCAGAGGATGCAAATGATATGCAATGTTATGCAATTCACTGCACAGTATCAGGACCACACGGTTCAGAGTCACGAGCCTGGAGTCAAAGGTACAACCCATAAGGTATGGACTAACAATTATCACCTTCCGAACAAGGATATTACCAACGTCCCGATTAACTCGGTAATTAGTAATATTCTCAGGAAAAACTCGTCTGAGCGTAGTATCGCGTGACAACTACTTCCGAATTACTCCGTCATAGCTTCCGCACTACACCTAAAAGGCCAAGATGGGTTAGGTAATCTACGGTCCTCAACTTCGGTAGGCTCCCAGGTCGAAAGCAGTATGTCTTCCCGATTACTCGGTAAACGACACTACAGTCAAAGGGGCCTCTACTGAGTGGGGGATCTCATGTCTCCTTTTTTGGGATTACTCGTTCAAAGTTAACATGACTATACTACCCGTCCTATCTTAAGTTTTCCCAAAGATCGGGTAGAAGACTTATAAGAAATCACCAAGCCCCTGAAAACCAGGAAAATCCAGACAAACATATATACAGCATAATGGGAAGTAATAAACAGCAAGTAAAACAATATATAGACACTCATAAAAGAGAAACAAACAAGGCTAGGATCGACCCACTTAGGAATGGACCAGCAATAGGTCAATCTGTCCCCCGTGAAGTCGCCACTTTCCTGTCGCACACTTTTTCTTGGTGTTGTTCAATTACGACAGTGATGATATAGAATAGAAATGTAGCAGTAAAGATTTGAGATTAAGTCATCAATTGACTTATCTCAACACAATGAAGTCGCCATCGTACTTTATTATTTCCAAATGGAAATGGGAAAAAAGCGAACAAAACCCAAAAAGATCAGAGATCGAGGTACAGGGGTCGGTTATACGAAGGGAAGGTATTAGCACCCTAAGCATATATGGTACTCCGTAGGATCCACTTTGTTTGGTTTTTTTAAAAGGAGTGTTATGTAGAGGTTTACTTGCTAAAGGAAAAGAATGAATGTTTATTTGTAAACAAAAGAAAATGAAATGCTTTTTTATATTATTTTTATTGTTCGCTTTGGGTCGTAAGACTTAATGCCTACGTACTCCCTCGTGCAAGGGGAAAGTCAGAGCACCGTAGTTCGGCTAGAAAAGACTTGTTTGTTGATTGTTTTTAAACAAGGAGACAAGTCGTCATTGTTAGGAGAGAAATCTTGACTAACGCCCACAAGGTGTGAGAAAGATGGACCCTGCGTCAGCAAGAGTGAGGGTTTGAGAACGCCTCTGGTACTCAAGTGGAAAAGTCGACACCTTTATAACCATGGGGATAGGAGAATGTTGCTTGACTATCAATGAATCATGTCTCACCTTGAAAAAAGTTTTGAAAGGGTTAAGGTGCTCGGGCGCACAAAAGAGTTTGAATGAGTTGAAGTGTTTTGTTAATTTTTGAAGAAAAATGTCAAAGTATGATTAAATGTATTGAAGTTTGTTTAAAGAAAAGAAGTTTAAAATAAAAGGCACTCGACAAAGTCGAGGTATATTATGAAAGAGGTTTGAGCTTAAAAACAAAGAAGATTTTGAAAGAAGATGAGAAGGTTTTGAAAATTAAAGAAGATGGGAGGAGATGAAGGGACTATCCTAAAGCAAAAGGTAAAAGCTAAGGAAGAGAACCGTCTAACCAACATGAAGCCAATACTTGACATTATGAGTCAAGATAGAATTCCCATTCATTGGATTGAAACCAAGCAAGAAAAGATACTAGACCTCTTGAGAAGACCAAACTCCAAGTGTATTAAGTCTTCGAAAAAATTGGACAGAGTAACGGCTGTATACGGGTGAATTCGAGATTACAAACAAAGTATGTAATCACAATAACATGTACACAAAGCAAACAAACAACCCAATGTATTGAGGTAAGCCTCAAGATCTCCAGACAAAATATCCATTAAGTTCAAAAGGTCTCCAATATAAGCCAAGGTCTCTAATCCTAAGTCCAAGAAATCCAATACTCCATAATGCCAAGGATAGTAACCATGTAGTCCAAGTATCATTAAAGATTTTTATGGTTCATGTTGATTATTAGGTGTCTTCAAAAGAAAAAGAAAAGCTCAAGTGAGCAAAATAAAAATGACATAAAAGTAAATACTCAAGTGAGCAAAGATGAAAATAGCATGAAATGTAAATGCTAAAAGTAAATGGTACATAAAGCATAAAAAATAAAAGCATAAAGTAAAGTCAATTGTTAGAAATTAGTGGTTAGTTGGATGACCATCTTGAAACTTGTATTTGGAACTCATTAGAGGATTGGTAGAACCAAAGCCTCCACACAACAAGTTGCATTTGCTTTTTGTCAAGTATATCATCCATTTTGGAATCCTCAAAAAGTAACATTAATGATTAACGATGTTTAAGTGATCCGTGTTGACCAAAGGTGTTGTAGATCCATTAGAGGATTGGTAGAACCAAATCCTCCACACAATGAATCTCCAGGTTATTGGATCAAAGAGATCAAATTAACATACTTGGGCTTGAAATCATAAGTTTTGGCCACAAATGATCATTTATTCGAATCGGGACAAAATTTAGCGCTATGTCAAGCAATCGTAAGTGGACTTGTGTAGAAGTCGCACCTATTTTGAGGCCGGACAATAGCAATCTATGTACTTAATGTTTGGATAAATGATATAGAGATCACCATCCCTTAACATGTAGCACAATTAAAAAATAAAGGGATAAGATGAAGAGGGAGGGGAATGATAAGCTAATTTGGATCACCATTTCAAAATTCTTTCATCTTTAAATTCAACCACTCCTCTAGATGGATTAAAGCACTAAACATATCATTAATCCAAAGCACCAAAAATGAATTAAATAATTCACTCTTAGGTAGATTTGAATTGATGAACATTTATCTAACTTCATCTACATCACAAAGTCCATTGAGTTTAAAGAGAAATTGGACATTTAAAATTGCAATCCAAACCAACAATCAAAAGGAGTGAGTAGAAAAACATTTTGGATCAAAGCTGCCCCAAAACAAGGGAAAAATGCATTTCGTCCCTGTGTAAATCGATTGCACTACTGTGTAAATCGATTTACACAGTACAGTTTTCAAAAATTTGTACAAAATTGCTTCTGTGCATTCGATTGCACAGTTACTACAATCGATTGCACACTGTTACAGGCAGCAAATCAGCATTTTAAAAGGCCAAATTCTTGTTCAAACTTTTCATCAAACACCTTATGATCATGGATTCAATTGAGCACGAAAATTCCATCAAATTTTGAGAAAATAGCACCAATGGAATCACAAAATAATGCTCAATGAATCAATCCCAAAGATCACCAAGAGATTACATTGTGAAAGATGAATTATCCAACTTACCAAAGGTATATCTAGAGAATTATCAACACAACTTCAAGAATTTGATTCAATTCAACCACAATAATCAATTTCCAAGCTTGGATGTAGAGAATTGATGAATAAAAATTGTTTGGATGAAGGTTTAGCTCAAAGATTAGTAAGCTTCAATGCAAAGCTTACTAACTTTTTGAAAATGGAGCTTTGAGTGAATTTGGTAGATGGAGAGAATGGAGAGATTTTTTAGCAAGGTGGATTTGGCTATCAAAAGCTTGAAATTTGAATGAAATGAGGGCTCTATTTATAGAGTTTAGGATTGGGATTAGTGATAATTTGGTAATTGATTCTTGGAGCCAAAATTTGAATTAATGACAATTCTTTCAAAAATTAGAGGAAAATTGGAGCCAAAATTTGACAAGCTTGAAAATGCTGATTTTTTTTCAAATTTTCACGCTGTGCAATCGATTGCACTACAATGCATATCGATTTGCACAGTGTATTTTTTAAAAAATTATGCAAAATGCACTTTTTGCAATCTACTGCACTCTAGGAGCAATCGATTGTACAGTGAAAAAAATGAAATTCTTTTAATTCTTTTTCTTTGCAAATAGAGATTTTAGGGAAATAATACCGGAAAACCTTATTTTCCCTATGCTTTGACTCGGTAACTACAAAACACAAATATGCAAAGACAAAGACAAATATTTTTTGTATTTTGATTAGAAGTTAGTCAACAACACAAGAGCAAACTTAAAGATAGGATGCAAATGTGATGAATGAAGCTATTTATTAATGATTGTGACTGAATGACAAAATATAGTATGAAAGTGCGACTGAAAAATTTAGGGGCAAAATTTAGGGTACAACAGTCAGAACCAGACTCTAGCTCACATAACATTTTTCAGCTTCAAGGTAAGCTTCTGCTAACCCTCATCATATCACGTAAGAATTGTTAGACTTGCATGTTCAAAACACAATGTAGACATCCTGATTCTAATGATTGTACATATTTTGAGGTTTCATGTACTTTCCTTCCTTAGTAGGAAGAACATATGTTCAGAACTTCTTAAGGAAACTAGAACTAGCAGATACATGTTTGTTTCTGATTTATAGTCTTGGCATTTTTTTATGCTACTGAAACCATGAGGGAAACCTGCCATAATTACTATGTTTGTGCTTTCTGTTCTGTTGAGAAATGATTAAGTTGCAGATGTTCTGATTAGCATGGAGAAAGAGATGAAGCTCATCATCAGAATTTACTTTATGTTTTATGTTTATGCTTTTGCTTCTAATACCGGATGTACAGCCACCCCAGTGGTAGAAAGCATGCGCATAAGAAATTAGTGCTAAGGGTCATGGGTTCTATCCCCAGAAGCATCCTTTTTTAGGTTTATTTATTGACATTTTTTACCCATTTATCTGTCAGACGATACTCCTAAATCAGAACTTGTAGATATCCTTACCTAACAGCATAATCACTTCACTCTCTCAAACAATCAGAACCTATGACTTGTCAGAGATACATAAACTTCTAGGTTCCCAGCTACGCTATAGCCTCTGAACCCTCCAACCTCAGAATTTGGTGTACCCAGGCCCAGAACTTCTGACCCTCCACTTTCTCACTAACACTTTCTCTTTTACAGCGTATCAGAATCAGAACTTTTATTCCCCCTCATTTCAGTAATGTGTTGATTCTGATTCCTTTTTCTCTCGCTTGTCTTATTTTTTCTTTTAATAACCAAAAGCACCAAAAATATTTCATATTCACATGTTTTATTTTATTTCTTTTAGAATAAAAAAGATCAAAATATTTTTCTTAAGTAAACTTATTTCTTAACAAAAACAAAACAAGTCCATTTCAATTCTTGTACATTATTTCAATATGGTTGTGATAGATAATTAGGACTTTAATTTCTTGCAATCCCCATTTATAAATTTGTACTCCCATCCACTAAAGCTTTGTAATAGCTTAGTATTTTTAAATTCCGCAATTTATCGCTTTATATACAAATGCTAGTAATTAGGGTTTTGTATGGAAAGACTAAAACCAAAAAAATAGCAAACCCTAATCAAAGACAAATCAAGCATGTAAATTAATACACTTGCACACAAACACCCCTAGGGTAAATCCACTTGGTTTCCTTACAAAATGGCCATATCATGTATGTGAGGTATCTTAGCAAAAACAAACGAAATACAAGATCACAGTCCCTCGATGATGCTATCCATTGTTGCCTTTCAAAATGATCTTAGTCCCTAAAGAAAAATGCTAAGATATCTTGCAACATTGCTAATCATGGCTATACGATGACCCTTGCGCATCCCTTTTACATCCAAAGATAGGGTTACTTACCAAATCAATGGTAAGATAACAATGTCAAAGGAAAGAGAAAATAAACATGAAAGACTTTTGAGTAGGTAGATTGTTCCTAGTTGCTTGCTCAATTTCAAAACCAAAAACATCCTTTCTATTTTCAAAACAAACACCAACACTTTCAAAAAACATCTTTCAAACTTGAAAAAAATTTCAAAAGATCAAACACTTTGTATACATTCTTACGAACGAGAATCATTACAAAGTTTGCCTAAACGATGGCATCTTTACAAAATGCTTTCAAAAACCACACAAAAGCACATTTTCAAACAAAAGAAAGTGATCTATCAAGTAATTAAGAGCCCATGGAAAACCATGAATGAAAAGGGTGCTAATACACTCCCTTTTCATAACCTACCCCCCGAACTCAAGAAACAATCTCAAAGGTATTTCCTGTTCTTTTTAGCCTTTCCTTTTGGATAAAAGAAAAGTCGGTGGCAACTCTTGCTATCCGCAACAATTGCAATCAAACGCAAAACACCTAAGTCAGTTCTCCCACCGCGTTACATAATGCATTAATGAAAAAAAGTTTGACATTAATAGATAAGTGTTTGAACAAAAAAAGAGATTACAACTTGAAAATTAAAATGAACAAAAGCTTTCAATGATTTGGAATAGGAGCAGTGATCACGTTAGGAGCCTCTGGAGGATCGAATTCGATCTCCTTGGCATAAATCATGTCTTGGATCTTGTTCTTCAGAGTCCAACAGTTGTTTGTGTCATGTCCCAGACTATCAGAGTGGTATGCACACCTTTCATTGGAATGATAGGTAGGAGCAGAAGTGTTTGGGTTCTGGAGAGGAGCCTTTAACGTAATCAATTCTTCCTTCAACATGTGTTGTAGCGCTTGAGCCAGCGACATGTTGATCTTAGTGAATTGTCTTTTAGGCGCGACCTCCTTACGCTGATTCCCTTGTCTTTGTTGAGCAGGCGTAAGATTAGAGATTAAGATTGCTCCTACGTGTTGGTCATGATGACTCTTTTGACCATACACAACATTGGACTCTTTCTTCCCAATTTATGGCTTTTTCTGAGGATCAGAGGGTGTAGCTTCTTGGATCTTTCCACTTTTGATGCCAGCTTGGACTCTTTCACTAGTCAGTATTAGCTCAGTGAACCCGGCCGAGGAACCTTTGATTAGGTGTTTGAAGAAAGGTCATGTCAAAGTTCCCATGAAGATGTCAATCAGATCTCTGTCAGTTAAAGGGGGATTCACCCTACCAGCCAGATCTCTCTACTTTTGGGCGTATCCTTTGAAACTCTCGTTGGAACCCATGGTCATATTCTACAATTGCACACGAGTTGGTGCAAGATCAGCGTTGTACTGATATTCTTTGTAGAAAGCAGCATATAAATCCTCCCAGGTGTGGATGTGAGAACTCTCCAATTGATAGAACCAATCAATTTAAGTCCCTACTAGACTCTCTTGGAAGAAATGGATCCAAAGCTTCGGATCAGTTGTGTATGGTTGAATCTTGTGGACATAAGACTTTAAGTGCATCTTAGGGAAAGAGACTCCATCTTACAGGGCAAAGGTATGGATTTTGAATTTTGGAGGGATGACCACTCCAGAAACCAATCCCATGTCTCCTAAATCCAAGCCAGGTATTTGTTGAATCTTCATAGAATTGAGTTGATCCTCCAACTGTTTGTACTTGTCATCAGCGGGAGGATATTGTTCCTCAGAGTAGTCAGCTTCGATTTCATCAATCTCTAAATTGTTGTCTTCTTCATGACTATCCCCCATGTTGGATAGAGTTAGAAGATATAGAGCCCCCTTGACTGGTACTTTAAGTCTTCTTCCCATGTTCAGGACGCCTTCTGACTTCTTAGACTTTTTCTTCTTGTCTTTGAGAAGAAGAGTCTTCAGGTCCTCTTGCCCCTTAGCCAAAGCCAGAAACATTTTTTGGAATTGAGCGTTTTGAGCCTGAAGGTCTTTGATTGTTTGTTCAAGAGCCATTGCTGCAATAAACAGCGGAGAAGATGAGAAACCTGCTATGAAACCTGTTTAAGCAATGATATGTATGATATATGTATGCAATATTTTCAAGGATCTCGTGTGGTAAACAAGAAAATGTCAGAAGTTGAAAATTTACCAATAGCTTTGATTGGAGAACTTTGTATCGGTGGATGTCCTTCCACGAGAATTAAGCTCACCATGTCGAGTGGGTCATATCCTTTGACTCAAGTTTGTTGTACTTGATCTTTGACGGTGTTTGGTTAGAGGAAAATAAATCCTCTTGTCCCTTGATAGGCATCTGGGTCAACGTGACCCTGCATCATAGGCCCTTGAGATCCTTGAAACGGTTATTGAAAATGTTATGGTAAGATGTCATGTATAAGTATGTAAAGTAAGCAAGTATAAATATTCACACAAACCAGACAAGTCCTTAGGTTTAGGCTTGCATGGAGTTTGTAGGTAAGTACCCTCTTGAAGTTTAGTTGGCTCAAACCTGTCATAGCAATAGTAATCGGGTTCTAACAGAGCTCAATATCACTGGTTTGTCTTCTCGGGCATTGTTTCAGCGCAAGCCTCTTTAATGGAGACCGAAATATCCCAAAAAACCAAACCTCAATGAGTGTAGTATCGAGTATCTACCAACTTCGGATTGCACCAAAGCTGGTCATCTCACTACGTCCTAATGGCCAAGTTGGTCAAGTAAAGGTTCTAGAAGTCAGTTAGTGCTTCATGACATCACTCAGTGGACCCTTATTCTCCTTGACTACTCAAGGGCTACCAGTACCCACAAATATGTCACACTAACGTAGCTATTGCTTAGACCATGTCGGTATACCCCACACAGTTTCCACAATGTATTGCTACTTACCTATAAGGTATCTCAAATCCGGGTAGAGGATTTAAACCCAAACAAAGAACCAAAATGTAAAGAAAACAAATTAAAAAATTAAATATGATCTAGCCCTAAGGTAACCCCACTTTTAAAATTCTCCCCGGCAGAGTCGCCAGTTCTGTAACACGGTGGAAGAACTTACTTGGTTGTTTTGCGTTTGATCGCAATTATTGCGGATAGCAATAGTCACCTCCGAATTTTATTTTATCCAAAAGGAAAGGCTGAAAAGAACAGGAAAGACCTTTGTGATTGTTTCTTGAGTTCGGGGGGTAGATTATAAAAAGGGAAGGTATTAACACCCTTTTTATCCATAGTTATCTATGGGCTCTTAGTTGCTTGCTAGATCACATGCTTTTTTATGAAAATGTGCTTTGTGTGGTTTTTGAAAGTATTTTGAAAAGGTGTCATCGTTTAGGCAAACTTTGTAATGATTCTCGTTCGTAAGAATGTATACAAAGTGTTGATCTTTTGAAAAATGTTTCAAGTTTGAAAGATGTTTTGAAAGTGTTGGTGTTTGTTTTGAAAATAGAAAGGATGTTTTGGTTTGAAAATGAGAAAGCAACTAGGAACATTCTACCTACTCAAAAGTCTTTCTTGTCTATTTCCTCTTTCCTTTGACATTGTTATTTTACCATGAATTGGTAAGTAACCTTATCTTCGGATGTAAAAGGGACGGGCGTGGGTCATCGTATAGCCATGATAGCAATGTTTTGAGATATCTTAGCAATTCTCTTTGAGGGACTAAGATCATTTTTGAAAGGCAACTTTGGATAGCGTCATCGAGGGACTATGATCTTGTATTTTGATTTTTTTTTTGCTAAGATACTTCACATGCATAACATGGCCATTTTATAAGGCAACAAAGTGGATTTACCCTAAGGGTGTAAGTGTGCAAGTGTGTTGATTTACATGCATTGTTTTGTCTTGATTAGGGTTTGCTAACTTGTTGATTTTAATCTTTCGATACAAACCCTAATTTACTAACATTTATATATAAAGAATTAAATTGCGGAAAATAAAAATACTAATCTATTACATCAATAGGGGAGGGGGTGTACAAATTTACAAATGAGGATTTTACAAGAAAATTAAATCTAATTAACTATTACAACCATATTGAATATTGTACAAAATTGAAAATAAAATGCATGAATGCAAAATGGAAAAAGAAATGATTTTTATTTGGTTTTATGAAAGGTTTTAAACTTAACCTAATTAAGAAAATAATTAATGGAAATTAACTAAAATTAAAACTTAAATTAATTAACAAAGAATAATAAGTTAAAAATGATTTTTTAGGGTTTTTTTATGAAAAGGTTTTAAATAATAGAAATAATAGGAAAATTAGTTAATTAAAATAAACCTAAGTTCTAAATTAATTTTAATTTACAAGAAAATAATATAATATAATAATTAAACCTAATTATCTAAATATTAATCAAGAAAAAGAAATTAATTTATTAAGAAAATTGTTTTTGTTCTTCTTTTAGTTCTTATAAAGAGAAATAAAATATAAATGAGTGTAAAAATAATAAAATAAATATTTTTTGGATTTTTTATTAATAATAATAATATTAATAATAATAATAATAATAATAAAGATGATAAAAGAAAATATGAAAGAAAAATAAAACAAAAAAAAAAAAAAGAAATAAAGAAATAATGGGCCACGGGGTGCTGAAACAAGGCAGGGAGTTAAAAGTTAGCAAAAAGAAGGCTAGGCCCAATAGTAGGCCCAAGCATTGTCTAAGAACAAAAAAAGGAAAAAATGTGGGAAAAAAATAAGCAAAAGGTAGTGTGCTGGGTGTTGAATCTACGCCCTCTTGGTTACTAGCGTGCTGCCTTACCACTGGGGTGGCTATACATTCGTTATTTAAAATGAAATGATAAATACATAATATAAAATGCTTTCAAGGCCTGTACTTCGTCTTCAACCTTCAACCAGCCAAAGGACCTGTAACTTGTTCACCTCTCAACAAAAATGGAAAGTACAAACATGAAAGTTGTGGCATTTCTTCCCACGAATCCAACCATATAAATAACTAAAGCTATAAATCTAAGATGAGTGAGAATTTTTCTGTCCATAATTTAAAACCTAAAAATTTCAGAAACTTCAACTCCAAAATTCTCTAAGCTCAGGCCATATAAATGCAAACTATGGATATGTATAGCTTCATGGCAATGGTATCTACATTTTATCTTTGAAAATGGAAGCCTAACAATGCCTATATAAATGGTTCAAAAGTCAAAAAACTCACCTTGCAAGAGGGTATCGTGTTTTTAGTTGGAGCAGCTTTCAAGGTGCTGCAAGGATCAGGTTAGCTTCCTTGAGGTCCCAGAAAGCTAATGCAATGATTAGCTTGGTTGGAGAGTGGCTGAAATGGTCTGGAGAAGTCCACTTGCAGTGCTCTATTTTTGAGTTTGGATAATGGTGGAAATGGAGTTACAGAACTGTAACAGGTATAAGGATAAGTTGTGGATGATGTTTAGGAACATTTGGAATAGTTTGGAGAGGAAACGCACGAGTAATTTGAGAGATGGCAGTGTAAGGTCAGTTTCTGCACAAAAATGAAGTTTTTGTATGCAATCTGAGTTTTTGAGGGTTTGAGTGATTTTAAGGGCTTGTACATGCGTGTGTTATCTTGCAAATAGTGTATGCATTTATAGGCAAGAGGTTTTGTGTTATACAACAAGTCATAATTTGAATTTACATGTTGTAGCATCTTTCTTGTTTTTAAAGCAAAGTTGAAACATCTTGTTTCAAGGCAAGGTACAGGGCTTCATAGAGTGGTTAGTACTTTAGACATGCTTGATTTTGGTTTATAGGGTTTTTGTGTGCAGAAAGAATAATTTCAATGCTCAAGGAGAGTGGACTTTGTGATTAAAGCCACTTTTGGTTTATAGGGTTTTTGTGTGCAGAAAGAATAATTTCAAATGCTTGGACAATGGCTCCATATGTTTTGTAAACATTTAATTAAGGAGTGAGTTGTAAGTTATAAGCCTGCAAAGTGAGATTATGCAGCATGGCTATGTGATTTGGTCCATTGTGCATCACAAAATCTGCCTTGTAAAACAACTTGAAACCCTAACTTCTGACCTTCGATTCTCCTTGCTCAAAAATGATCTCAAAGAGTTCTTGGACATTTTGGAAAGATTGTAATGTTCTCTACAATACCTCTTTGAATCACTTATGCAAAATCCAAATGTAACTATATGAAACTTGGCCCAGAAGTTAGCTCAAAATCCTCACCAAAATGCTCAAAATTTCACTAAGTGTTTTAGTTTCAAGACCATGATTTCATGGATTAATAACTTGAAATCCAAGAATTTCTAGGAGGAGTTGTGTTCGAAAATGTTTTAGATCTCATTGAGATCTACAACTTTCATGTTGAAAGTTTCCTTTGAATCATCTTGCATCATGGTGAAAATTTGGCTCAAAGTTGTGAAAAAATATGAAGTTTTCAACACTTAGAAAAATTTCTATGTTTGGAAACTTTG
The DNA here is from genome assembly GCA_948472305.1 of Vicia faba. NCBI lineage: Eukaryota > Viridiplantae > Streptophyta > Magnoliopsida > Fabales > Fabaceae > Vicia > Vicia faba. The sequence goes on from OX451735.1 coordinate 711,985,072, forward strand.
AATTTTCAAAATGAAATCTTGACTTTTTGATTTATTGATGAACAAGTTTCATATTTTGACATGTTTTGATGAACTGTGATCTTTGACACTTGATTATGACCAAAAAGTCAAAGTTTGACTTTTCAGTATACAGTTGACTTTTGATCAGTTGACTGAAAATCAACTATCAATCAATTGATCTTGAGGGATGTTTTGAGCCATACCATTAGGTTTAAATGATGCATTTGAAACATTGAGATCATGTCTCAAACCAAATAACCATTTGCTAGGTCAAAAATCAGAAATTGTCTTTTCTCAATCAAAACCCTAATTTTGACCATTTTGCCCTTTTGATGATCTGATCAAATTTCATGAGGAAATGTGGTCCAAACTTGATCAAATGACATATATGAGCTCATAATGTTGGCATGGATAAAAAATTATGAAGTTTGACTTTAAATTGACCATAATTGACTTTTTCCCCAATACAACTAATTTTTAGGTCAACTGATCAATTAATTGAGCAAAAATGTGATCCAAGACTTGAAACTTGACATGAGAAATCTTGAGGGTCTGTAATGATCCATGAAAGTCATATGCGGCATTAAAAGTTCAATTATCCTTGTGCAATCTCAAACTCTAATTTCAGTCATCAATGCTTAAGGAGGTGTCTTGAGCTAATCAATCCCTAGTGCAGTCTTGAACCAAAGGAGACCTTGTAAGGAATTACTTGATAAATGAGAGGTAAAAATTTAGGGAACAATAGCTGCCCCTTTTCAATCTTCTTAAACTTGAAGAGTTAGATTGGCGGATCTGCCATTCGTGACTTGAAGGTGGAAGATGATTGAACACTAGAGTGCCCAGAAATTTGCACTCGAAGATGAATGTTGAATGAGCTTATAGATGCCATTTGGAGAAATGATGGAGATTTTCCGGAGATGGGCTTGTAGATACCATCCAAAAGTGATTTTTGATAGAAATTATACTAAGTTTGAACTTGACTTCAACTGTGAGAAGAATAAGAGTAAACCTTTGGTCGATTTAAACTGAAACTAGCAGAAGTCTCGATTATTGTTTAATTAGAAAGAATCAGAATATATCTTAGAGCAATTTATCTGAACCAGAGAAAATTTCTATTTGGAAAGTATCAGGATAAACCATTAAGAGGTTTAAACTGAACCAAAAGAGGTTTTGGGTATTCTTTAACCGGGGAGGATCATAATATATCTTTGAGCGATTTATCTGAACCAGAGAAAGTGTCTACTAGGAAAGAATCAGGATAAACCTTTGAGAGATTTAAACTGAACCAACAGAGGCCTGGAGAAGAATCAGAATAAATCATTGAGAGATCTATTTGAACCAGAGAAGACGTCTATGGGAAAGAATCAGAATAAACCGTTGAGAGATTAAACTGAACCGGCAGGGATCTGGAGAAGAATCAGAACAATCATTTAGAGATTTATCTGAACCAGAGAAAACGTCTGAACCAGAGAAAGCGTCCGCGGGAAAGAGTCAGAATAAACCATTGAGAGATTTAAACTGAACCAGCAGGAGTCTAGAGAAGAATAAGAATAAATCTTGAAGCGATTTATCTGAACCAAAGAAGATCTCTGCGGGAAAGAACCAGAATAAACTGTTGAGAGATTTAAACTGAACCACAAGGACATGATAGTTTCTATAATTCTAAGAATGATTTATTTAAAGTTGTTTGTTCGTGAAGTTGAAGTAATTGATAATAGATTAAACTTGCAGTTTTAATAGTGAGAAAAAATTTGTTGTTAGATGTCACCAGCACCGTCCTTATGTATAACTATTGATTAGTGTAATACGGTGGAAGAACTGACTTGGGTGTTTTTCATTTTATCGCAATTGTTGCGGATAGCAAGAGTCGCCACCGACTTTTCTTTTATCTAATAAAGGAAATGGTGAAAAGAACAGGAAAGATCTTTTGAGAATTTTCTTGAGTTCGGGGTGTAGGTTATGAAAAGGGAAGGTATTAGAACCCTTTTCATCTATGGTTATCTATGGGCTCTTAGTTGCTAGCTCACTTTGAAATGCTTTGTTTTGAAGTGTGTTTTGTGCTAGTTTGAAAGTATTTTTGAAAATTTCGTTTGTTTAGGCGAACTCTTGTAATAATTCTCGTCTATAAAAGAATGTATACAAATTGTTGACTTTTGAAAATATTTTATTTGAGATGTTTGTTTTTTGAAAGATGTTTTGAAAGTGTGAGCGTGGAGATGGTTTTGTTTGTGAGTAAGAAAATACGAGCGTTCTACCTACTCAAAAAGTCTTTGTTCTTTTCCTCCTCCTTTAAATATTTCTATCTCACCATTGATTGGTAAGAAGCCCTATCATTGGATGTGAAGGGACGGGCGTGGATCGTCGTACAGTCATAGAAGGAAATATTGTAGAATACCTTAGCAATTTTTCATAAAGGACTAAAATCGTTTACCGAAGGAAACATCGAAGGGTCATTGAGGGACTACGATCTTGTATTCAAGGGTCATTGCTAAAGTATCCCACATTCGAGGGACATGACTGTTTTATTTGAAGGCAATAAGTGTGGTTAGCCCTAGAGGTGCAAGTGTGCAAGTGTTTTGATTTCATTCATTTATGTCTTTGAATTAGGGTTTTCTACTTATTGATTTTATGTCTTGTCATAGAAACCTTAGTTACTAGCAATTATATTGAAACCGATAAATTGCGAGAATTTAAAGTTCTACGCTATTACATCATTTGGGGGATGGGGATACAATTTACAAATGGGGAGTGGAGGCAATTAAAACCCTAATTTACTATTACAGCCATATTGAATATTGCAAGAATAAAATGTACAAGAATGTAAGATAGTATACAAGGAAAAGGAAATTATTTTTTGTCTGAGTTTTTGAAAGGTTTTAATTCTCATTAAGCTAAAAAAGGAAATAAATAATTAATTTTAAGTTGATTTACTAAACCTAAATTAAACAGAAAAAAGAAATTAAATTAATTAAGAAAAAAATAAGTTTTTTAGGGTTTTATATGAAAAGGTTTTATCTTAATTAATCAAACTAGAGTGAGTAGAAAAATTAATTAAATTCCTAAATTCTAAGTTTTTTAAATGACAAAAAAAAAAGATTTAAAATAAAAATCTAAGTCTAAGATGGTTTAAATAAGAAAGAGAAATTGAATTTATTAAGAAAATTTTTTTGGTCTTTTTGTTTTAAAAGAAATAAAGAAAATATAAATATAATAATATCTAAATAATAAATATTAAATATTTATTGTATTTTTTAGTAATAAAAATAATAATAATAATAATAATATTAAATAGAAAGAAAATAATAAAAAATATAAAATAAAAGTCAGGAAGGTGTAGAATTGAATAGGGGGTAAACAAGTAAAACTGTTTTGTTTTGTGTTTAGGCCCAAGAGTGATTTTTTGTAATCAGAAAATAAGGAAGAGAAAATAAAAGGGTGGGCCCGCGTGTTGTTTCAAAATGGGGGTGAGAGAAGTTAAAATGGTGATGGTCCAATCCAAGGGAGGCCTAAGGCGCTAGCTGTAGAGAAATGAAGCAAAAAATGTTAGAAAATAAAACCAAAAGGTCCCTAGGGTTAAAACCCGGGACCTCATAGGGGGCAAGACCTTACGCGCGCGCTCTCTACTACTAGGGTGGCTATACATCCAGTGTTAAAAACAAAACCAAGGCAATATATTACAAAACCAATCCTAGGCCTGTATCATCTTCAACCTCGCGCAAGACTTTCAAAATGATTTTTTAAAACCTATAACGTCTTCATCTTTCAACCATTTGCAAAAATGTAAACATCAACCTTGCTCTAAATTTCCTCACGATTCCAGAAATGTAAATAACTAAAACTATAGATCAAAGATGAGTGAGAATTTCTAATGGTACCAAATTTTAACCTAACTTTTTCAGAGATTTCAAACCTAAAATTCTCACTACTCAAGCAAGATAAATGAATTCTAAGGACATGGTCAGCTTTAGGGCAATGATTTCTACATTTTATCTTTGAAAATGGAAAGTTAACAATGCCTATAAGAAGAGTTCCAAAATCATAAAAATCACCTCAAAAATGGAATCCGTGTTTCGAAAATGAGCTTGCTTCAAGGTGTTGTGATGATCAGGTTAGCTTCCTTGGACCTCTACGAAGCTAATGCAATGCTTAGCTTGTGTTGAGAGTGACTGAATTGGTCTGGTGAAGTCCAACTGCAATGCTCCGTTTTGGTTATGGAAAATGAAGAAGATGGCGTTACATGTGAAAGACAGGGATTGGGATAACCTCTATATGTGTATTAGAAGATTTGTGATGGATTAGAAGTGAAAACGCACGAGTAGATTTGAAGATTGAGTTTCAAAGTCAGAAATGACAAGTTTTTGTGATTGTGTTCCAATTTCTGGTTTTAGAGAGAGTGAGGGTGTTTGGGGGCTTGTGAATTCGTGTACATGCTTATGAATGAAGGTTTAATTTATAGGCAAAGGGTTTTGAAGCTTGGAGAAGTCAGAAGTACAAAATCACATGTTATGGGTTTTGACTTGTTTTTGAAGCAAGCTTAGATAAACATGATTTCAAGGAAAGGTAAGGTAGCTAGCAACTTTAAACATGCTTGCTCTGAGTTTATAGAGGATGCTTGTGCAGAAAGAACAAATACAAAGCTCAAGGAGAGTGGACTTTGTGATTAAAGTTACTTTTCCAAAATGGAAGTATGAACTTTATTCCCTAAATGGGAATTTGATTTGGATAATAACTTAAACACTTGGATAATGGCTCAATCAATTGTGTAAACAATTAATTATGGAGTGAAACACAAGTTTGAAGCCTGCAAATCAAGATTATGCAGCATGGCTATGAGATTTGAATTATTGTTCATCACAAAAATGACCTATAATTCAAGAATGAATATCCAAATTCTTACCTTCGATTCTATTATCTCAAAAATGATTTCATTGAGCTCTTGGATATTTTGAAAATCTTGGAACATCCTCTACAACTTTCATGTTGGCCATTTTTACAAAATCCTCTTGGAGCTTGGTGAAAATTGGCCAAGAAGTTAGGTCAAAAATCTGCCTAAACTAGGTCGAAATTTCACCAACTGTTTAAGAAAAAGTACATGACTTTATGGATTCATAATTCAAAATCCAAGAATTTATAGGACTTTATCAGTAAATAAAAGTTGTAAATCTCATCAATATATACAACTTTCATGTTGGAATTTTTCTTTGAATCATCTTGCATCTTGGTGAAAAGTTGGCATGAAGTCATGAAAAAATAAGACTTAAAACACTTAGAAAATTTTCTAAGTCTTGAAAACTTTGAATTTTTTCAAATACTTTTAAATTTATTAATTTCTTTATGATCAAGCTTCATATATTTTAATTTCTTGATGAATTTTGATCTTTGAAATTCAATGTTGATCAAAAAATCAAAGTTTGACTTTTAATGCATTAGTTGACTTTTCTTCATTGACTGGATTTCAACTACCAATCAATTGATCTTAGGAGATGAATTGAGTCATGCAATTAAGTCAAAATGATGTACTTGAATCCTTGAGATAATGTTTCAAACCAATAAGCCATGTATTAGGTCAAAAATTAAGCCTTCTCAGTCAAAACCCTAATTTTGACAATTTTACCCTTTTGATGATTTGAACATTTTTCTTGGGGAATCATGATCAAAACTTGATAAATTGACACATATGACTTCAAAGTGTTGATATTGGTCAAAAATATTGAAGTTTGACTGTAGGTTGGCCATATTTGACTTTTTACCCAATATAGTTAATTTCCAGTCATATGTGCAATTGACTGAGCTAAATTGTGATTCAAGACTTGAAACTTGACATGAGTATTCTTGGAGGACTATAATGATACATGAAAGTTATTTGAGGCATTATAAGTCTAATTGTCTTTGTTAAAATCAAAACCCTAATCTGAGGCATCATTGTTTAGGAGGTGGTTTAACCTAGTCAACACTTGTACATGCTTGAGCTATTGAAGATCTTGTGAGAAATATATTGAGAAAAGAGAGGGAAAATTTTGGGGTACAACAGCTACCCCTGTTCAACCTTCTTAAACCTTAAGAGTTAGATTGGCGGATCCTTCATTCGTGACTTGAAGGTGGAAGATGATTGAACACTAGAGTGCCCAAAAATTTGCACTTGATGATGTGTTAGTTGATTGTGTCCGAAATGGGCTTAAAGATGCCATTTGGAGAAGTTATAAAGAATTTGTCGGAGATGGGCTTACAGATGCCATCCAAAGTTATTGTTGGTAGAAATTGGAAGAAGTATCAGAATAAATATTTGGTCGACTTATACTGAAACAATAGATGTCTTTTGCATGTTTTTAACTGGAAGGGATAAATCTAACCAGAAGAGGTCTGTTGTTTGGTGACTTCAGTGGGAAAATAATCTTAACCAGAAGAGGTCTGTTGATTTCCTATATTTAACTGGAAGAAATAAATCTAACCAGAAGAGGTATGTTGTTTGCCTGTCTTTAACTGGGATAAGTAAATCTAACCAGAAGAGGTATGTTGTTTTCCCGTCTTTAACTAGAAGAAATAAATCTAACCAGAAGAGGTTTGTCGGTTGCCTGTCTTTAAATGGAAGAAATTAATCTAACCATAAGAGGTATATCATTTTCTTGCCTTTAAGTGGAAGAAGTAAATCTAACCAGAAGAGGTATGTTGTTTACTTGTCTTTAACTGGAAGAAATAAATCTAACCAGAAGAGGCCCGTTGATTACCTGTCTTTAACTGGATGAAATAAATCTAACCAGAAGAGGTCTGTCGATTGCCTGTCTTTAACTGGAAGAAATAAATCTAACCAGAAGAGGTCTGTCGATTTCCTGTCTTTAACTGGAAGAAATAAATCTAACCAGAAGAGGTTTGTCATTTTCCTGTCTTTAACTAGAAGAAATAAATCTAACCAGAAGAGGTTTGTCATTTCATGTCTTTAAATGGAAGAAGTAAATCTAACCAGAAGAGGTCTTCATTTGGTCGATTGATTTTCCCTGAAAGGAAGAGGGTTAGTTGCATGCAGATGTATGCATGGCGTAATGATGTTCTCAAAATAAATGAGATTATGTTGTATGAATTTGTCACGTATGTGTTATGATGTATTAATGTTATTGAAATGTATCTTTGTCTAGGAAAATAAATCATTGACAAATGTCGGGGAGTGTTTGGGAATAAAAATCCTAGACTACCGCTGGAGATGAAGAGTATGTGCATCTTCGACTTTGTTTAGAGTGTTCCATTGGGGATTCCTGTCTCATTGTTTTATGGAAATTCTGCAGGGAATATCGATTTCTTCTTGAGGGATAGAGTTCAGGAACCTTGGTTGTCCATTACTCTACTAGGGAATTATAACTTGACTGGGGAGAGTAAAAGTTAACTGGTATCTGGTCGAATTCCAGGCTTTGCAGCAACTTTCTGGGGATAGTAACGACTCCGCTGGGGATAAAGGGGTTTTGTCCGTTGATTTGTAACAGTCTGAGAAAAGACTCGTGTTGGGGAATCGGTAGCTTGTTTGAGAAATAAACCCTGTTGAGGAGAATATTTTGAAGACCTTATTGGGGAGATGAGTTCTTTTGGGGAGAACTCTGCAAGATTTATTTTTTTAGTTAAGACCAAGTCAGTTGGGGAGAGGTTTTTTAGGAGATTATATTTTGTGGGGATAACCTTATTGAAGCAACTCTGTGGGGATATCCCAAATTTCTAAGGAAATGCTTATTACATACATTTGTTAATAGTTAATCATGTTCATATGCATATGTTTACTCAGTTTTAATCATTGGACGTTTTTGCACTTAAAACAGTAAAGCAAAAAGTTTGCACTTCGAAGTATATTTGTATTGATGTTTTGCCTATAAACAGGCGTTTTTGTACAAGGAGACAGAAATCCTAGTAAGAGGAAATCGTCGAAAGAATGAAAGGAATACAAAGTGGGAAAAAATAATATCCATGTAGAAGTAATCTCATTGGGTTCCAACTCCGCCATTGCCCTTATATCTTTGAACATCATCCCTTGTCGTTGAAAGAAGTTGATTGAATTGATCTTATACCATTGAACTTGGACCTTGGTAATAAAGCTGACTGTAGTGATTTCACGGGACATAGTCATATGCTTTGATCCTTAACTTTTGTCTGGACTGCCCTTTCGGGTTTTCAGCCCACTAGGATACCCTTTTCTGCCCAAGCCGCTCTTTCAGGTTTTCGACTTACCGGGTGTACAATCCTTTGTATATATCCCTAACTTTTTCCCGAACCTCTTTGATTCTCCGAGATGCCCTTATTTTTGCCTAGGTATTTCAACCTAGCGGATCATTTTTTATGTGTAGTATTTTTTAACTATGTTTGCATTCGCAGGATGCGGGAACTCTTCACCATCCATAGTAGTTAGCATCATGGCACCGCTAGAGAATACTTTCTTAACAACAAATGGCCCTTCGCAAGTGGGAGTCCATTTCCCCATGGGATCGCATTGAGGAAGAACGATGCGCTTTATTACGAAATCACAAGTCTGATATACTCGAGTTTGATCTTTTTGTTGAAAGCCTTGATCATACACTTTTGATACATTTGACAATGACAAACAACACCCAGTCTCTTCTAGTCAATTAAGTTCAACTGATCCAACCTATTCTGAATCCATTCATCTTCGCCTAAGTCTGCTTCTTTCATAATCCTTATGGAAGGAATATGAACTTCCACAGGTAGGAAAGCTTTCATGCCATAGACTAAAGAGAAAGGTGTTGCCCAAATTGATGTTCGAACTGAAGTACGGTAGCCATGAAGAGAAAATGGTAGCATCTCATGCCAATATTTGTAAGTCACCACCATATTTTGCATAATCTATTTTATGTTTTTGTTGGCGGCTTCTACTGCGCCATTCATCTTAGGTCTATATGGAGAAGAGTTGTGATGCTTGATTTTGAACTACGTACAAAGTTCAGTGATCATAGAATTGTTGAGATTGGTTATGTTATCAGTGATGATCATTTCAGGGATATCGTATCGGTAGATGAGGTTATGCTTGATAAACCTGGCTACAACATTCTTAGTGACTGAGGCAAAAGAAGCAGCTTTGACCCATTTGGTGAAATAGTCAATGGCAACGAGGATGAAACGATGTCCATTAGAGGCAGTGGGCTTGATCTCTCCAATCATGTCAATGCCCCATGTGGTGCGGTGGGAGAACTGACTTGGTATTTTGCGTTTGATCGCAAATGTTGCGGTTAGCAAGAGTCGCCACCGACTTTTCTTTTATTCAAAAGGAAAGGTGAAAAAGCACAGGAAAGACCTTTGAGATGTTTTCTTGAGTTCGGATGGTAGATTATGAAAAGGGAAGGTATTAGCACCCTTTTCATCCATGGTTTTCCATGGGCTCTTAGTTACTTTCTAGATCACTTGCTTTTGTTTGAAATTGGGCTTTGTGTGGTTTTTGAAAGTATTTTGAAAAGGCGCCATCGTTTAGGAAAACTTTGTAGTGATTCTCATTTGTAAGAATGTATACAAAGTGTTGATCTTTTGAAAATGTTTTCAAGTTTGAAAGGTGTTTTGAAAGTGTTGGTGTTTGTTTTGAAAATAGCAAGGATGTTTTTGGTTTTGAAACTGAGCAAGCAACTAGGAACATTCTACCTACTCTAAAGTCTTTCATGTTCATTTCCTTTTTCCTTTAGATGTTGCTATCTTACCATTGATTAATAAGAAGCCCCACCGTTGGATGTGAAGGGACGGGCGTGGGATGTTTGTATAGTCATAGAAAGCAACCCATGGAACATTTTAGCAATGTCGTTTTAGGGACTAGATCGTTTACCGAAGGCAACATCAAGGGTCATCGAGGGTCTACGATCTTTTATCGAGGGTTTTTTCTAAAACGCCCATATTCGAGGGACATGACTATTTTCCGATAGGCGACAAGTGATATTACCCTAAGGGTGCATGTGCGAATAGTGTGTTTGATTGCATGCATTTTAGTCCTTGATTTTTAGGTTATTTATTTGCTGTTTTTATCTTGCCATACACACCTAATTACTGACAATATATGAAAGCAATAAAAGTGCGGAAAAGTAAAGATTTTACGCTATTACAATCATTAGGGGGATGGGGTGTACAAATTTACAAATGGGGATTGCAAGAAATTAAAGTCCTAATTATCTATTACAACCATATTGAAATGTTTATAAGAAATGCAAAAATAGGCTTATTTTGTTTTAAGAAAAGAAATTAGTTTACTTAAGAAAATATTTTTGATCTTTTGGTTCTAAAAGAAATAAAACAAAACATGTGAATATAAAATATTTTTGGTGTTTTGATTAATGAAAGCTAAAAATAAGATAAATAAGAGAAAAAGAGTCAGAACCAGCACATTGCTGAAAAGAGAAGGAATCAAAAGTCCTGACTCTGATACGCTGTAAGAGAGAAAATGTTAGTGGGAAAATGGAGGGTCAGAAGTTCTGGGCCTGGGTACACCAAATTCTGAGGTTGAAAGGGGTTCAGAGGCTATAGCGTAGCTGGGAACCTAGAAATTTATGTACCTCTGGCAAGTCAGAAGTTCTGGCTATTTTGAGAGAGTGGGGTGATAATGTTGTTAGGTGAGGATATCTAGAAGTTCTAATTTGGGAGTATCGTCTAACAGATAAATGGGTAAAAAATGTCAACAAATAAACCTAAAAGGATGCTTATGGGGCTAGAACCCAGGACCCTTAGCACTAATGTCTTATGCGCACGTTTGTCTGCCACTGGGGTGGTTGTACATCCGGTATTAAAAGCAAAAGCATAAACATGTATCACAAAGTAAACTCTAATGATGAACTCCAATTATTTCTTCATGCTAATCAGAATATCTGCAACTTAGTTAAATCTCAACATAACAGAAAACACAAACATAGCAATTATGGCAGTTTTTCCATCATGGTTTCAGAAGCATAAAAAATTGTCAAGACCGTAAATCAGAAACAAGCCTGTATCTGCTAGTCCTAGTTTCCTTAAGAAGTTTTGAACTGGTGTTCTTCCTATTTAGGCAAAAATACATTAAATATGAGTATGTACAGAATTAGAGCCATGATATCTACATTATATCTTTGAAAATGCAAGCCTAGAAATGCCTAAGCAATGAGATACAAGTAAAAAGAAACTTACCTTGCTTTTGGAGATTGTTCTGAATTAGAGTCTGGTTCAAGCTGCTGTGACATTCTGGTCAGCTTTCTCACGTGCTCAGAAGGCTGGAACAATCTTTAACTTAAGCTAAGGAATGGCTGGAAAATCCTGGAACAACCAAGAATCAAAGTTCTGATTTTTTTGAAATGGAAGTTGGTGGAGATGGAATTGCAGTTGTAAACAGAATTTGGGATTGTTTCTAATTTGGCCAAGAGATGTGCAAGAAAATTAGAGTTTGGGCGTGAAAAGAAACAGAAGCTTAGCAGGTTTTTATGTTTACGCTTTTAGTTTCTAGTTCTTTGAAATTTCAGCAAGGTTTCCAAGCTAATTTTGAAATTCTCCTCCCTTATACCTGTAAATGAAGTTCAATCTATAGGCAAGGATTTAGTAGCTTGGAGAAGTCATAAGTACAACCATCATACACTAGGCGCTGACTTATTCTTGAAGCAAGTTCAAACAAATAAGGTTCAACGCACAAAGTAAGGTGGTTAGCAGCTTTTAGCTGTGCCTAAGCTGGATTTGTAAGCCTGAATTAAGGAAAAGTACTTCCAGAGGCAAAAGCAAAGCATGGGCCCAACATAAACTTGTACAAAAGTTTGCTTTTCAAGGACATCAATGGTACTTCTATCTCACACGTGGGGAAATCCTTTGGATAAAAACTCAAAAGTGGTTGTGAGCATTAAATGATGATGAGATTTATCAAACATAAATCTTGCGCTATGAGATTGTGCATCATAGCTTAGATCTGGGCCAGAAGTTCAACATCAGCGCAACTTAGAACCAATATCCAACTTATGATCCCTGAATCCCTTTGCCCCAGCATGTTCTGAGCGAGTTTTCAGACTTTCCAGAAAGCTTGTGACATGCTTTGTAAGTCCTCTTTGAATTTCTCTTACAACTTCTGACTGAACCTACTGAAAATTGGCCTAGATGTTCTAACCAAGTCCTATTTTAAAAAGGTCCAGAATTTGCTGAAAGTTTCAGTTTCATGGACGTGTCTTCAAGGATTTGTAGCTTGAAATCCCAGCATTTATAGGAGAAGTTTTGTTCTCCAATGATTAAGATCTCGTTGAGATCTACAACTCTTGTGTTAGAAGTTCTTTCAGAATCAACTTCCATCATGGTGAAAATTTGGCCAGAAGTTCTGAACTTGTCATATTTCTTAAACACTTAGAGAAATTCTAAGTATTTAGAATTTTGACTTTTCCAAAGTAATTTTTACTTTTGAATTTCTTGAAGAAAAAAAATTCATGCCTTGATGAAATATGATTCTTGGAACTTGATTTTTGATCCAAAAGTCAAAGTTTGACTTTTCAGTGTGTAATTGACCATTCTGCCCTTGCAAATGACTTTCTTGAAAAATTTGTAATTCAAGGCTTGAAATTGGATGGAAGAAAACCTGAGGGTCCACGATAATCCTTTGAGAAATGAGAGGGCAAATTTTGGGGTACAACACCCCACATTGCAACTGGCCGCGGAGCAGTCATGACATTCAAAGGAATTGGAGGCACATGAACCCTGTCGGCATAGATTTAACACTTATGGAAAGTCCTCAAGTGATGGTGAAAATCAGTTTCCATAGTCGACCAATAGTAACCAGCCCTCAGAATCTTCTTGGCCATAGTGTTCCTTCTAGAGTGAGTTCCAAAGACACCTTCATGCATGTCTTCCATGATTTTCTCTGCCTCTTTCTTGTCCATACAACGAAGCAGAGTAGAATCACGATTGCACTTTTACAGGATCCCGTTGCTTAGGAAATATTTGGCTAAGAACCTTCGCAGGAATTTCTTGTCATTGACTGAAGCTCCTTCAGGGTACTCTTGTGCTTCGAGATATCTCTTTACTTCATAGTACCAAGGCTTCTTCTCATCAGCGTCAATCTCATAACAGTGTGCAGGTTCATCAAATCTTTCGATAGTAATTCTGGGAGCTTCGTTGTCCCAATTGACCTTGAACATAGATGACATAGTTGCTAAAGCATCTGCCATTTGATTTTATTCCATCGAGAAATGTTCAAAGGTGACCTCCTTAAAGTAAGGGATCAAGGTTGACAAAAGCTCTTTGCAAGGGATCAGATTTGGATGTTTGGCATCCCATTCTCCTTTAACTTGACTGATTACTAAAGCTAAATCTCCATATACGCTTAAGAATTTGATTCTTAGGTCAATGGAAGCCTTAAGACCCAAGAAGAACGCTTCATACTCGGTCATGTTATTTGTACAGTTGAAGCATAGTTTGGCAGTGAAAGGCGTATGGCCACCTTCGGGGGAAATAATCACAACACCAAATTTTTTACCTAAAGCATTGGAAGATCCATCAAAAACCATAGTCCATCAGGATCCTATTTCAGGTCCTTCATATGGTCCAGGCTTTTCACAATCAGTTATCAGCATGATATTCTTGTCCGGGTATTCAAAATTCATGGATTGGTAATCATCAACAGCTTAATGGTCCAAATGATCCGCCAGTACACTTCCTTTGATTGCTTTTTGTGTGGTGTACTGGATGTCATATTCGGTCAAGATCATTTTCCACCTAGCTATTCGTCCATAGAGAGCTGGCTTCTCGAAGATATAATTGATGGGGTCCATCTTAGAAATTAATAGAGTGGTGTGAGTCAGCATATACTGTCTTAGCCGGCGAGCAACCTATTCCAGAGCGTAATAAGTTTTCTCGAGCAGTGAATATCTTGTTTCAGTCGGTAAATTTTTTTCTCAGGTAGTATATTGCATGCTCTTTTCATCCAGACTCGTCATGTTGGCCCAACACACACCCCATTGAATTCTCTAATACAGTCAAGTACATAATCAGAGGTCTTCCTTCAACCGGAGGCATCAAGATGGAAGGATCTTGCAGATATTATTTAATTTTGTCAAAGGCTGCTTGGTAGTCGTCGTTCCATCTGACTACTTGATATTTCTTTAACAATTTGAAGATTGGCTCACAAGTAGCAGTTAGGTTAGATATGAACCGGGAAATATAGTTGAGTCAAACTAATAAACCCCTGACCTCCTTCTCAGTACAGGGAGCTGGCATTTCTTGTATGGCTTTGAATTTTGCAGGTCGACCTCAATACCTTTTCAACTGACAAAAAAACCTAGAAGCTTTCCGGACCTTACCCCGAAGGTACACTTGTTGGGATTCAACCTTAGCTTGTATTTCTTCAACCATTCAAATAGCTTGTGAAGATGATCAAGGTGTTGTTCCTCAGTTTGCAATCTTGCAATCATATCATCAACATAGACTTCTATTTCATGATGGATCATGTCATGAAATAGGGCTACCATAGGTCATTGATAGGTTACCCCTCCATTCTTCAAACTGAAAGGCATGACCTTGTAACAGAAGGTGCCCCACTATGTGACAAAGGTGGTTTTCTCCATGTCTTCGGGCGCCATCTTGATCTAGTTGTAACCGGAGAATCCATCCATAAAGGAGAAAGCTTTGTGTTGAATCATGTTGTCGACCAAGACATCAATGTGTGGTAGTGAGAAATCATCCTTGGGACTGGCCCTATTCAAATCTCTGTAGTCTACATACGGACTTTTCCATCTTTCTTTGGTACTGAGACCACATTTGCAACCCGTTAGGGATATGACGTCACTGCTAGAAAACCCGCATTGAACTGTTTCATTACCTTAGCTTTTATTTTCTCAGACATGTCTGGCCGCGTGCGACGAACCTTTTGCTTGACTGGAGGATAATCTTCCTTCATTGGCAGACAATGAACCATAATGTCAGTATCAAGTCCCATCATATCTTCATATGACCAAGCAAACACCTCAACGTAGTCATGCAACATCTGAACCAATCTTCCCTTGACACTGTCTTTCAAGTTGGCACCAATATTTACTTCCCTCTTGTCTGCCTCAGTACATAGGTTGATCACTTCAACTGGTTCCTCGTGCGGTTTAATGGCCTTTTCCTCTTGCATCAGAAGTATGGCTAGTTCCCTAGGTATTTCACAATCTTCTTCTCCTTCGTCTTTGGCTTGGTAGATTGGATGTTCAAAGTCATAGATAGAAATAGCAGAGTCGTTGTCAATGAGATCCAAAGTGGATATGGATCTGCAAATGTGCGTGTGTGCATGTAAGGTCACATGGCTATTTTGAAAATGCAATAAAGTGAAATAAAGACAATGAGCACAAAATTTGAATGCAAAAGATTCCAATGTTTTTCATTAAATGATCATATGGCATATGAAAATGAACAAACCCTTAACAAATGGACCATGGTGCCCCGGGCATGGTACATGGCTTAAAGTCATTGTTTCAATTAAAATTATAGACAAAGTTCTTAAATTGAAAAATAGTAAATGGTAATTACTCCTTATTGAAGGAGATTGGAATGAAGTCCTTGGTACGCCAGTTGTTGATCCCTTCATCAGTAGTCGGGTAGATCCAGCCATCAAAGTCATAGTCATCGTCAGAGTCTTCAAGAGCATTCACTTCATGATTACTGATGCGAAGAGGTGGTTTCCCTGCACGAGCACGTCTGACCTCCTTTTGATCTTTGGCAGTGAAGCACAAACCACATTTGTCTGATTTGAAAGGGATGTCAGGGATTTGTCCCCAAATGGTACAACCTCCACCTTCAATCACAGCGCGAGCATCTTTGAGGAAAGCCATCCTAGGCACATCTTTAACAGCTTTTGGAACATCGGGAGTAGCCTTGGCAGCAACAACCATGGGAGAGACCACTTCGAAGGCTTGACAAGGAGTTTCTATGAACTCGTCGTCCATCTCAACATACTTAAACGAATTTAGATGGCTAACCATAAACTCTTCTTCACCATATACGGTAACAATATTTCCCTTGACCGAATATTTCTACTTTTGATATAGAGTGAAAGTCACCGCTCCTGCCCCATGAATCCATGGGCGTCCAAGCAGACAAGAGTAAGCAGGAAGAATATCCATCACAAATAAAGTTGAATTGAAAATTTGAGACCCAACTTTGATGGGGAGATCAACTTCCCCATGGACCATCCTTTTTGATCTATCGAAAGCCCTTACCACAATGTCACTTGGCTTCAACACCAAACCTTTGCAATCCAATCGATCTAGGGCACCTTTGAGAAATACATTCAGTGAGGAACCAGTATCCACCAATACATGGGCTAGAGTGGTTCCTTTGCATTCAATGGAGACATGCAAAGCTTTATTATGATTTCTTCTGGCGGGAGTTAAATCAGTATCTGAGAATCCCAATCCATTATCGGCAGTCAAACTCACTACATAATTTTCAAATTGATCGGCCGTAGTCTCTTGAGGAACATGCACATTCTTCAAAAAACTTATCAATGCTTGAGCATGTGCATCTAATCATAGTAATAAAGATATCATAGAAATCTTCGAGGGGGTTTACCCTAACTACTCTACTATCTTATAATCACTTTTCCTTATAATCTTCAAAATCTCCTCCATTTCTTGGGTAGAGGGTTCCTCAGTAATAATGTCTTTGGAAGATGCCTCCATCCTGGCAGGCTCAATCATCTTTTCTTTCCCCCTAGCATCAGTACTAGGTTTTTCAAGAGTAATGCGAACAAGTGTAATTATGGTGGTTGGAGGTGAAATATCAGGAGATAAAAGTCTCCCCGTTCTAGTCACCTTGCTAGTCCCAGCAATATTGGTAATATCAGCAGTCTTGTCTTCATCAATCCAGGAGTCCTGTCTAATACCATGGTAGTATATTTCAGCGTCATAATTCCAAGGTACCGCCTTATCGGAAGAATAAGGAACTGACCCCGATGTGATAATTATCAATGGAGCTATCTTCGGTTTATTGGAAATCCTAATAGGACCTTTTAAAGTGATCCTAATAGGTTTGTTGGAGATAGTGATGATGGATATGTCTTCAACTTCTTGAGGCACAACTTCAGTCAAACTTTTTACGGGTGGAGTTCTTTCGAATAGGATCTTATGGTTGTCCATTAGGTGTTGGACACCTCTTTTCAGCCATTCAAAACCATTGATTTGCATAGCACAACAACAACAATCTCCAAGGCAACCAGGGAAAACCCCAGCTTTCAACAATTTGTTTTTAATAAACTTCAGCGGAGTGGTCAAGTCATTAACAGAGGAAACAAAAGCAGTGTCTTCAATAGCGTTGACACCTTTGCCATAATTTGGCATTGGTGCGGTGATTACATTCAGAGTTGAGGAAGATCAAATTCAATGGTCTTGTTGTCAATGAGGTCTTGGATCCTGCATTTTAAAGCCCAATGGTGATCAGTGTCATGTCTGGGACTATTGGAGTGGTAAACACATTTGGCGTTCGGGTTATACTTTAGAGATGAAACATTGGGATTTGAAGGAGGATCACACAATGTTACCAAATTATCCTTCAACAGGTGTTGTAGGGATTTAGATAGTGACATGTTGATCCTTGTAAATTGTCTTCTTAGAATATTAGCTTGTTGTTGTGGTCTTTGAGTAAAGGTCGGATTGGAGATCAGAATTGCATTAGAAGACTGACGATGGTCCTTCTTGACATAGCCCCTTGACCCATATACGACATTAGTTTCCTTTTGCTGATAAAAGGTTTCTTCATAGTACTTGACGTAGAGGCGGAGGCCATGGGTATCTTTCCACTTTTAATACTGCTCTCAACCCTTTCACTAGTCAAGATTAACTCAGTGAACCCAGATGATGAGCTCCCAATCAGTAAGTTTAAAAATGGCCCAGTCGATGTCCCCATGAACATATCTACCAATTCCATGTCAGTCAATGGTGGTTGCACCCTATTGTACCCCAAAATTTTCCCTCTCATTTATCAAGAATTTTCTCACAAGATCTTTTTTGGCTCAAGACTGCACTAGGTTTGATCAACTCAAGACACCTCCTTAAGCACCGATGACCAAAATTAGGGTTTGAGATTGCACAAGGATATTTGAACTTACAATGCCCCATATTACTTTCATGGATCATTATGGACCCTCAATATTACTCATGCCAAGTTTCAAGCTTTGGATCACACTTTTGCTCAGTCAATTGAGCAGTTGACCTAAAAATCAACTGTATTGGGGAAAAAGTCAACTGTGGCCAATTTACAATCAAACTCCGTAATTTTTTTATCCACATCAACATTTTAAACTCATATGTATCATTTGATCAAGTTTGGACCACAATTCCTCAAGAAATTTGATCAAATCTTCAAAAGAGCAAAATGGTCAAAATTAGAGTTTTGGACTGGGAAAGGGAAATTTATGATTTTTGACCTAGCATATGATCAATTGGTTTAAGGTATGATCTCAAGATTCCAATTGCATCATTTTGACCTAATGACATGGCTCAAAAGATTGCTCAAATCCAATAGATTGACAGATGAATTTTCAGTCAACTGATCAAAAGTCAATTGTATATTGAAAAGTCAAACTTTGACTTTTTAGTCAAAATCCAATGTCAAAGATGACAATTCATCAAAGTATGTCAAAATATGAAACTTATTCATCAAGAAATCAAAAATTCAAGATTTCATTTTGAAAAGTTAAAATTTCTAAACTTAGAAATTTTTCTAAGTGTTGGAAATTTCTTATTTTTTCACAACTTTGAGAAAAAATTTCACTATGATGCAAGATGATTCAAAAGAAACTTCCAACATGAAAGTTGTAGATCTCCATGAAATATACAACTTTTCTTTACACAACTCCTTCCAAAAGTGCTTGGATCTCAAGTTATAATTTTAAGAACACATGGTCATGAAATAAAACACTTAGTGAAATTTTGCCCTAATTTAGTCAGGATTTTGACCTAACTTCATGGAACTTTTTCATATAGTTCCAACTGGAATTTTCAAAATTTATTCAAAGATGGATTGTAGATCACATTGCAAGCTTTCCAAAATTTCCAAGAACTCCTTGAGATCATTTTTGAGTAGGGAGAATCGAAGAGATGAAGTTAGAGTTTTATCACTTGAATTACAAGTCATTTTGTGATGAACAAGATTCAAAATTCAAACTTATGCTGCATAAACTCTACTTTGAAGGCCTCAAACTTGTTAGGCACTCCATAATTAATTGCTTACAAAGCTGTTAGAGGTCTCATTTCAAGCATTCAATGCAAGGCCATACTTTATATCCATTTTGGGAAGAAAGTGCACAATGCCATTTTGATAAAGTGACTTTTTGCATAAAACTTGTTCTTCAACCTTGAACTTATTCTCTTCTGATCATACAAGTTCCATAACTCATAAGAAACTTGTTAGACACTTACAATCACTCAGCCTATGCTTGTACTTCCCCTTGAAACTTGTTTTCCCATTTTTCTTGAAAATCAAGTAACATAGAAAATAACTTGTAACTTGTACTTCTGACTTTTAAAACCACTCAAGACCCTTTGTTTATACATACACAAGTCATTTTCCACAAATCTCACACATTCTTAAGCCCTAAAAACACCAAGAACACAGAATCACCAAAAACACTTCAAAACTTGTCATTTCTGAGTTTTGAATCCAATCTCCAAATTTGCTCGTGCGTTTCTTGGCCTTTTACTTTCAAAAGCTTCTAAACAACATATACAAACAATCCCAACACCTGCATCACCACTGTAACACCTCCATCATCATCCACCATTTTCAAAAACAGCACCTTGCACCTTGACTTCTCCAAAACTCCCCAGGCACTTTCAGCTCAAGCTAAGCATCTCATTAGCTTCCTGCGAACTTGAGGAAGCTAATCCAATCATTGGAACTCACTGAAAGGTACTCAAACTCCAAACCCGATACCCTCTTGCAAGGTAAATTTTCTGACTTTGTAACTTTTCATACAGGCATCATTAATGGTATATTTGTGAATGAAAAATGTAGATATCATTACCCTAAAGCTAACCATGTCCATAGTTTTCATTAATTTTGCTCGAGCTTAGAGAATTTTAGGATTGAAGTTTCTGAAATTTTTAGGGTTCAGATTAGGGCCATTAAAATTCATGCTTATCTTTGATCTATAATTTTATTTCTTTGCATTTCTGAAATCGTGAGGAAATTTACTACAAGTTTCCCATTTACAGTTTTCATTTTTGTTGAGATTTGAATAAGATACAAAGGCCCTGGCTGGGCGTGAGGTTGAAGTTGAAGTTCAGGCCATGGACTTGTTTACTATCATATATTTGTTGTTTTGATTATATAAACGGATGTATAGCCACCCCAGTGGTAGAAGCGCGCGCCTGTGACTAGAGGGACCTGGGTTCGAGCCCCAATGGTACCCTTTTGGATTTTTCATATTTTTTTTCATTCTGACTCTTTTTTTGGCAGCGCTGGGCCTCCTTTGGGCCTTTATGTTTTTTTCTTGTTGTTGACCTCCCTGCTGGCTATCCACACCCCTGACCCATTTTATTTTCTTTTTCTTATTTTTATTTGTTTGTTTTTCTTAAATATTTTTCTAATACTAAAGAAATCATAAAATATATAAAAATAGTAGATTTATATTTTGACATGGTTTATTTATTTTTTTCTCACACAAATATTATTTTATTTAATCATACTTTATTTATTTTACTAATTGTTTTGTAAATTTAATTAAAAAACTAGGGTTTTAGTTTTTTTTTACACCACTTAAATACATTATTTTAAAATATAAAAAAAGACCAAAAATATTTTATAATACTATAAATTATTTTTAAGACAAAAATACCAAAAAAAAGTATTCTTCTCATGAACTTAATTTCTTTTTTAATTAATATTTAGATTAGGATTTTATTTAAATTCTTTTCCTAGTAAATTTAGGTTTTATTTTTTATTATTTTAATTAACTATTTTCTTTTATTTAATTAAGTTAAAACAAATTCCTTTTTCCCTAAAATTTTCCAAATAAACATCCATTTTCTTTACATTTACATACTTATACATTTATTTATTTTATACATTATTTATTTCAATTCTTGTACAAATTCAATATGGTTGTAATAGATAATTAGGCTTTATTTTTTGAAATCCCCATTTATAATTTGTACACCCCTCCCACAAGTATTGTAATAGCGTAGTAATTTTAAATTCCGCAATTTATCGCTTTATATACAAATGCTAGTAATTAGGGTTTGTATGGAAAGACTAAAACCAATCAATTAGAAAACCCTAATCAAAGACAAAATCAAGCATGAAAAACAATACACTTGCACACAAGCACCCTTAGGATAAAACTCACTTGGTTGCTTTACAAAATAGTCATATTACGCATGTGAGGTATTTTAGAAAAAACAAGCAAATATAAGATCATAATCCCTCGATGACGCTATCTATGTTGCCTCTCAAATGATCTTATTCCCTAAAATGGAATGCTAAGATACCTTGCAACATTACTAATCATGGTTATACGATGACCTGCGCCCGTCCCATTTACATCCAAAGGTAGGGTTACTCACCAAATCAATGGTAAGATAACAATATCAAAGGAAAAGGAAAATAAACATGAAAGACTTTTGAGTAGGTAGAATGCTCCTAACTACTTGCTCACTTTCAAAATAAAACATCCTTGCTATTTTCAAAACAAACACCTACACTTTCAAAACATCTTACAAACTTGAAAACATTTTCAAAAGATCAACATCTTTGTATACATTCTTACGAACGGGAATCATTACAAAGTTTGACTAAACAATGACCTCTTTACAAAATACTTTCAAAAACCACACAAAGCACAATTTCAAACAAAAGCAGGTGATCTAGAAAGTAACTAAGAGCCCATAGAAAACCATGGATGAAAAGGGTGCTAATACCTTCCCTTTTCATAATCTTCCCCCCGAACTCAAGAAATAATCTCAAAGGTCTTTCCTGTGATTTTTCACCTTTCCTTTTGGATAAAAGAAAAGTCAGTGACGACTCTTGCTAACCGCAACATTTATGATCAAACGCAAACCTTCAAGCCAGTTCTCTCACCGTATCACAGAATTGGCGACTCTGCTGGGGAAATCCTAAAAGTGGGGTTACCTTAGGGTTAGATCACATTTATTTGCTTTCTTTGCTTGACTTGTATGCTTTACATTATGGTTCTTTGTTTGGGTCTGAATCCTCTACCCGGATTTGGGATACCTTATAGGTAAGTAGCAATACGTTGTGGAAACTGTGCGGGGTATATTGACATGGTCTAAGCAATAGCTAGGTTAGTGCGACATATTTATGGGTACCGGTAGCCCTTGAGTTAATCAAGGAGAATACAGGGCCGCTGAGTGATGTCATGAAGCACTAATGAACTTTTAGAATCTTTACTTGACCAACTTGGCCATTAGGACGTAGTGAGATGACCGGCTTTGGTGCAGTCCGAAGTTGGTAGATACTCGATACTACACTCATTGAGGTTTAGTTTTTTAGAATATTTCGGTCGCTATTAAAGAGGCTTGTGCTGAAACAATGACTAAGGAAACAAACCGGTGATATTGAGCTCCATAGAACCCGGTTACTATTACTAGGACAGGTTTGAGCCAACTAAACTTCAAGACGGTACTTACCTATGAGACTCCATGCAAGCCTAAACCTAAGGATTTGTTTGCTTTGCGTATATTTACTTGTATATAATATCATGAACATCATAATATCATACTCATAATCCCTAACCATTTCAAGGATCTTGGAATTTATCTTTGTTCTGTTTTGTAGGACATGAATTCTATTCGCAGGAAAACCATTCAAGTCAATCTTGTAAGGATCCCTTCACAACTTAAAGAGCTAGCTTCAAGGATTCCTGAAAATTCTCCATTCACCGAAAGACATGGCCGCCTACTAAACTTGGTCACCTCCAACATTGATGAAGACATGATGAAGTTGCTCTTTCAGTTCTTTTATCCTTTACACCATTGCTTCACATTTCTCGATTATCAACTTATGCCGACTTTGGAAAACATAAGAAATAAATGATGAGCCAAAATATAACATAATATTAATACTGGTATAAATTTAGCAGAGATTAAGATTAGAGCGAATCACTCAACAGCAAGTAAAATAAGAAAACATACGTCAGTACCATAAAAGTTAAACACTATATCTGGTGATCAAGCTTAGAAGCATCAAAGTAATCTTTCATTCTACATTTTAATCTTCTTAGCCTTTCCACCTGAAAAAAAAAAGTATTACTCATTTTAAAAAACACAAGCAGTTTAATATAGCCAGTCAAGAATAAGAAGAGAGTAAGATTATAGTGAATCACTCAACAGCAAGTAAAATAAGAAAACATACGCCGGTACCAAAAATGTTAAACATTATACCTGATGATCAAGCTTGGAAGCTTCAAAATAAACTTTCATTCTGCATTAATCGTTTAAAACTTTCCTCCTGCAAAAAAAATTACTCATTTTAAAAAACACAAGTAATTCAATATAGTCAATTCAAGAATAAGAAGAATAACATAAAACCTGAAAATTATTGAAATTGGACACAAAATATGCACCAAAATGTAAAGTCTATGCTATTTGGTAAAAGATTACAATCACACCCTTTTGTGCATGCTTGTTCATATTTTAGTTTAAAAGAGAAACTGAACTAAACCACAAAAGCGATTTGAGAAAACAGAACCAAGCTGCAATTGCTTACCTAAATTAAACAGAACAACTTCAATGGTTAAGTCCGCTATGGTTTCAATGCCAAACTAATTTGATATGATTTATCTATTCAAAAATTTGCCAACAGTTCAAAAAGTTGAGTGTCAGTTGGGACAATTCATTTGTTAAGTGAAAAAAAACTAACTAATAACATAATAAATACCCAAATCAAAACTGAAAATTAGAAGAGAGAAAAACGATAGAAACTTACAAGATCAACATCAATATCCTTTGTAACCTTAGATGGCTTTATGAATATCTTCCCTGATAAGAAAGGGTTATAAATTGTTACAAAATATTATTCGGAAAAAACAAACCAAAAAAAAAACATGCTCAAAACTTTTTTTTTCTCAAATTGTTTTTATTCATACAATTTTGATAAGTTTTTAAGAACAACTTAAGAAAATAAGCTATAACTTATATAGAAACACCTAATTTGTTCTCTTTTTTCACTATAGAAATAATTCATGAGCTTATTTGATAAGCTCTTATCCTATAAAGGCTTAATTAATTCGTTTAATTACAGAGAGTCATAATTTGTTACTCAAACTTCACAGTATCAAAAATCCAAATCAAACACTAACCATAACAAATGCATCAGAAAAAAAATCAAACACTAACAAATCATAAAAAATGTATCAGGTTTATTTTATATAAACTCTAATCATTCAAATCAAAGCCACTAATTATTATGCTCTTCCATACTGCACAAACAAATAAATAAAAACACCAAAAATCAGATATGCTCTTCATAGTAAAAGCGTGATAGTAGATAACTAACTTGTAATACAATTGTAGATTAATATACTTAGCTTTTTAATAAAGTTTAATTTTTTTTCCCAAACTTTGATAGTTTCAATGAAAGAGTAATTTTAATATTTCCTTCCTTTGTTTTTTTTAATTGTCATTTTTTAGAAAATTTAATGTTTTTTTAATTGTTATTTTTAAATTTCAAAATAATAAGAATTACTCTTTTGTCAAAATTATCCTTAATATATTATTGAGAGAGAAAATAAATAAATTAAGATAATAAATAATTAAGAATATTATAAGTAAGATGAAAATTATTGTTTAAAAAATAACATCAATTATTATCTTTTTTGATATTATGTATGAAAAGTTAAAAAATAATTATAAAGAAAACTGAAAGAATAACTCCTTTTCTCACATCTCATCTACATAACATGTTTCCATCCATTGAGACCCACAAATTATTATTTAAATATTATTTAATTTATTTCTTTTAAAATCTTCTTGATGTCCACGTGTATACTTTTTCATCACTCTATTATACGAATTTATACTTAGACATATAAAGCAACAATAACTTTTTCTTACTTATAACCAATGTTTTAGAACCTAGACCGATGATCGACTCGGTAAAGTTATTGGGTTATTGGTCAGACCAGTGAGTCACTGGTCAGATCGCATGACTTTTGATTCGGTTTTTATAAAAAATATATTCATTACCTGAAATTTGTAATTATAATAATATAGAAAATTATAAATTTAAATAATTTAGAATAAACAAAAGTATTAGTAACAATCAAAATAAGTGATAGATACTTAATGTAGCAAATTATAAATTCAAAGAAGTGATAGAAACTTAACAATTCATAAGTTATAGTATTATAATAAGTCACAAAAATCCATACTCAACGATCCATAATTTTTTATGTCCATGAAGTCAAATTGTCATAATTTTGATATTCATATTCATCTTCAACTTCATTGTCTTCTCCACCAACTTCATCTTCTCTGGTGTTGCTTTTTTCTTGATTCACAGTATCAACAATAGTATCTTGTGTATTACTCATATCTCCATCTTCATCCTCATTTAAATCTATTTGATCTATAACAATATTTTAAAAAAATAATTAACAAAAAAAATTTAGAGATAGTAAATATGAGACATTAAATTGATTCACAACCACAAACTATATTATGCTCATATTAGAACATACCAATATCACTTGAAATTGGTTGGATGGTCATATTTGCAAGGTCATTCTACAATGCTTCCAACTCTTCATTGGTTAAGAGATGTGGTGAATCCTCTAATACCCAACTAGAATAGTCGGCAATTGTTTCAATATTGATAGGATCATAACTCCCATTTCTTATTTTCCTAAGCACACATGAATTAAATCTAAGTATATGTATTTAAATATAAAAATATAATGATAAGAGAAATATAACCATAATAATACCTATTTTGAAGTCTCGAGTTGTAACGAATAAACACTAAATCATTAAGATTTTGGTGCTCCAATCTATTTCTTTTTTTGGAATGAATATGCTCAAATATACTCTAATTGCATTCACAACCCGAAGCACTACAAGTTTGGCTTAAAATACGAATAGCTAACCTTTGCAAAGTTAGTGTACAAGTGCCATAAGTTTCCCACTATTGATCTGTTTATACCATGTGATTAAATAAATTTATAAACATATTGAAATATAAAATAAAATATATATCAAGAGTTAGAAGTTATGAAATTACCTGCCCTCACAATACATCGTTCATCCACGGCTGATTTCCTTCCAAAATCTAATTCACCGTCTTTGAATATTCTCATCTCATCTGTTAACTTCAATCGAAGTTCAGAATTTCCATTAGCATGCTTTTCAATAACATCTAAAAGTCCTGATGTTGTGGATGCATGTTTTTCAAATTCTACATCATTATATCTACAAGCTGGATTCAACCAATAACCGGCAGCATGAAGATTTTTGCGGAGCTGTGAATCCCAATGTTTATCTAAGATTTTCAAGTAAGGATCCACTTTATTCTTATTTCTTTGAAACCTCCTCACCATCTCCTCTCTAGCTTTGACTATAGATTTGTATAGAATGTCCATAGCAGGTTTATCTTCACTATCAACAATACGCAACACACGCACAAGTGGTTCAGTGAGTTTAACTACATCAACATATTTACTCCAAAATCCAGAATCTAAAACATGATCCACAAACTGTTTTGCCTTTGCTTCTTTGGCATATGCTGAGCTTGTCCATTCTTTAGATGTTACCATGGCTCTTAGTGAGTTTTTGTGAGACAAAATACTTTGCAAATCAATGAAATTAGTGACAAACCGAGTTGGAGCAGGACGAAGGATTTCTCTTCCATCTGTTTGCTTTCTCATTAAATACAATGCATAACAATGGTTATAAATATATTTGGTAACATTAGAAGCATGTGACACTGTCTCACTTACTTCCTCTAATTTTCCCATGTCTTGCAACATCAAGTTAATCCAATGTGTCGCACAAGGAGACCAAAATAAAGTAGGAAACTCATTTTCTAATAACCTTCCAGCAGCAACATAATTTGTAGCATTATCTGTCACTATGTGAACTACATTTTCAGGCCCAACAAATAAAACCACCTCTCTAAAAAGCTTATACAACATATCTGCAGTTTTTGAAGCATGAGACGCATCAACGGATTTTAGAAAAATAGTATCTTTGGGACAATAAACTAGAAAGTTTATAAGAGTTCTTCTTTTTCGATCAGTCCATCCATCGGCCATTAGAGTACAACCAGTTTTCTTCCAAATCTCACGATACTCCTCTATCAATTTGTTCACATCTTCAACCCATTTATTTAACAAATAGCCACGAAGACTATGCATAGTTGGAACTTTATACCCCGAACTCATGCTGCAAAGTGCATCAGCTATAGATTGAAAATATGCAGAATTAACTGCATTGAATAGCACAGAAGAATCAATGAAACATCTTGTAATAGCTAGATCACACTTCTCCACCAATTCCTTACTTTGTAACACACTTTTTAAAGAAGGTTGAGCTCCAGGAGTTGTTTTAGGCATAAAATAATTACCAATACGACTAGTATTCTTTCTCTTTTGAGACACAATCATCGAATTTGATCTTGATTGTTCTACATCCATTTCTACTACACCACCGT
This sequence comes from Vicia faba, assembly GCA_948472305.1. Lineage (NCBI taxonomy): Eukaryota > Viridiplantae > Streptophyta > Magnoliopsida > Fabales > Fabaceae > Vicia > Vicia faba. Next base: position 712,012,672 of record OX451735.1, read on the forward strand.
ATTGAGTAGTAAGATCAACATCAAAATTTTGTGCTTGAGTCTTTCTTCTCTTATTTGCACCTTCATCAAGATTTTGTTTCATTTGATATTGAACATCTGGAGGCATCTTTTTACATGTTTCAACTTGACCTTTTATTCCAGCCAAATGGAATTTGAACCTATTAATCTCCCCTCCTCTAATAATTTTATCATAGTAAATACACAAATTAACAAGTTTTCCTTTCTCTTCAATTTGTTTACAATGACCCCAAGCTATATCAGTTTTTCCCCTACTGCTCTGGAGTTGGGTTGGATTTTGAGATGTAACTTCTTCCGAAGTTATTACTTCAGCGGGTGATGCCATATCTAATATCAATCAAAATTTAAAAATACAAAACTATATTACAAAAATATTAACAAAACACAATTCTAAACAAAAATTATTGAATTTATAAAAACATTATAAGAAACATTAAATATGTAGCATATCTAAATCTAAAATATATGAATATGTTGTTGTATATTACATATAGGCTACCAAGCATCGTTAATGTGCATCACCATATATAATAAAAATATAGAAACTTTGCTTTACAGCCTTTGCTATATATTTTAGATTAATAAAATCCTGAAACTTTTCTTTGTTATATAATTTAAATTAATGAAAAACAGAAAACTTTTTCTTACTATATAATTTAGATTACATAGTTTTAAACCCAATTTCTATCTCCATAATATATACAACGACTATTACAGTAATATATATCTATCCCAATTTCTATCTTCAATATACAACAACTTCATTACCAGTCTATAATAAGTTAATTCATAAAAGTATAAAACTGCTTCATTCATACAAATTCTATCTCAATTTGTTAAACTAAAAGACCCAATTTTATAGAAAATGATCAAATTTAATAATTTATTTTCTATATTAATTAATCAACAAAATGAAACAATAATATTCATATTGAAAAACATCAATGCAAATTAGACCAAGTAAAAAAGAAATAATCTGTTTTTGATGTTTTGATGAAATTTTTTACGGCAAACAAGGAATATCAAATAACAGCAGCAAGTGAGAGTTTTTGTTGGTAGAGAAAATTGAGAATATGACTTCAATTAGAAAAAGAAAATACAGAATAAAAAAGAAAACCTTTCAAATGCCTAGGTTTTGGAAACGAGGAGGCAAAGCGTTTATGTTAATTTTTTTTTTCAAAAGCCCTAAAAAATAAAATAAATAGTCAAACCCGTCGGTTCAGTAAAAACTGCCGGTTCACACCAGTTTCATCCGGTCTAAATGTAATTCTGGTCTTATCTCTTACTCGGACCGCCTGGCCCACCGGTTCTCGGTCAGACCGGTCCGACCGGTCGGATCGGGCTGGATTTTAAAACACTGCTTATAACCAAGTAGTTGCCATCACTTTTTCTTACTTCTTATAACTAAGTCACCAATATAAGTCACGTAACATGTAGAAACATAATAAATGAAATAATAGTTCAAGTAAAGTTGGAATTTCAAAGGTGGATTCTACCAAAGAAATAATCAATGGAGAAACTCATACTTTTATAAAGTCACCCATTTTTCTCCCTGTTATATCTTAAAATTTATCTTCTTTATTTTCAATTTTAATTGACTTATATTTTATCATCATATATAGAGAGTTCATGCTCATAGAGACTATTTGCCTATCGCCGCCACACCAGCCAGTGTCGGTCCCTCCTCCGGCAACCTCTCCTGCAGCATACTCCCTCGCGGGCTTCTCCCTCTGTTGTGCAACCTCTGTGATATCCGACAAAGTCATGCATCTCCTCAGTGGACGTTCGCGCCTTCATCACGCGAGATCTCTTTCCTCCATCGCTTGATTTTTCCGACGACATCTCTCTCTCTCTCTCTCTCTCTCTCTCTCTTTGCTTGAGTTTTCCGGTCAGCTCACATATTCTCTGATTCAATTTTGGTAAATTCTATAATTCTTGATTTTAATTTGAGTTTAAGTGTTGTTGATACAATTGATCTTGATTTGTTAAGATTGCTTGAACATGAATTGAATTGAATTGTTGAATCATGAATTAAGCTAAATTCTTGAAAATTGCTTGAGATAATTGATTCTTGAATTTGTGATGATGTTGAGATGTTGAATTGGTTGATTCATGACATAAACGATATGGATCTTGATTTTATTCGGTAAAATTGTTGATAATTTTTGGATACTGAGTTTTAGATCTAATTATCGATTATGGCATTTTGTTGAGATTTATTTGTGCTTTCATGAGTTGATGCAATTTTTGTGTCGATTTGCGGATGAATTCAAATTTTTGACATAAAAAGCTTCAAAATCCAGAAATTGCATGAACTCTTGAACTTTGTTATTTGTGGTTTGAAATCATTGTTTGAATGTGAATTTGATTATTACAAAGTGTTTGTAATTTCCAAGCGGCGATACTTGAACCGATAAGTATTTTTGTGCATCCGTGTGCGATTATTGAAATCAATTTTTTTATCGATATTGGTTAAAGTGTGCATCGCTGCCCTGAAACTACAAACGCCTTGTAATTGACTTTTCAAAAGTTGTTTGATGCTTGTTCATACATAATTGTGAGTTTGTGAACTATTGTAGTTGAATTATACCGTTTCTGATACGGTTTTTCGAGCATTCCTCTATTACGGTGCAATGCTGCCCGATTATGGTAAATTGAGCATAAGGTGATATTTTTTTTATGGTTAATGCTCAAGGTACTTGGTTTCGATACTTGGATGACATTTGTGTTGAGTTTTCTCGATTTCGACTCGAATTTTCATGTGATTCATGTGTTAATGATGGTGCTGTTCGGGAATGGTAAGTAGCACTTGCAAGGTGATTTAATTCACGCTTATGGCTTATTTTAGCTTCTTGATGCGTTTTGTGGCTACCGGTACCATTTCGGATCGATTTTATTCTAACTTTTCGTGCACTTGCATTTGTAATAGTTGCTTCCCGGAGTTTATGGTTGTGCTTCCATTGTGTATTTAATTTCTTTTTCTTCATGATTTAATTCTAAATTGAATTGTGATGAGAATGTATAACTCTGATTTCGCTTCCTTGTTATTTCTAACATGTTTGTTGGCTTGTGCTAGGAACTTTGAGAGCGCTTTTAATCGATTACCTAATTTTTGGTTATTCGATTAAAGTATGCTATGCCACTTTATTTATAGATTTGTGGATTCGCTTCTGACGCGATTTACTTTGATTCTCATTACATGATATATATATATATATATATATATATATATATATATATATATATATATATATATATATATATATATATATATACTATTTGTATTTTTGTCTGGATGTAAATTTTGTGCAGGTGTTCTGTTTATTACGGATGTGTCTGACACGCATTCTTATAGTGCTTTATTGATGCTTCAATGCATATTCTTACTATTGTATTGTTGATGCTAGCTTGTGCAAAGTTTTTCGGAGTTATTTTTCTTTTGCTTGCTACGAACACTTGTTCGTTTGGTATTACACTGATTCTGGTTTGTGTTTCTGCATCATTTACCGCTTTCCTTGCCATGATAAATAGGAATAGAGATGCATGACTAGGAGTTCCTACTTTAGGCGGACAATCTGTTTAAAGTCTTTAAAGGAGGCGATGTTTGTGTTTGTGCAAAGTCCTCAAATGAGGCGATGTTTTTTTTTGCAAAAGACTCCAAAAGGGGTGATTTCTTATTGTTTGTTTAAAGACCTTAAAAGGAGGCATTTTTGCTAAAGTCCTCAAAAGAAGGAGATTCCCATCCCTTTTTACTTTGCGCTTGCCATCGAGTCAATAAGTGGAACAGAGTGTCCACAACTGACCCTCACACATTCTAGTATGTGTCGTTCCTAGCTCGCGTTGTACGATGATGCTTCGAGTCGTGCCTACTCTAGTTCATTGAGTCAAATAAAGTGGAATATAGGGGTCTGTAACTAACCCCCCATGCTTTGTCATTCATTTCAGCAATGTTAGCTTGCGTCGCTCGACACTGATGCTCCGGGTTGTTACTCGATGTCGGTGCTTGAGCAAATCAAGTGGAAAGAGTTCCTTACTCCCACTTTGAGATCCATTGGACTCTTTTTTTTGTTGCTAGCTTGCACTCGATGTTTGTTTTGGCTTTGGCTTGACTTTGTTTGTTTGCACCTTGTGCTTATGATTTCCATTAGGTTGTAACCTTTGTATGTTCCCTTAGGATACACTTGTTTTGTTTATGATGCAAGTTAGACATTAAGATTGTAATCCATCCATGCTATCATAGGTAGAAATTTCCTTTTCAAACTTCAACCTTAGGGCCATCATTGCATGATAACATCAGGGGTAGAGCTAGATAGTTTCCCTTAGATGTTTTATTTTCTTTTTGCATCATTAAAACTAAAACCTTTTTCTTGGAAAATGAATAAAACACTATAACATTTTCAAATCCTTTTTCAAGGTAAAAAACATCAACCAATGTAAACCTTTTTTTGTCTTCGGACCTTTTTTCTCTCTTTAAAACATTTTCAATAAGAATGTGTTGTTTCAAATTCGAACAACTTGGAAATGCTAAGTGTGCAAGGGGCCGAGCATGAGTCTCTTTTCGAGATACAACGCCAAGCACGAATTGCAATCCTAACCGTAAGTATGCGAATGCAGCATTATCCATAAAAAACACAAAACAAACAAAAACTTTTGAGCTGAACTACAGTGCTCTGATCCCTTAAAAGGGATACGTATGCATTTGGTCGCGGGGCCCAAGTGAGCGAAACTTTGTAAATATTTTCTTATTTTCCCCATGTTTTCTTTTCCATGCATTCCATGTTTGCATTTTGTCCTTAGCTCGTAAGCTTTAGATTAGAACACACCCTTTGATTAGAACAACAAGAGTGGATCCCGTGGAGTACCATAGATGTGAGGGGTGCTAATACATTCCCCTTGCTTAATCGACTCCCTTACATGTATCTCTCAGTCGTTTGACCTTGATTTCACCCTTCTCATGTTTAGTCGATGTTTACCTTTCCCTTTACGCGGGATAAAAACGTTTGATGGCGACTTCATTGATTTCATCTCGATGATTTGTTCCGCCGGTTGTTTCACTCCCTACCTAATTTTTTTTAAAAGCAAAAGAAATTATTATTGCAAAATATACCCAGCATAAGTAATGCTTAGGGAAAAATAATAGTACACCAAATCCTTAATACAACACTCAAACCTCAATACTCCATGACAGCTACAACATCACACCAGATTGTGTATATTGCAGTACAAATGAATTAGATTCTTTGAGGTAAAAATTTCAATCAATAATAAGTTTGACTAAGAAATTTGTATCCTCTGATTCGCTGAGCTCGAAATTCTCTTATGCCAATGAATGCCATGACTGTAAGAGGAAGTAAAACGACCTATATCCGCTTAAAGTTAACCTGGAACCACCTCCCCTGCTACTGATGAATAATTTTTCCAATCCACACCCCTGTTCTACAACCAGCACTGTCGATAATTCAGCTAAACAGAATTGATAACTCCCACCTTGCTTGAAGAATCTTCACTCGACGAAAACATATCTTATATGCACTCGATCATATTTAAAATCCATTTATGGAGAGAGTGATTAAACCTTTCTCTTTAGCCACAACCATGGTAGCATTTGAATTTTCTCTAACAAGGCTTCTGAGCTATAAGCCTTATTCCTGAAAATATTATCATTACGTCTTTTCCAAATTGCTCATATACAAGCAAACCAAATCGATTTGAGTCTTTCCCCTTTCACCCTTCCACCGTATATTAAGCCTCCAAATTGTAAGAAATTATCCAAAGATGAATCATGTAATGTTGCTGACACTTTCATCCATTTCAGGATCGCGTTCCATACCTCGCAAGATTTTGGGCATTCACAAAACAAGTGAGAGACCATTTCTTGTTGTACACAGCCAAACAGGAACTCAGTTTGCGAATCATTCAAAATTCCTCTCTTTGTGAGATTTACCTTGGTCTAAATTTTATCATGCCACATCCTCCATACTAGTGATGATACTTTCAACAGAATCAACTTATTCCATGCTGCTGCAAATTTCTTCCTCTCTTCCATGACACTCTCTTTTAAAAGGACCGAGTATGCTTCCTTTACCGAGTATGATTCTTTTCCTCATATCCATTTGTCTTCCAAGTGTTCACTTAAAACTATACTTAGAGCTTTCTCCTTAATTTCGTCAACCAACCTTCTTTCCTCTTCGCATAGATTTCGCTCCCAAATAATGTTTAATATTTCCCCTTCTACATTCATTTGCACTGCTTCACTGAAGGTATCTCGTTTGTTCACTTCCAAAGGGAACAAATCAGTATATTTCTTCTTCAAGACCTGCCCCTCAAGCCACGGCTCGCTCCAGAATTGTGTTTCCGCTCCGTTTCCAATTTTCCTACATAATGTTTCAATAAACCAGTGCAGTTTAAAGTCCCAAACACCACCCTTCAACTTTATTAATATATCGCCACCAATTAGAACACCATTTATTCCTTCTACTTCCTATCCTGTTCAATTCACCATATTTGCAACCCAAAACCCTAACCCACAAACTCATTTTTTCAGTATGTAGTCTCCTGATCCATTTTCCTAATAGTGCTATGTTGAATGCTCTTAAATTTTTCAATCCTAGACCTCCCTCTTCCCTCTCTCTGCCCACTAAATTTCAATGAACCCAACTTATTTTCCTACTTTCCACTCACCCACCCCAAAAGATCATCCCTACCTAATTAATTAATGGTCATGAAAGGATTGTGAATGATCAATCACAACTCCGTTAATAGCAGAAGGTCAACTTTTTTTATAAAATTTTCTTAGTATTTCACTCTTTTTTCGTTAATTTGTTTTGAAATAGAAGAAATATAATTGCACATAAACTATTAACTATATTTGTCCCATGTGTCGACAACTGAACTTATTATAAATTTGGTGTTTTATTTTGACAAATAAAAAAGTCTATTAATATCATTAAAGACAAAACGTATGTCATGTTTTGTAAAAATTATCACAAATACAAATATGATGTTTTGAGCATACTCCCACCCACTATTTTTATTTATTTATGGTGCTTGTACTCTCTTGGAGTATAGATAATCAGATAGAAGAGTAGTTATTAATTCATTTGGAAGATGGTATTAAGCCTTTTCATATATTTAGTGTTTTCTATGTTATTTAATTTTGTTGAAGTTATGATATGTAACACTGAGACAGAATACTTGTCACTTGCTTTATGTTTTTGACGTTTGATTTATTTAATTATATGTGAAATCCTTTATTTCATTTTGAGACAATTAAAGTATGACTGATATTCGAGTTCCGCTGTTATTTCATATTAATATATTGATTAAAGTTGGATGTTTAGTTTGTGTAACACTGATGTTTGTGGAGTTGTCTGTCTATCTCATATAAATTAGGTAATGAGCTCAGTCCTGGTAGAGGAGATAGACAAGGCAAAAAGACTTGTGTATTTAGTAAGCAAGGTGTTCATAGGTGTCAAAGCACATTATCAGAAGATTGAGAATCTAGCATTAGTCATTGTCATCACGATGAGGAAGTTGATACCTTACCTTTAGGGTCACAATATCCTTGTGAAAACCAACTATCATGTTCGTCAAGTCTTGAAGAAATTAGATTTGTCAGAAAGGGTGGTATCTTAGGCGGTGGAACTCTCAGAATACGACATCCAATATGTGTCTAGGGGAAGCATCAAATCACAAGCTCTGGAAGATTTCGTGGCGGAATTTAGTTCGCATGTAGATGAGGAGACGCCCCCATAGTGGGAGCTATTTGTAGATGGCACCTCCAACATGAAAGGAAGTGGCATTGGGATAGTCTTGAAAGAGCCTAGAAACATACTCATCGAGCAAGCATTGAAGTTCGAGTTCACCCCTAACAAAAATCGGGCGGAACACGAGGCCCTTGCATTACTTTGTAAGTGTCATATAACAAAAAATGTGAGAAATTAACTTAAGTTTGCGGGTAGTGAAGGGATTCAAAATTTATTCAAGAGAGATTTTTGAAGATTGTTGGCAACATGAAACTGCATATCAAAGAGCACTTGAGGACGAATACCTATCCAGAAATCACATATTTGAAACCAAACACGAAACTGGTAAAACAAAGAGTGCTTCTAATAAGGTCAAACCAACATAAAGTGACAATTAGATGATGTGGTCCCCATTCTATTTCGAACATGTTGACACATATTTTCCATTCCAACTTCAAAATCTAAAAAAAGTATTTTCAAAGGTGCTCGCATTAGCAAACCATTTTCTTCATCATCTTTACCAAAAATCAAACACATTGAAGAAAAGTTGACCTGTATGCACAAATACATTTAAAAAATTGTAGATGTTAAGTGTGACTCTAATTGCAATTGTTGTAGTGTTTCAAGTTTGTTTGATATAGGATAGGAGAATCATACATTTTTCCTCCAACAACTTCTGAAAGAGATAAAGGCGTGTAAGCAATCACACACAATGCTATGCAGGAAAAAGAACATTTCTATGCAATTCATGAATCTCTTATTCCTTGTGGTAGCTGTGATACGGTGGGAGAACTTACTTGAAGGTTTTGCGTTTTATCGCAAATGTCGCGGTTTAGCAAGAGTCGCCACCGACTTTTATTTTATCCAAAAAGGAAAGGTGAAAAAGCACAGGAAAGACCTTTGGAGATGTTTCTGAGTTCGGGGGGTAGATTATGAAAAGGGAAGGTATTAGCACCCTTTTCATCCATGGTTTTCCATGGGCTCTTAGTTACTTGCTAGATCACTTGCTTTTGTTTGAATGTGTGCTTGTGGTGGTGATTTTTGAAAATGGAACTTCGTAATGGTTCTCGCTTATATGAGAATGCCTACAAAGTGTTTGTTTCAAAAATATTTCAAAAGTGTGTTTGTGAGATGTGTTTTTGAAAGTATTTTGAAAATGGAACTTCGTAATGGTTCTTGTTTCTATAAGAACGCCTACAAAGTGTTTGTTTCAAAAATAGTTCAAAGGTGAGAGTGTGGGTGTATGTTTTTGTCGTGAGCAAACGAGTAACTGAGAGCGAACCTACCTACTCGAAAAGTCTTAAATATGCTTTTCCTACTCCTTTAGATGTTGCTATCTTACCATTGATTTGATAAGAAACCCCATCGTTGGATGTAAAGGGACGGGCATTGGGACGTTTGTATAGTCATAGAAGGCAACATATGGGACGTTTTAGCAATGTCGTTTTAGGGACTAGATCGTTTACCGAAGGCAACATCGAGGGTCATCGAGGGACTACGATCTTTTTATTGAGGGTCTTTGCTAAAACGCCCATGCTCGAGGGACATGACTATTTTTCGATAGGAAACAAGTGAGATTACCCTAGAGGTGCATGTGTGAATAATGTGTCTGATTTGCATGCATTTAGTCTTTGATTAGGGTGGTCTATTTTGTTGTTTTTATCTTGTCATACACACTTATTTACTAGCAATATATGAAAAGCAAGTAAAAGGTGGAAAGTAAAATCTAAGCTATTACATCACTTTAGGGGGATGAGGATACAATTTAACAAATGGGGATGAAGCATGAACTAAAATATTATAACCATATCGAATGATAATGAAAGGAATGTGAAAATAATGTAGAATAAAGGGAAAATGCACTTTTGAACTGCTATGTGTCGACCCATGCTGCTATGCATCGACACATAGCTTCTCCTGCTCCTGTAAAACAAAATCAGTTCAGTACGGGTCGACACGTAATGGGATGTGTCGACTCATGCACCTTCTTGTATCTACGCGAAACGGTATGTATCGACTCATAGGATTTTCCAGCTTCTGTTTTGTGAAATCTGTTCAGTATGTGTCGACACATAATGGGATGTGTCGACTCATACACCTTTTTGCATCGACACGAAATGCGTATGTGTCGACTCATAGTCCTTTTATGCTTCTGTTTTGTGACCTGAACTCGGTATGGGTCGATGCATGAGGGTCATGTGTCGACTCATACCTTGTATTTTCACTAAGATGGGTCGACACATGTGGATATGTGTCGATACATCCTGCATTTTTCTGCCTTAAACACCATTCTTTGCATACATCAGTTAGTTTTTAACACATGAATGAATAACATGAACAACAAATAAATGATTAACTTTAAAATAGTGATTGCTACATCCTATAAACAGAAAAGTTGATATATGGAAAAGGCAAGGTAAAGATGACTTACCTTAAAACTGCACTTTAGGTTTTGAAACCAAATATCCTTCAAGATATTGTATGAACCTTAAGGAAGCTCCAATCAGCTGCTAGACTTTCCTTTTTGTTGAAGGTTACTAAACAACCTCTGTATAGTATGAAATGTTTGGATGGTTGGGCAAAACTTGCAAGGTATGAGAGGTTCAAAGGTTTGGACTTTAAAACCCAAGAGTGGAAGTTTTGTGGACTGTTATGGCTTTTATGAATATGAGATTTTTGAGGGTTTACCAATATAACTTCTGGCTTTTTCTCCTTGATCTCTCTCTCTCTCTCTCTCTCTCTCTCTCTCTCTCTCTATTTTTTCTAACCTTTTCCAACCTGTTTTTCCAACCTCTTTCTCTTGCAACTGGCCTCTCTATTTATAGAGAAGGTTTGAGACTTGAGAAACTCAGACTTTTTGAAAAAACACACGTTATGCCTTTTTTTCAAATTCATAAAGACAAGCTGCTTTATGATGAAGAAAAGAGTGAATTAAGGAACTTTAGCCATGTTTTGCAAGTCTTGTAGATTTCTTCTGCTGTTGAGAGATTTTATGTCATCTTTGGAACAGATTTCAAGCTTTGAAAGAAGAGAGTGGTTGGAAAAGTGAAGCTTTATGCAAATGGAAATGTTGCTTTTTGCATTTTTAACCATAAATGGTATCAAGACTTGGACAAAACATCAAATGCCTGTGTAATACACTTAGGGTTTGTGTAATTGCTTGATTATGCATAGATTTGGAGAGATCATAGTCTAAAAAGAGAGATCTTGTAGCTTTGGTTGGAATTTTAGTCAAGTGTTCATCACAAATCTGCCTTGTAAATCAAGAATGAATGTCCAACTTCATATCCTTGTATCTTCTAGCTCAAATATGATACATTAATGCTCTTGGATGTTTTGGAAATCTTGGAACACCCTCTATAACTTTCATGTTGTCCATTTTGATATAATCATCTTGGGACTATGTGAAAAAATCCCAAGAAGTTGGGATAAAATCCTGAACAAAATCTGTTGAAAATTTCTCTAAGTGTTAAATGAAAATGTCATGACTTCATGAACTTATAACTCAAAATCCAAGCACTTCTAGGAGAAGTTGTGTAAAGCAATGTTGTAGATATCATGGAGATCTACAACTTTCAGGTTGAAAGTTTCCCTTGAACTGTCTTGCATCTTGGTGAAATAATGGCATGAAGTGATGAAATTATCATGTATAAAAACACTTAGAAAATTTCTAAGTCTTGGAAATCTTGACTTTTCAAGTTGACTTTTGACTTTCTCAACTTCTTGATGATCAAGCTTGATATTTTTGAATGTCTTGATGAAATTTGATCTTTGGAATGTAATGTTGACCAAAAAGTCAAAGTTTGACTTTCTAGTATGCAATTGACCATTTTGCCCTTGTGCCAATTCCAAGCCTAAATTGATGTATCAGTGCTGCAAACTTGATGTCATAGAAGATCTTGTGAGAAAATCCTTGAGAAATGAGAGGGAAAATTTTGGGGTACAACAGCTGCCCCTGTTCAATCTTCTTAAACCTGAAGAGTTAGATTGGCGAGTCTGCCATTTGTGACTTGAAGGTGGAAGATGATTGAACACTAGAGTGCCCAGAAATTTGCACTCGAAGATGTGTTAGTTGATTATGTAGGGAATGGGCTTAAAGATTCCATTTGGAGAGGTAATGGATAGTTGTTGGAGATGGGCTTAAAGATGCCATCCGAAGGTGATTGTATCCGGACTCGGCAGGATGATAAAGGAATCTTGGACGATTGCTACCTCAGTAGGATGATGAAGGAATCTTGGATGACTACAACCTCAGCAGGATTGTTGTACCCCAAAATTTGCCCTCTCAATTATCAAGGCCTTTCTCACAAGGATTTTCAAGGTTCAAGCTTGAACAAGTGCATTTGGATTTTCCAATACCAAAATTAAAAGAAAAACAGTTAAAAATATTATTTTGACAAAAATTGAAGAAATACAAGTGTACTTCGTTTCAGCTCTTTCGATTGGCCTTTAGGCCTCTTACGATCAGCATCCTTCGATTGAATCTTGGCTTCCTTCGATTTCTCAAAGTGGATGCTAGCGTGCCTCTTTCGCCTGGGCATGTGACTTCTTGTTGCAGGTTTCATTTGTGTCTTTTGCTGCCTGCATGCTTGTAATCGAAGGCCATGACCTACTGGTCACATGTACCCCCTGCAAGGCAAGTCTTCGTTTGGGCACTCACCTTGTGTGTGCCTGGATGAAAACTTCAGTGGAGCCAGAGCCTCCTTCGAATGCAACTTGGATATGTCCTTCATGTTGAACTCTAAGCCTCCTTCGAACACAGACTTTCGATTGGGAAATATGCTTCCTTCGAGCATGAGCTTTCGATTGGGCAATATGCTTCCCTCGAGCATGAGCTTTCGATTAGGAAATATGCTTCCTTCGAGTTAGCTTGTTTCAACCACAAGCTTCGAATGAGGCAAAGGCTTCTTTCAAACAGGTGCTTTGATCTCACTCTTGCACAAGACCAAATCTCGTTTGCCAGGATGTGTTGCGTCCAGATCTTTACATAGTCAGAAGTTTGTACAAAGGTTTTAAACTTTACCTTCTGGATACTACTGTTCTGGGTTAAAGGCTACATACTTTTTCTACAAACAGAGAGTACTTTTTCACAAAAGCAGCTTTCAAACTGAATTTGGTCTGAGCACAAGCAACGTCAGAGGCCTCAGTCACATCTCCTGCACCCCACTGCTGCTGCTGCCAACAGCCCCCCCACTTGTACTGTCACGCCACAATATTTTATTATTTTTGCAAGGCTGGCTGTTGTCAAACATATCCATCCTTTTTCTCTATAAATAGAGGAATTTATGCAAAGCTGAGGGAGGATCTTCTAGCCAGTCGAACGAATCTGCAGAAAATTCTCAAAAACACAACAAAATTCTCAAGTTCATCAACACTTGAGAAATCAAAACCCAGAATCCCAAACACTTGCTTCCTTCGATTCTGAAGAACAAATATTCTCCAGTATCCTTTGAATCCAGTTTTGATAGAAACATAAGACTTGTTTCTTTCCTTCCTTCGAATCCAGCAGTCCAAGCACAGCTGTTGGCCCCCTCTGTCAAATCCAGAACCTTGGACCTCCACTCAAGGTCCCACATCCATTCAAGTCCAGAAGCAAGGTAAGTTTCTTACCTTTGAACTTTTCGTTTCATGACATAACATGTAAATAATCTTTACGTTCGTTTGAAACATGTACATACTACTGTTCTTTTCGTTTCCACTCTTTTAACATGTTTTCAGAGTTAAACCCCTTTCGTTTTTGCTTGCTGTTTGCCTGAACTAGCTTTAGTTATTAAACTGTTTACTAGCATGGCCTCAGGCCATGTTGTCATTTAATGCTTGAAATGAAAGAAACAGGAAACAGGAAATAGGGAACGAAGCTTATGGCTTCTACCCTCTTTCTCCAGGTCAAACGAAAGAGACAACCAGGAGGAAAACCATGTTGACTTCTAGGCCCAAACGAAAAGCATGCCTTCACTGACTTCCAGGCCCTAATCGAAAGGAATTTCCTCACTGACTTCCAGGCCCCAGTCGAAGGATACAGAGTGCTGCTGCCTTTGCCCAATCGAAGGACAGGACCTCGCCCCTGCCAAGGCCCAATCGAAAGACGTGACTTTGTTGTTACCAGCCTCAATCGAAGGAGGCCAATAGAATGCAAATCGAAGGCTGCTCCTGCCCAAATCGAAGAAGGCCAGCAGAAGGCAAATCGAAGGATGTTGCTGCCTGGGTCGAAACCCTCATTTTTCTTGCTTTTATTTTATTTTTACCTTTTCATTTCTATGCCTTTCAATATGGTTGTAATAGTGTAGGATTTATTTTTTGCACTTTTTTATTACTTTTGTATAAATGCTAGTAATAAGGCGTGTATGGTAAGATAAAATCAACAAGTAGACAACCTAAAAATCAAAGACTAAATGCATGTAAATAACATACTTTGCACACATGCACCCTTAGGGTAATCTCACTTGTTTCCTCGGAAAATAGTCATGTCCCTCGAGTATGAGACACTCTAGCAAATGTCCCTTCGATAAACAAAGATCGTAGTCCCTCGATGACCCTCGATGTTTCCTTCGATAAAAAGATCTTGTCCCTTGCAAAATTGCTAGAGCGTCTCACAAGTTGCCTTCTATGACTATACAAACGTCCTGCGCCCGTCCCGTTTAACATCCTAACGCAAGGTTGTTCACCAAATACAATGGTGAAACAACACTGTTAAAAGGGTTAAAAAGCATAAGAAAGATCTTTGAGTAAAATAGGGTAGATAACTCTTAGTTACTTGATCAAACTTGCAAAACATCCTTTCCATCCTTCAAAACACACTCCACAACACAATTCCAAAACAACTTTCAAAACATTGAAACATCTTTTCAAAAAGACAAACACCTTTGTAAAACATTCAAAAGAATTGTTACAAAGGTTGCCTAGACAAGGCATCTTTTTCAAAACATTTTCAAAACCACACACACAAAACACCATTTCAAAGCAATTGAAAATCAAGGCAAGTGATCTAAAACAAGTAACTAAGAGCCCATGGATAACCATGGATGAAAAGGGTGATAGCACCTTCCCTTTTCATAATCTACCCCCCGAACCCACGAAAACATCTCAAAGGTCTTTCCTGTGCTTTTTGACCTTTCCTTTGGATAAAATAAAAGTCGGTGGCGACTCTTGCTAAACCGCAACATTTGCAAACACAAACGCAAATCCCAAGTCAGTTCTCCCACCGTATCACAAAACTGGCGACTCTGCTGGGGAAACTTTTAAAGTGGGGTTACCTTAGGGTTTTAGATCACCTTTACATACTTGCTTTGATTGCTTTACTTTTTGGGTTCCTTGTTTGGGTTTGTTGTAAATCCTACACCCGGATTTAGGGGGCACCTTTTTAGGTAAATAGCAATAAACTGTGAGGGAACTGTGCGGGGTATACCGACATGGTTGAAGCAGTAGCTATGTTAGTGTGACATATTTGTGGGTACCGGTAGCCCTTGAGTAGTCAAGGAGAATACGGGGCCGCTGAGTGATGTCATGAAGCACTAACGAACTCTTAGAACCTTATTTGACCATCTTGGCCTTTTTTAGGGGTAGTGAGATGACCGACTTTGGTGCAGTCCGAAGTTGGTAGATACTCGATACTACACTCATTGAGGATTGTTTTCTTGGAATATTTTGGTCGCCAGTTAAGTGGCTAAACCAAAATAATGAACATAGAAAATAATCCAGTGATATTGAGCTCCTTTGAACCCGGTTACTATTTATAGGACAGGTTGAGCCAACTAACTTCAAGAGGGTACTTACCAACAAACCCCATGCAAGCCTAAACCTAAGGAATTGTTTGCTCTATGTGAATATGATTACCTGTATATACACTTGCTTACTTTTGCATACATGTACATAACATCATAACATCATACCATAGCATTTTCAATAACCATTTCAAGGATCTCGAGGGTCTTTTGATACAGGGGCACGTTGAACCAGACCTCTACCAAAGGGAAAGAGGTTTCATTTTCCTCTAAAAAACGCCGTCAAAGATTAAGTGCAACAACTTGAATCAGGGGCTATGACCCACTCGACATGGTGAGCTTGATTCTCGTGGAAAGACATCCACCGCTACAAAGTTCTCCAATCAAAGATGTTGATCAAAGTTCAACTTCTAACATTTTCTTGTGTTTACCTCACGAGATCCTTGAAAACATTTCATACATATATCATACATATCATTGCATAACAGGTCTCCCAATACAGGTCTCTCATGTTCTTGCTGTTTATTTCAGCAATGGCTTTCCAACCAGACAACCGAGATCTCCGGGCTCAAAACACCCAACTGCAAGAAATGTTCTTGAACCTATCCCGGGGGCAAGAAGAAATAAAAGCTCTCCTCACTAGGGGTATGATCCTAGGGAATCCAGGCGGCATCAGGAATGATCAGTTGGAAGGGCTACAAATCGAGTTGGCAACAATGAAGATCCAGATGATGGGACAGCTGGTGGGCCAGATGGCTCTCATTCAAGACTTAGCTCAAAGACAAGAAGAGCTCAGGGTCCTCGTCAATAAGCTGCTTCAAAATAACCAAGTGGGGAAAACAACTAGGGTTGAAGATCAAATCATCGTTCAACCTACTTTGAGACAAGAAGACAAAGGAAAAGCTCCCCAGTTTGCTTCAGGGTCACAAGCCCAACAACAACCTCTCCAGCATCAACGGGGTAATCGGCGCAAGCGAAATGCATCTGGAAGACATTTCTCTGAGACTGATATACCATCATCTCTAATACTGAAACGCTTGTTGGAGGTCAATCTGATTACTTTAAAGGATCCTCCCCGGAATCCCAACACCTCTGCTCCTACCTATCACCCCAATGAAAGGTGTGCATACCACTCCCATGGTCCTGGACATGACACCGACGACTGTTGGACCCTGAAGAACAAGATCCAAGACTTGATTGACGAAGGAGTGCTGGAATTCATGCCGGATGGCGAGATGAAAATCTTTCATTAAGGGTTCTCCACTTGAAATGACAAAGCTCGAACTGGGAGACTTTTGTTCCATTTGATTTTTCAAGTTGTAATCTCTTTGTTATTCAAACAATTATCTATTAATGTCAAACTCTGTTTCATTAATGCATTGCATATGTTTGTCTTGATTTGATCCACTCATTTTCATTACATTTAAAATGTGCTTTTTACTCTCTGTATGACATTTAACTCTTGCTAAAAGTTACAAGCCTTTAGAGGGAGGATGACGAAACAATGCCATAATCTCATAAAAGTATGTTATTGAACAGACCTTGCTGACGATGTACAGGCATTTCTTTCAAATCCTAAACACTGGAGTTATAAGGAAGATAATCCCAAGTCAACCCCTTCGAGCCAAAGAAGTAGGAGTTTTCTGTTCTTAAACAAATTGAAACCTTTGATTTAAACCTGGGGCAGGGTAGTCACTCAGTTAATTCAAAAGATGCGCATTGAAGTCGCAAACTCTCAGTTCGTAATACAACGAACAACATCAAAAGCATTTCTCTGGAATCAAAAGACAGTGGTGGTTCCTTATCTCATAGGCAATCAATCTCTCAAAAGAGAAAAGCCCACTGAGCCAAAACCTATAAAGGAGGCTTAAGAAAGTCGGGGCATCCCGCTGACTGTAGTCTCAAAAACAGGAACAGTCAGGCAAAAGTTAGGGATAACAAATCAAAAGAACGAGGTCATTACAAATCCTCAACAACATGAAAAATGTTGCAAAAATGTCTGCCTTCCCAAATTCAACTTGTGTGAACCATCACCAAAAACGTCGTTCCAGACTCATTTGGAGTTCAAATGCACAATTAACTGAGTTTAGGATTGTAGAACATCACGAAGAGCGGGTGGGTACAAATATACTTTGAGCCTTTATCCTTTGTTTCTTAAACCGTGAACCAAACCACGTTACAACCCTTCAAAAGTCCTAATTGAAGCATGGGTTAGTTCGAAAGCATACTGTTACAAAAGGTATCCTGACTCCTGTAAGGCTTAGCCCTAAATCTTGTGTTGAATTTGTCTTATAAAAAGTTTTCTGCTAAAAAACGCATTTTTCAAAACTTCGAGACAAGCATAAACTTTGCATTACTTGAATATCACTGTTTGCATTTGGCTATTTGTTTGACAGTGAAGAAATTCACACAATGAATATCCGATGAACGAAAGCTCTCCCAGTGAACAAAATCACTTCAAGAAGGATGACACTTCCATTGATAAATCTCCTATCAACAAGGGGGAATGACATGTCACTATCCAGCACACCTGGGGCAGTCCAGTCAAGACTTCAAGAAATCTCTGAAGAAGTGCAGAGTAACCAGGGGCAAGTCTCCATCTCCGTCACTTGGGGAAATGACAAGTCTCCCCAAAGTCCTTCTCATAGGATGATTCCCCAGCAAGAGTATAATCTCTGACCCCCTTTCCCTAGGTGAATCAACCTCAAGAATCCTCGAGGACTTCCCCCAACGAAGATGTCACCTCTCTAACAGACTGACGACAGGGTTTATTTCCCCAACAACACCAGGATTCCCCAGCTTGAGTTTGCCTCTCCGACTACTACAAATCAAAGGACCACAACTCCTCTTCCCCAGTAGACTACTCTACAATCCCCAACAAGTTACTGCGAAACCTGGACCCGACCAGATATCAGTTCAACTTCGACTCCCCAGTAGAGCAACGGACGACTAAGACTCCTAAACTCTTTTCCCAAGCAGAAATAAACATACTCCCCATAGAGTTTTCAATATCCACCAGCGGAGTTCTCCTCAAACAACAAAGCAGGGATCCCCGGTGGAAACATTTTGAGCAAAGTCCAAAACAAAATTACACTTCAACAACATTTATAACATATGCATACAAAATACATATGACACCAATCTCATTTTATTTTTGAGAACATCATTACACAATGCATACATCATGACATTGCATACAACTAACGCTTTACCTTTTCAGGAAAGATCAATCAACAGGCAAAGATCATCATCTTCTGAGATTCCTTCTAGAGACAGTTCAGATGCGATCCAGATATGGCTGACATTCTGATACTTATTCCAATATTCCTTCTAGAGACAGTTCAGATGCGATCCAGATATGGCTGACATTTTGATACTTATTCCAGATTCCTCCTAGAGACAGTTCAGATGCGATCCAGATATGGCTGACATTCTGATACTTATTCCAGATTTCTTCTAGAGACAGTTCAGATGTGATCCAGATATGGCTGACATTCTGATACTTATTCCATATTCCTTCTAGAGACATTTCAGATCCGATCCAGATATGGCTGACATTCTGATACTTATTCCAGATTCCTTCTAGAGACAGTTCAGATGCGATCCAGATATGGCTGACATTCTGATACTTATTCCAGATTCCTTCTAGAGACAGTTCAGATGTGATCCAGATATGGCTGACATTCTGATACTTATTCCAGATTCCTTCTAGAGACAGTTCAGATGCGATCCAGATATGGCTGAAATTCTGATACTTATTCCAGATTCCTTCTAAATACAGTCCAGATACGATCCAGATTCGGATGTCATTCTGTCACTCATTCAAATACAGTCCAGATACGATCCAGATTCGGATGTCATTCTGTCACTCATTCAAAATACAGTCCAGATACGATCCAGATTCGGATTTCATTCTGTCACTCATTCAAATACAGTCCAGATACGATCCAGATTCGGATGTCATTCTGTCACTCATTCAAAATACAGTCCAGATACGATCCAGATTCGGATGTCATTGTCACTCATTTAAAATACAGTCCAGATATGATCCAGATTCGGATGTCATTCTGTCACTCATTCAAATACAGTCCAGATACGATCCAGATTCGGATGTCATTCTGTCACTCATTCAAAATACAGTCCAGATACGATCCATATTCAAATGTCATTCTGTCACTCATTCAAATACAGTCTAGATACGATCCATATTCGGATGTCATTCTGTCACTCATTCAAAATACAGTCCATATACGATCCAGATTCGGGTGTCATTCTGTCACTCATTCAAAATATAGTCTAGATATGATCCAGATTCGGATGTCATTCT
The DNA here is from genome assembly GCA_948472305.1 of Vicia faba. Lineage (NCBI taxonomy): Eukaryota > Viridiplantae > Streptophyta > Magnoliopsida > Fabales > Fabaceae > Vicia > Vicia faba. The sequence goes on from OX451735.1 coordinate 712,032,483, forward strand.
GTCACTCATTCAAAATACAGTCCAGATACGATCCAGATTCGGATGTCATTATGTCACTCATTCAAAATAAAGTCCAGATACGATCCAGATTCGGATGTCATTCTGTCACTCATTCAAAATACAGTCCAGATACGATCCAGATTCAGATGTTATTCTGTCACTCATTCAAAATACAGTCCAGATACGATCCAGATTCGGATGTCATTCTATCACTCATTTCAAAATACAGTCCAGATACGATCCAGATTCGGATGTCATTCTGCCACTCATTCAAATACATTTCAGATACGCTCCAGGCACAGACACCATTCTTTGGCTCATATGAGCTCAATCTCCAGATACAGTTCAAGTGCATTCCAGACATGGACACCATTTTGACGCTCATTCTTCTGACCTACAACATTGCACTTACAACAAACATTCTCCAGATGGCATCTATAAGCCCATCCACCTACCAATAATCTCCAAATGGCATCTGTAAGCCCATTCCCCACATAATCAACTAACACATCTTCGAGTGCAAATTTTCTGGGCACTCTAGTGTTCAATCATCTTCCACCTTCAAGTCACGAATGGTAGAATTACCAATCTAACTCTTCAGGTTTAAGAAGATTGAACAGGGGCAACTGTTGTACCCCAAAATTTTACCTCTCAATTATCAAGGCCTTTCTCACAAGGATTTTCAAGGTTCAAGCTTGAACAAGTGCATTTGGATTTTCCAATACCAAAATTAAAAGAAAAACAGTTAAAAATATTATTTTGACAAAAATTGAAGAAATACAAGTGTACTTCGTTTCAGCTCTTTCGATTGGCCTTTAGGCCTCTTTCGATCAGCATCCTTCGATTGAATCTTGGCTTCCTTCGATTTCTCAAAGTGGATGCTAGCGTGCCTCTTTCTCCTGGGCGTGTGACTTCTTGTTGCAGGTTTCATTTGTGTCTTTTGCTGCCTGCATGCTTGTAATCGAAGGCCATGACCTACTGGTCACATGTACCCCCTGCAAGGCAAGTCTTCGTTTGGGCACTCACCTTCTGTGTGCCTGGATGAAAAATTCAGTGGAGCCAAAGCCTCCTTCGAATGCAACTTGGATATGTCCTTCATGTTGAACTCTAAGCCTCCTTCGAACACATACTTTCGATTGGGAAATATGCTTCCTTTGAGCATGAGCTTTCGATTGGGTAATATGCTTCCCTCGAGCATGAGCTTTCGATTGGGAAATATGCTTCCTTCGAGTTAGCTTGTTTCGACCACAAGCTTTGACTGAGGCAAAGGCTTCTTTCAAACAGGTGCTTCGATCTCACTCTTGCACAAGACCAAATCTCGTTTGCCAGGCTGTGTTGCGTCCAGATCTTTACATAGTCAGAAGTTTGTATAAAGGTTTTAAACTTTACCTTCTGGATACTATTGTTCTGGGTTAAAGGCTACATACTTTTTCTGCAAACAGAGAGTACTTTGTCACAAAAGCAGCTTTCAAACTGAATTTGGTCTGTGAACAAGCAACGTTAGAGGCCTCAGTCACATCTCCTGCACCCCACTGCTGCTGCTGCCAACAGGCCCCCCACTTGTACTGTCACGCCATATTATTTTATTATTTTTGCAAGGCTGGCTATTGTCAAACATATCCATCCTTTTTCTCTATAAATAGAGGAATTTATGCAAAGCTGAGGGAGGATCTTCTGGCCAGTCGAACAAATCTGCAGAAAAATCTCAAAAACACAACAAAATTCTCAAGTTCATCAACACTTGAGAAATCAAAACCCAGAATCCCAAACACTTGCTTCCTTCGATTCTGAAGAACAAATATTCTTCAGTATCCTTTGAATCCAGTTTTGAGAGAAACATAAGACTTATTTCTTTCCTTCCTTCGAATCCAGCAGTCCAAGCACAGCTGTTGGCCCCCTCTGTCAAATCTAGAACCTTGGACCTCCACTCAAGGTCCCACATCCATTAAAGTCCAGAAGCAAGGTAAGTTTCTTACCTTTGAACTTTTCGTTTCATGACATAACATGTAAATAATCTTTACATTCGTTTGAAACATGTACATACTACTGTTCTTTTCGTTTCCACTCTTTTAACATGTTTTCAGAGTTAAACCCCTTTCGTTTTTGCTTGTTGTTTGCCTAAACTAGCTTTAGTTATTAAACTGTTTACTAGCATGGCCTCAGGCCATGTTGTCATTTAATGCTTGAAATGAAAGAAACTGGAAACAGGAAATAGGGAACGAAGCTTCTGGCTTCTACCCTCTTTCTCCAGGTCAAACTAAAGAGACAACCAGGAGGAAAACCATGTTGACTTCTAGGCCCAAACGAAAAGCATGCCTTCACTGACTTCTAGGCCCTAATCGAAAGGAATTTCCTCACTGACTTCCAGGCCCCAGTCGAAGGATACAGAGTGCTGCTGCCTTTGCCCAATCGAAGGACAGGACCTCGCCCCTGCCAAGGCCCAATCAAAAGACGTGACTTTGTTGTTACCAGCCTCAATCGAAGGAGGCCAACAGAATGCAAATCGAAGGCTGCTCCTGCCCAAATCGAAGGAGGCCAGCAGAAGGCAAATCGAAGGATGTTGCTGCCTGGGTCGAAACCCTCATTTTTCTTGCTTTTATTTTATTTTTACCTTTTCATTTCTATTCCTTTCAATATGGTTGTAATAGTGTAGGATTTATTTTTTGCACTTTTTTATTACTTTTGTATAAATGCTAGTAATAAGGCGTGTATGGTAAGATAAAATCAACAAGTAGACAACCTAAAAATCAAAGACTAAATGCATGTAAATAACACACTTTGCACACATGCACCCTTAGGGTAATCTCACTTGTTTCCTCGGAAAATAGTCATGTCCCTCGAGTATGAGACACTCTAGCAAATGTCCCTTCGATAAACAAAGATCGTAGTCCCTCGATGACCCTCGATGTTTCCTTCGATAAAACGATCTTGTCCCTTGAAAAATTGCTAGAGCGTCTCACAAGTTGCCTTCTATGACTATACAAACGTCCCACACCCGTCCCGTTTAACATCCTAACGCAAGGTTGTTCACCAAATACAATGGTGAAACAACACTGTTAAAAGGGTTAAAAAGCATAAGAAAGATCTTTGAGTAAAATAGGGTAGATAACTCTTATTTACTTGATCAAACTTGCAAAACATCCTTGCCATCCTTCAAAACACACTCCATAACACAATTCCAAAACAACTTTCAAAACATTGAAACATCTTTTCAAAAAGACAAACACCTTTGTAAAACATTCAAAAGAATTGTTACAAAGGTTGCCTAGACAAGGCATCTTTTTCAAAACATTTTCAAAACCACACACACAAAACACCATTTCAAAGCAATTGAAAATCAAGGCAAGTGATCTAAAACAAGTAACTAAGAGCCCATGGATAACCACGGATGAAAAGGGTGATAGCACCTTCCCTTTTCATAATCTACCCCCCGAACCCACGAAAACATCTCAAAGGTCTTTCCTGTGCTTTTTGACCTTTCCTTTGAATAAAATAAAAGTCGGTGGCGACTCTTGCTAAACTGCAACATTTGCAAACACAAACGCAAATCCCAAGTCAGTTCTCCCACCGTATCACAAGGATGATGAAGGAATCTTGGATGACTACAACCTCAGCTGGGTGATGAAGGAATCTTGGATGACTACAACCTCAGTAGGATGATGAAGGAATCTTTGATGACTATAACCTCAGCAGGATGATGAAGGAATCTTGGATGACTACAACCTCAGCAGGGTGATGAAGGAATCTTGGATGACTTCAACCTCAGCAGGATGATGAAGGAATCTTGGATGACTACAACCTCAGCAGGATGATGAAGGAATCTTGGATTACTACAACCTCAACAGGGTGATGAAGGAATCTTGGATGACTACAACCTCAGCAGGATGATGAAGGAATCTTGGATGACTACAGCCTCAACAGGATGATGAAGGAATCTTGGATGACTACAACCTCAACGGGGTGATGAAGGAATCTTGGATGACTACAACCTCAGCAGGATGATGAAGGAATCTTGGATGGCTACAACCTCAGCAGGATGATGAAGGAATCTTGGATGACTACAACCTCAGAAGGGTGATGAAGGAATCTTGGATGACTGCAACCTCAGCGGGATGATGAAGGAATCTTGGATGACTACAACCTCAGCAGGGTGATGAAGGAATCTTTGACGTCTGCTACTCCAAAAGGTAATGATAACCTTTATCTGTCGATCCATATTTCCTTAAAAGGTAAAGAGTTAGTTGTATGGAATGTCATGATGTATGCATTGCGTAATGATGTTCTCAAAATAAATAAGATTTATGTTATATGTATTTTGTATGCGTATGCTATGAATGTTGTTGAAATGTAGTTTTGTCTTGGAGAATAAATCCTTGACAAGTGTTGAGAAGTTAATAAATCCCGGATTGCTGTTGAAGAGTAGGTGTGTCTTCAAACTTTGCTTAGAATGTTTCCACTGAGGATCCCTGTTTTGTTGAGGAGAAATTCGCTGGAGAAAGTTGAAAACTCTGTGGGGAGCATGTTTATTCCTGCTTGGGAAAAGAGTTTTAGGAGCCTTAGTCGTCCGTTGCTCTACTGGGGAGTCGAAGTTGAACTGATATCTGGTCGGGTCCAGGTTTCGCAGTAACTTGTTGGGGATTGTAGAATAGTCTACTGGGGAAGAGGAGTTATGGTCCTTTGATTTGTAGTAGTCGGAAAGGGTACCTCAAGCTGGGGAATCCTGTCATTTGTTTGGGAAATAAACCCTGTTGTCGGTCTGCTTGAGAGGTGATGACTTCATTGGGGGGAAGTCTTTGAGGATTCTTGAAGTTGTCTTAGCTGGGAAGAGATTATCAGATATTGAAACTCTGACTGGGAGTCATCCTATGAGAAGGATTTTGGGGAGATTTGTCAATGCCCCTAGTAGCGAGTGTTTGTGGCTTTGCCAGGAAATGTTTGACTATACATAACACTTTTCTGAGATTGGCGTCCAATGCCTCAATTAATGGAGATAGAGACTTGCCCCTGGTTATTCTATACTTCTTGAGAGATTTCTTGGAATCTTGACTGGACTGCCCCAGGTGTGCTCGGATAGTGACATGTCATGCCCCCTTGTTTATAGGAGATTTGTCGTTGGAAATGTCGTCCTTTTTGAAGTGATTTTGTTCACTGAGAGGGCTTTCGTTCATCGGATATTCGTTGTGTGAATTTCTCCGCTGTCAAATAAATAGCCATATGCAAACAACGATATTCAAATAATGCAAAGTTTATGCTTGTCTTGAAATTTTGAAAATGCATTTTTTTTATCAAGATATTTTTTGTAAGAAAAATTCAACTCAGGATTTTGAGTAAAGCCTTACAGGAGTCAGGATGCCTTTTGTAAAAGTATGCTTTCGAACTAACCCATGCTTCAATTAGGACTTTTGAAGGGTTGTAACGTGGCTTGGTTCACGGTTTAAGAAACAAAAGATAAAGGCTCAAATGTATTTGTACCCACCCATTCTTCATGATGTCCTTCAGTCCTAAGCTCAGTTAATTGTATGTTTGAACTCCAATTGAGTCTGAGACGATGTTTTGGTGATGGTTCAAACAAGTTAAGTTTGTCGTAAGGCAGACATTTTTTTTCATGTTGTCGAGGATTTGAAGTGACCTCTTTTTACTTGATTTGTTATCCCTAATTTTTGCCTGACTGTTCCTATTTTGAGATTACAGTCAGCGGGATGCCCCAGTTTTCTTAAGTCTCCTTCGTAGGTTTTGACTTAGCAGGCTTTTCTTTTTTAGAGATAATGACTGCCTATGTGATTGGGAACCATAATTGTCTTTTGATCCCAGAGGAATGTTTTGAGGTTATTCGTGGTATTACGAAATGAGAGTTTGCGGCTTAACGCGCGTTTGAATTAACTGAGAGACTACCCTACCCCAGGTTTTGATTAAAGGTTTGAATTTGTGTTAAAACAGAAAACTTCTACTTCTTTGGCTCGAAGGGGTTTACTAGGGATTATCTTCCTTATAACTACAGTGTTTAGGATTTAAAAGAAACGCTTGTACATCGTCAGCAAGGTCTGTCCAAAAGCATACTGTATGAGATTATGGCATTGTTTTCGTCATCCTCCCTCTAAAGGCTTGTAACTTTTAGCAAGAGTTAAATGTCATAAGAAGAATAAAAAGCATAGTTTAAATATAGTGAAAACGAAAGGATGAATTCAAGACAAACATATACAATGCATTAATGAAATAGAGTTTGACATTAATAGATAATTGTTTGAATAACAAAAGAAATTACAATTGAAAATTCAAATGAAACAAAAGCCTTCAATGATTTGGCATAGGAGCGGTGATCACGTTTGGAGTCTCTGGAGGGTCAAACTCGATCTCCTTGGCATCAATCAAGTCTTGAATCTTGTTCTTCAAAGTACAACAGCCGTCGGTGTCATGTCCGGGACTGTCAGAATGATAGGCACATCTTACGCTCGAATTGTACTTAGAAGATGAGGTATCAGGATTTTGAGGAGGATCCTTTAGTGTGATTAGTTTCAACTTCAGCAATTGTTGTAATGCTTGAGATAAAGGCATGTTGATGTTAGTTTACTTCCTTTCTTGATATCTTACCCTACGCCTATTGCTCTGTCTTTGTTAAACTGGTGTGGGATTAGAGATCAAGATTGCCCCCACGTGTTGGTCATGACGATTCTTTTGACCAGTCACTGCATTGGACTCTTTCTTCCCATTATAGGGCTTTTTCTGAGCATCAGAAGGTGTAGCTCCTTGGATCTTTCCACTTTTGATGCCAGCTTTGACCCTTTTGCTGGTCAGTATTAGCTCGGTGAACCCGACTGGGGAGCTTCCAATCAAGTGATTGAAGAAAGGTCCTGTCAGAGTTCCCATGAAGATGTCAATCAGCTCCCTGTCAGTTAGAGGGGGTTGTACCTTACCAGCCAGATCTCTCCACTTTTGGGCGTATTCTTTGAAGCTCTCGTTATAACCCATGGTCATGTTCTGCAATTGCACACGAGTTGGTGCAAGATCAGCATTGTACTGATACTGCTTATAGAAAGCAGCAGCTAAATTCTCCCAGGTGTGGATGCGAGAACTCTCCAATTGATAGAACCATTCGAGTTGATTCCCTACTAGGCTTTCTTGGAAGAAATGGATCCAAAGCTTCAGATCAGTTGCGTATGGTTGAATCTTGCAGACATAAGACTTTAAGTGCATCTTAGGGCAAGAGACTCCATCGTACAGGGCAAAGGTAGGGATTTTGATCTATGGCGGGATGACCACTCCAGAAACCAAACCCATGTCTCCTAAATCTAAGCCAGGTGTCTGTTGAATCTCCATAGCATTGAGGAGATCCTCCAACTATTTGTACTTGTCATCAGTGGGAGGATATTATTCTTTAGAGTAGTCAGCTTCAGCTTCATCAATCTCTAGACTGTGGTCTTCTTCAAGACTATTCCCCGTGTTGGATGTAGTTGAAAGATCTAGGGCTTTAGGTCTTTTTCTCAAGTTCAAGACGCTTACTAACTTCTTAGACTTCTTCTTTTCTTTGAGAAGGAGGGCTTTCAGGTCCTCTTGCCCCTTAGCCATAGCCAGAAGCATTTGTTGGAATTGAGCGTTTTGAGCTTGGAGATCTTTCACCGTTTGTTCCATATCCATCTTACTGAAATAAACAGTAGGAAGATAAGGAAGCCTATATGGGAGAAACCTGTTATGATATGATGCATGATATGTGGATGCATGTTTTCAAGGATCTCGCGGGATAAACATAAGAAAAAGTTAGAAGTTGAACTTTGATCAACAACTTTGATTGGAGAACTTTTTATCGGTGGATGTCCTTCCACGAGAATCAAGCTTACCATGTCAAGTGGGTCATAGCTCTTGACTCAAGTTTGTTGTACTTGATCTTTGACGGCGTTTGTTTAGAGGAAAATAAATCCTCTTTCCCTTTAGAAGACGTCTGGTTCAACGTGACCCTGCATCAAAGACCCTCAAGATCCTTGAAATGGTTATTGAAAATGCTATGGTATGATGTTATGATGTTATGTACAGATATGCGAGGTAAGCAAGTTTATATACAAATAATCATATTCACACAAAGCAAACAAGTCCTTAGTTTTAGCCTTGCATAGAGTTCGTAGGTAAGTAACCTCTTGAAGTTTAGTTGGCTCAACCTGTCCTAGTTAATAGTAACCTGGTTCTAAGGGATCTCAATATCACTGACCTTTCCCACAAGCTTCGTTCAATAAGCAATTGACTCGCAACCGAACAAAAATCAATGGTCAAGTCTCAATGAGTGTAGCATCGAGTATCAACCAATTTTCAGCTCTACACCGAAACCGGTCATCTCACTACGTCCTAATGGCCAAGTTGGTCAAGTAAGGTTCTAAGGTCAGTTGATGCTTCACGACACCACGCGGCGGACCCGTACTCTCCTTGATTCAACTCAAGGGTTACCAGTACCAACCAAAGTGCCACATCAACGTAGCTACTGCTTCAACCATGTCGGTATACCCCACACAGTTACCTCACAGTCTAATGCTACTTACCTAAAAGGTGTCCCCAAATCCGGGTGTAGGATTAAAGCAAGCCCAAACAGAGAACCATAATATAAAGCATGCAAATCAAACAATGAAAGCAAGTAAATATGATCTAACCCTAAGGTAACCCCACTTTTAATATCCTCAGCAGAGTCGCCAGTTCTGTGATACAGTGGGAGAACTGACTTGAAGGTTTTGCGTTTTATCGCAAATGTTGCGGTTTAGCAAGAGTCGCCACCGACTTTTCTTTTATCCAAAAAGAAAAGGTGAAAAAGCACAGGAAAGACCTTTAGAGATGTTTCTGAGTTCGGGGGGTATATTATGAAAAGGGAGGGTATTAGCACCCTTTTCATCCATGGTTTTCCATGGGCTCTTAGTTACTTGCTAGATCACTTGCTTTTGTTTGAATGTGTGTTTGTGGTGGTGATTTTTGAAAGTATTTTGAAAATGGAACTTCGTAATGGTTCTCATTTCTATGAGAACGCCTACAAAGTGTTTGTTTCGAAAATAGTTCAAAAGTGTGTTTGTGAGATGTATTTTTGAAAGTATTTTGAAAATGGAACTTCGTAATGGTTCTTGTTTCTATAAGAACGCCTACAAAGTGTTTGTTTCAAAAATAGTTCAAAGGTGAGAGTGTGGGTGTATGTTTTTGTCGTGAGCAAGCGAGTAATTGAGAGCGAACCTACCTACTCGAAAAGTCTTAAATGTGCTTTTCCTCCTCCTTTAGATGTTGCTATCTTACCATTGATTTGATAAGAAGCCCCTTCGTTAGATGTAAAGGGATGGGCGATGGGACGTTTGTATATTCATAGAAGGCAACATATGAGACGTTTTTGCAATGTCATTTTAGGGACTAGATCGTTTACCGAAGGCAACATCGAGGGTCATCGAGGGACTACAATCTTTTTATCGAGGGTCTTTGCTAAAACGCCCATGCTCGAGGGACATGACTATTTTCCGATAGGCAACAAGTGAGATTACCCTAGAGGTGCATGTGTGAATAATGTGTTTGATTTGCATGCATTTTATCTTTGATTAGGGTGGCCTATTTTGTTTTTTTCATCTTGCCATACACACTTATTTACTATTAATATATGAAAAGCAAGTAAAAGGGGGAAAGTAAAATCTAAGCTATTACATCACTTTAGGGGGATGGGGATACAATTTAATAAATGGGGATGAAGTAGGAACTAAAATATTACAACCATATCGAATGATAATGAAAAGAATGTGAAAACAGTGTAGAATAAAGGGAAAATGCACTTTTGAACTGCTATGTGTCGACCCATGCTGCTATGCATCGACACATAGCTTCTCTTGCTCCTGTAAAACAAAATCGTTCAGTATGGGTCGACACGTAATGGGATGTGTCGAATCATGCATCTTCTTGTATCGATACGAAACGGTATGTATCGACTCATAGGATTTTCCAGCTTTTGTTTTGTGAAATCTGTTCAGTATGTGTTGACACATAATGGGATGTGTCGACTCATACATCTTTTTGCATCGATGCGAAATGCGTATGTGTCGACTCATAGTCCTTTTATGCTTCTGTTTTGTGACCTGAACTCGGTATGGGTCGATGCATGAGGGTCATGTGTCGACTCATACCCTGTATTTTCACTAAGATGGGTCGACACATGTGGATATGTGTCGATACATTCTGCATTTTTCTGCCTTAAACACCATTCTTTGCATACATCAGTTATTTTTTAACACATGAATGAATAACATGAACAACAAATAAATGATTAACTTCAAAACAGTGATTGCTATATCCTATAAACAGAAAAGTTGATGTATGGAAAAGGCAAGGTAAAGATGACTTACCTTAAAACTGCACTTTAGGTTTTGAAACCAAATATCCTTCAAGATATTGTATGAACCTTAAGGAAGCTCTAACCAGCTTCTAGACTTTCCTTTTTGTTGAAGGTTACTAAACAACCTCTGTATAGTATGAAATGTTTGGATGGTTGGGCAGAACTTGCAAGGTATGAGAGGTTCAAAGTTTTAAACTTTAAAACCCAAGAGTGGAAGTTTTGTGGACTGTTATGGCTTTTGTGAATATGAGATTTTTGAGGGTTTACCAATATAACTTCTGGCTTTTTCTCCTTGTTCTCTCTCTCTCTCTATTTTTTCTAACCTTTTCCAACCTGTTATGCCTTGTAAATCAAGGAGAAAAAGTAAGGAGTGAGAGAACAAGGAGAAAAAGCCAGAAGTTATGCCTTTTTGAAAAAACACATGTTATGCCTTTTTTTTAAATTCATAAAGACAAGCTGATTTATGATGAAGTAAGGAGTGAATTAAGGAACTTTAGCCATGATTCGTAGATCTTGTAGATTGCTTCAGCTGTTGATAGATTTTCTGTCATCTTTGGAACAAATTTCAAGCTTTGAAAGAAGAGAGTGGTTGGAAAAGTGAAGCTTTATGCAAATGGAAATGTTGCTTTTTGCATTTTTAACCATAAATGGTATCAAGACTTGGACAAAACTTCAAATTCCTGTGTAATAAACTTAGGGTTTGTTTAATTGCTTGATTATGCATAGATTTGGAGAGAACATAGCCTGAAAAGAGAGATCTTGTAGCTTTGGTTGGAATTTTAGTCAAGTGTTCATCACAAATCTGCCTTGTAAATCAAGAATGAATGTCCAAATTCAGATCCTTGTATCTCCTAGCTCAAATATGATACATTCATGCCCTTGGATGTTTTAGAAAGCTTGAAACACCCTCTATAACTTTCATGTTGGCCATTTTGACAAAATCATCTTGGGACTATGTGAAAAAATGCCAAGAAGTTGGGATAAAATCCTGAACAAAATCTGTTGAAAATTTCTCTAAGTGTTAAATGAAAATGTCATGACTTCATGAACTTATAACTCAAAATCCAAGAACTTCTAGGAGAAGTTGTGTAAATCAATGTTATAGATATCATGGAGATAAACAACTTTCATGTTGAAAGTTTCCCTTGAACTGCCTTGCATCTTGGTGAAAGAATGGCATGAAGTGATGGAATTATCATGTATAAAAAACACTTAGAAAATTTCTAAGTCTTGGAAATCTTGACTTTTCAAGTTGACTTTTGAATTTCTCAACTTCTTGATGATCAAGCTTGATATTTTTGAATGTCTTGATGAAATTTGATCTTTGGAATGTAATGTTGACCAAAAAGTCAAAGTTTGACTTTCTAGTATGCAATTGACCATTTTGCCCTTGTGCCAATTCCAAGCCTAAATTGATGTATCAGTGCTGCAAACTTGATGTCATAGAAGATCTTGTGAGAAAATCCTTGAGAAATGAGAGGGAAAAATTTTGGGTACAACAGTAGCGGTCCGACACTGGAAGAAAAAAGGATGTGATTCCCTGAAATGGGTCATCTTATAGCAAGTGCATATAATAGAGTGTGTATTGATCTGACAAGATATGTCTTCTTATAAACATTTTTTTCCACTTAGATGTGGCCCACATCAAAAACCAACTGGATGCATTATGTGTATTGGGGGACTTTATAAATCACTATAATTTGTTCAAGTTTTTCGAAATCAGAATGTCATATACCACACACATCATCGAAGTGGATAGCTCATTCCACAAAGGAAGTTGGAACTTGGTCGGACAACTTTTTAGATAGGATGGAACAATTCACCAAGTTGAGCAAAATTGAAAGAGAATTAAATAAGAAAAATTCAAACACAGAATCACCCATAGACGTAGATTTTATATGACGACACATATTTTGATGTATTTTAGTTTTTATCTAATAATGTATTTAGGTGGTGACTCCTTTTTATATGTAATGTTAGATTGATATTGTCAATGGTGTAAACTAAATATATTTTATTACATTTTATGTATATTCAAAATTAATTGTATAAATATCGTTTGTTCCATTATTTAAAAAAGAAAATTGTTTCAAATTAAAACATGGTCTCAATAACAGATTTGTACGAACTGCTGCTGTAAGGGGTTAATCTAGATGTATTTTTGGACTCACTCTATTTTATGGAACTGCATTTTCGTATAAACCCTTTTTTACGTTATTTACTTTACGAAATGGGGTTAATTCAGAAGTAGATCTCTAAAATATCATCTGAGATAGGATTAGATTTCTATGATCCATATTGATCTAAAACTTGTATAAATATGGGTGTCCTCATGCTATTTGTAAAATCACCACATAATGTCTCAATATTTGTATCGCATATTTTTCTACTTCAATGGCGAGAATCTTCCTTTTAAGTTTAGTTTCAAAGAGATCAACTAAAAATGTATTGTGATACCTACACATTTGAAGAGTTGTGAAGCTCTATTATCATTCACCTTCAATTTACAACAAATAGAAGATACATTGTAACAAGTTTAAACATAGTAAGGTGAAATTTAATTGTTACGTGAAGTACATTTTACCATTATGAAATAAAATTTTTGGTCGAGATAGATGTGAAAGTTGCATGATCGAGCAAAGATATTCTAAAGATGTTGAAACATCCTCAACCATCACTTAATTATAAAAAATAATATTAGATTTGCGTTAATGATATCTATGTAATGTTACATATTTTATTTATGTCATAGTGTGATATAATGGGAGAACTGACTTGGGTGTTTTACATTTGATCACAAATGTTGCGGTTAGCAAGAGTTGCCACCGTATTTTCTTTTATCCATAAGAAAAGGTGAAAAAGCACAGGAAATACCTTTGAGATTGTTTCTTGAGTTTGGGGGGTAGATCATGAAAAGGGAAGGTATTAGCACCCTTTTCATCCATGGTTTTCCATGGACTCTTAGTTACTTGCTAGATCACTTGCTTTTGTTTGAAAATGTCCTTTGTGTGGTTTTTGAAAGTATTTTGTAAAGAGGCCTTTGTTTAGGCAAACTTTATAATGATTCTCGTTCGTAAGAATGTATACAAAAGTGTTGATCTTTTGAAAATGTTTTCAAGTTTGAAAGGTGTTTTGAAAGTGTTGGTGTTTGTTTTAAAAGTTGCAAGGATGATTTTGTTTTGAAATTGAGCAAGTAACTAGGAACATTCTACCTACTCAAAAGTCTTTCACATTCATTTCCTTTTTCCTTTGACATTGTTATCTTACCATTGATTTGGTAAGTAACCCTATCTTTGGATGTAAAAGGGACGGGCGTGGGTCATCGTATAACCATGATTAGCAATGTTTCAAGGTCTCTTATCATTTTTCTTTAGGGACTAAGATCATTTTGAAAAGGCAACATAGATTGCGTCATCGAGGGACTATGATCTTGTATTTTGCTTGTCTTTGCTAAGGTACCTCATATGCGTAATATGACCATTTTTGTAAGGCAACCAAGTGGATTTACAAGAAAAATAATATAATAATAATATTTAAAATTAAATCATCTAAACATTATTAGAAAAAGGAATTATTTAGAGAAAAAAATAGTTTTGTGATTTTAGTTTTATGAAAAATAAACTAAATAAAAATAAATAAAAAAATATAAATATTTTTGGGTTTTTTAATAATGAAAATAATAATAATAATAATAATCATATTAATAATAATATTAAAAGAAAAAAAAAGTAAAAATAAAAAAATAAAAAATAAAAGTCATATGGGTTGATAAGTGAAACAGGGGGTATTGTGAGAAAAAAAGTCAGGCCCAAAGGATAGAGGCCCAAGCGCTTTTGCTGAAACAAAAAAAATTTCAAAAATGTGAAAAAAAGCAAAAGGTAGCGCGCTGAGGTTCGAACCCATGACCTCTTGATTACCAGCACGCAGCGTTACCACTGGGGTGGCTATACATCTGTTAATATAACTGAAATGATAAATATGTAAGGCAAAACAAGTTCTGAACACACTTCATCTTCAACCTCCAGCCAGACCACCTATAACTTCACCATTTCTCAACTAAAACGGAAGATGTAAACATGAAAGTTGCTCCATTTTTTCATACGGATCCAACCATATAAATATCATGAACTATAAATCAAAGATGAATGAGAATTTATAAAAGTACCAAATTCTAACCTAATTATTTTCAAAGATTCAATCCTAAAATTCTCCTAGCTCAATCAATATAAATGAAATCTATGGACATGTACAGCTTCAGGGCAAGGATGTCTACATTTTATCTTCACAAATGAAGCCTAACAATGCCTAAGTAATGAGATAAAAGTTCAAGAGAAATACCTCAAAATTGGAAATCGTGAAATGCAAATGAGCTTGATTCAAGGTGTTGCAATGATCAGGTTAGCTTCCGCAAGTTCCCAGGAAGCTAATGCAATGGTTTGCTTGAGCAATGGATGGCTGGAATGGCTTGGAGAAGTCAATGTGCAATGCTCTGTTTTTGGTTATGGAGGATATGGTAAATGATGTTATAGTAATAAAACATGGGACATGGATATGTTATACTTGATGTAAGGAAGCTTTAGAAACTAAAATACCAAGAAACGCACGAGGGAAATATGAGTTTGGTGTTCAAGGTCAGAAACTGTGCAACAATGGAGTTTTTGAGCAATTTCTGATTTGAGAGAGTTTTGGTGTATTACAGGGTGCTTAAGCTCGTGTTCTAGCTTACAAATAGTGACTCTATTTATAAGCAACAATTTTGGAGACTTGTCCTTGATCAGAAATAAAAAATCACATGTTCTGGCTCTTTTTCATGTTTTTGAAGCAAGCTTGACACACATTGTCCCAATGCATAGTACAAGGCTGTCTAGAGTGGTTACAAACTTTAAACATGTTTATCTGACTTTGTATGTTGAGTGTGTGCTGAAAAAACAAGTTAGAGGCTCAAGAAGAGTGGACTTTGTGCATAAAGCCACTTTTCCAAAATGGCAATGTCGCCTTTCTTCTTAAAATGGTATTAAGCATGGGAAATGCATTGAATGCTTGGATTAAATCTTCTAGCAGTTGTGCAAAACATTAATTATGGAGTGACAAACAAGTTTTGGGCCTGCAAAGCAAAGATTATGCAGCCTAGCATGGATTTGGTTCATGTGTTCATCAAAAATGACTTGTAATTCAAGTTTGAAAACCCTAACTTCCTCTCTTCGATTCTCGCTGCTCAAGAATGATCTCAAGGAGTTCTTGGACATACTGGAAAGATTGTAATGTGCTATAAACCCCTCTTTGAATCACTTTTGAAAATTTCCCTTGTAACTATATGAAAAAGTGCCATGACGTTAGGTCAAAATCCTACTAAACTAGGGCAAAATTTCACTAAGTGTTTAGTTTCAAGACTATGACTTCATGAATTAATAACTTGAGATCCAAGCACTTTTAGAAGAATTTGTGTAAAATAATGTTGTAGATCTTATGGATATTTATAACTTTCATGTTGAAAGTTTCTTTTGAATCATCTTGCATCATGGTGAAAAATTTGCTCAAAGTTATGAAAAAACATAAAGTTTTAAACACTTAGAAAAATTTCTAAGTTAGAAATTTTGACTTTTCAAAATGAAATCTTGACTTTTTGATTTCTTGATGAATAAGTTTCATATTTTGACATGTTTTGTTGAATTATGATCTTTGACACCTGATTTTGACCAAAAAGTCAAAGTTTGACTTTTCAGTGTACAATTGACTTTTGATCAATTGACTGAAAATTCACTAACAATCCAATTGAATCTTCAGAAATGTTTTGGATCATGCCATTAGGTCAAAATGATTCAATTTAACTCTTGACATCATGCCTCAAACCAATTAACCCTTTGCTAGGTCAAAAATCAAAAATTGCCCTTTCTCAGTCAAAACCCTAATTTTGACCATTTTGCCCTTTTGATGATTTGATCAAATTTCTTGAGGAATTATGGTCCAAACTTGATAAAATGATACATATGAGTTTATAATGTTGATGTGGATCAAAAATTATGAAGTTTGACTTTAAATTGGCCACAGTTGACTTTTTCCCCAATATAGCTGATTTTTAGGTTAACTGCTCCATTGACTGAGCAAAAATGTGATCCAAGGATTGAAACTTGACATGAGTAATATTGGGGGTCCATAATGATCCATGAAATTCATATGAAGCATTGAAAGTTCAATTATCCTTGTGCAATCTCAAACCCTAATTCCAGTCATCAATGCTTAAGGAGGTGTCTTGAGTTGATCAACCCTAGTGCAGTCTTGAATCAAGAGAGATATTTGTGAGAAGATATTTGATAAGTGAGAGGGAAAATTTTGGGGTACAACAACTTCCCCTGTTCAATATTCTTAAACCTGAAGATTTAGATTGGCGGATTTTCCATTCATGACTTGAAGGTGGAAGGTGATTGGACACTAGAGTGCCCAGAAATTTGCACTCAAGGATGTGATGGTTGATGGTGTAGGTAATGGGCTTAAATATGCCATTTGGAGAGATGATGGAAAGTTGTTTGGAGATGGGCTTGTATATTCCATCCAAAATGATTGCTGGTAGGAATAGAAGAAGTGTCAGAATAAATCTCTGGTTGATTTATACTGGAATAATGGATGTGTTGGATTGAGTACTAGAATAATATCCATAAATGGATTATATTTGACTCGTATCTGAAATTTGAATTTGAATGAGTATCAGAACGGCTTCCGTATTTGGAGCGTATCTGAACTGTATCTGAAGGATAATCTGAATGAGTACCAAAATGGCGTCCGTGTCTAGAGCATATCTGAACTGTATCTGAAAGTTGAATCTAAATGAGTATCAAAATGGCATCCGTGTCTGGAGCGTATCTGAACTGTATCTGAAGGTGAATCTAAATGAGTATCAGGATGGCATCCGTATCTGGAGCGTATCTGAATTGTATCTGAGAGCTGAATCTGAATGAGTATCAGAATAGAATCCGTGTCTGGAGCGTATCTGAACTGTATCTGAGAGCTGAATCTGAATGAGTGTCAGAATGGCATCCATGTATGGAGCGTATCTGAACTGTATCTGAGATCTGGATCTGAATGAGTATCAGAATGGAATCCGTGTCTGGAGCATATCTGAACTGTATCTGCAAGCTGAATCTGAATGAGTATCAGAATGGCATTCGTGTCTGGAGTATATCTGAACTGTATCTGAGAGTTGAGCTGGTCGTGTAGATAATTGTCCTGACTTGTTTCAGGTATTAATCTCTGACCTTTTTGTAAATTGTTGATGATAGCCATCTGTTGATTGTTCTTTCCCGAAGAGGTGAAAGATTAGTTGTATGCAATGTCATGATGTATGAAATGCATTCTATAATGATGTTCTCAATAAAATGAATGAGATTATGTTGTATGCGTTTGTGTTGTCAATGTTATGACGTATGGATGCGATGTATGGGCATGTAAGCTATGCTGCTGTAACACTGTTGGATTAGGGAAAATAAATCCCTGACTGCTGTTGGGGACGTGGAGTGTAAGTCTTCATGTTTTGAAGTGCTGATGAGTTGATGAGCTCCTATTTGTTAGAGAAATAAACTCTGTTTTAAGGGAAACACCGTGTATGGCTTGTGAAATCTTGTTGGAATCCTGAGAAATTGGATGACCTTTACCGGGAAATGATAAATTGGAAGTTTTGTTCCGCCGGGGATGTAAGAGAACTTGACATCATTAAGTTTCACATTATGGGGGATTTTATGGAATATTCTAAAGATATTATCCTATTTCTTAAAGCCATTAGTGATTGTCTTCTATTTCTGCTCCTTTTTGTTCATTTTTAAAAAGTATTTATGTTCAAATGCATATGTTCAAAAATTAATCATTGGAAGTTTTTGTAAACAAAACACAGAAATAAAGAAAAAAAATAGATTTGCACTTTCAAAGGAATATCTTTGCATTAACTTGAATAAGTATTTTGTACAATGAGACGAACATCCTAGTAAGAGAATGTCATCATAAAAAATGAAAATTTGATACAAATAAAAGATAGCTATGTGCAATAATCCCATGGGGTTCCCATTCTGCTATAGCCTTTGTGCCTCTGATCATCTTGTCCACTTGCTGCCTTGTCCGAAGTTGATTGGATTTATTAGACTCGTTGAGTTTGTCAGTTGAAGCCAAAGGTTGTCTGCAAGGTGATCCAAACGGACATAATCATACGCTTTAATTCCCTAACTTTTTCCTGGACCGCCCTTTCGGGTTTTCAGTCCACCGGGATACCCTTTTTTGCCCAAGTCGCCCTTTTGGGTTTCCAACTTGCCGGGTGTACAAATTTTTTTATTTTATCCCTAATTTTTGCCCGAACCTTTTTGGTTCGCCGGGATGCCCTTGTTTTTCCTAGGTGTGTCAACCTAGCGGGTCTCTTATGCATAGTATCTTTTGACTATGTCTGCGTTCACAGGGTGCGGCAGGTCGTCTCCATCCATAGTGGTCAAGATCATTGCTCCACCAGAGAATATGCTTTTGATCACAAACGGTACTTCGTAGGTAGGAGTCCATTTGCCCCTGGGATCACCCTGTGGCAGTATGATGCATTTGATCACCAGATCCCCAACTTGATACACTTGGCGTCTGACCTTTTTGTTGAAAGCCTTGATCATCCATTTTTGATACATTTGACCATGACAGACAACAGTAAGCCTTTTCTCATCAATCAAAGTTCAGTTGATCAAGTTGAGTTTGGATCCAATCGTCTTCATTCAACCATGCATCCTTTATGTTTCTCAGAGAAGGGATCTGGACCTCAATAGGCAAGATAGCCTCCATGCCGTATACCAGAGAGTAAGGTGTTGCCCAGGTTTATGTGTGCGCCATGGTACGGTAACCATGGAGAGCGAATGGTAGTATCTCATGCCAGTCTTTGTAGGTTACTGTCATTTTCTGTATGATCTTTTTGATGTTCTTATTTGCGGCTTCGACAGTGCCATTCATCTTTGGTCGGTAAGGAGAATAATTATGGTGCTGGATCTTGAATTACGCCCATAGTGCGGTGATCATAGTATTGTTGAGATTTGTACCATTGTCTGTGATGATCCTCTTCGGGATACCATACAGACAGATGATATTCTGCTTGATGAACCGGGCAACAACATTCTTGGTAACGGAAGTGAAAGAAGCCACCTCAACCCACTTCATAAAATAGTCAATGGCCACCAAGATGAAGCGGTGTCCATTAGAGGTTGTTGGCTTGATTTCTCCAATCATGTCGATTCCCCACATAGAAAAGGGCCAAGGAGTCGTAAATGCGTTCAAAGGAACCGGAGGCCCGTGCACCTTGTCAATATAGATCTGACACTTATGACAGGTTCGTGAATGTTGATAGCAATCTACTTCCATGGTAGACCAGTAATACCCTACCCGTAGGATTTACTTTGCCGTTGTATGCCCACTGGAATGGGTGACAAAAGTGCCTTCATGTAGATCATCCATGATCTTCTCTGCCTCAACCTTGTCTATGCAACGGAGCAAAACAGAGTCATGGTTGCGTTTGTAGAGAATGCCATTACTAAGTAAGAACTTATCAGAGAATCTCCTTAAGAACTTCTTGTCATTGACTGAAGCTCCTTCCGGATATTCTTGAGCCTCGAGATACCTCTTAACTTCGTGGAACCAAGGTTGGTCCACTATTTCTTCAGTATTGATCTCGTGACAGTGAGCTGGTTCATCCATCCGTTCAATGGTGATCTGGGGAGCCTCGTTATCCTATTTGAGTTTAAACATGGATGACATTGTGGCTAGTGCGCATGCTAGCTGATTTTCTTCTCGTGGGAAATGCTCGAAGGTAATCTTCTCAAAGTGTAGGATTAATGTCAACACATGTTCTTTGTAGGGGATGGGGTTTGGGTGCTTCGTGTCCCATTCTCCTTTGATCTGACTGATGACCAAAGCTGAATCTCCGAATACACTTAAGGACTTGATCCCCAAATCTATGGCAGCTTTGAGACCAAAAATGCATGCTTCGTATTCTGCCATGTTATTTGTACAGTTGAAGTAGAGTCTTATGGTAAAAGGAGTATGACATCCTTCCGGAGATATGAGTACATCACCGATTCCATTTCCGAGTGCATTAGATGCCCCATCAAAAACCAGGGTCCATCTGGATCCTTGTTCAGGTCCCTCATATGGTCTGAGTTCTTAAAAGTTGTTTACCATGATGATGGCTTCATCTAGGAATTCGAACTTCATGGACCGGTTGTCATCCACATCTTGATGAGCAAGGTGATCGGCTATCACACTGCCCTTTATTGCTTTTTGGGTAGTATACTGAATGTCATACTCCGTCAGGATCATCTGCCAACTCGCTATTCTCCCAGAGAGGGCAGGCTTTACGAATATGTATTTTATTGGATCCATCTTGGATATCAATAAGGTAGTATGGGTCAGCATATACTGTCTTAGCCGACGAGCAGCCCATGCCAGAGAGCAGTAAGTTTTCTTGAGCAGTGAATATCTTGTTTCACAGTCGGTAAACGTTTTTCTCAGGTAATAAATAGCATGCTCTTTTCGGCCAGACTCATCATGCTGTCCAAGCACGCACCCTATTGAATTTTCCAAAACAGTTAGAAACATGATCAAGGGTCTTCCCTCCACTGGCGGCATTAAAACAGGAGGCTCTTGCAGGTACTATTTGAACTTGTCGAAGGCAGTTTGGCATTCATCATTCCATTTGACTACTAGATCTTTCTTCAATAACTTGAAGATTGGTTCGCAAGTAGCTGTTAGGTGAGAAATGAATATGGAAATGTAGTTTAACCATCCCAAGAATCCTCTGACTTCCTTCTCAGTGCGAGGAGCAGGCATTTCTTGTATTACTTTCAACTTGGTAGGATCCACTTCGATACCTTTACCACTGACGACAAAGCCTACGAGTTTACCGGACCTCACCCCAAATGTGCATTTATTCGGGTTCAACCTCAGCTTGTATTTCTTTAATCTCTCAAACAGTTTCTGCAAATGGTCAAGATGTTCTTCTTCAGTTTGAGATCTGGCTATCATATCGTCCACATAGATCTCTATTTCGTAATGTATCATGTCGTGAAATAAAGCTACCATGGCACGTTGATAAGTTGGCCCAACAATCTTCAACTCGAATGGCATAACCTTGTAACAGAATGTGCCCCACTGTGTGACAAAGGTCGTTTTCTCCATGTCCTAAGGCGCCATTTTGATTAGGTTGTAGCCTGAGAAACTGTCCATAAATGAGAACACTTTATGTTGTGCGGTGTTGTCAACCAAAATATCGATGTGGGGAAGTGGGAAATCGTCCTTAGGGCCTGCCCTATTCAAATCTCGGTAGTCCATGCACATTTGCACTTTTCCGTCCTTTTTAGGCATGGGAACAACATTGGCGACCCATTGTGGATAAGAGGTGACGGCCAAGAATTTGGCGTTGAATTGTTTCATGACATCCGCTTTGATCTTCTCTGACATGTCTGGTCGCATGGGATGGAATTTCTACTTTATCGGAGGGCAGTCCTCTTTTGTTGGTAGATGATGGACCATGATATCAGCATCCAATCCTGGCATGTCTTCGTACGACCAGGCAAAGACCTCGACATAATCATGTAGCAACTGAATCAGACGATTCTTGACACTGGGTTCCATATTGGCACCCACCTTGACTTCTTTCATGTACTCTCCAGTACCTAGGTTAACTGTGTCCACTAGTTCTCCATGGGGCTGTATGGTTATCTCTTCTTATTGTAGTAACCTGGCTAATTCCCCTGGCACTTCACAATCTTCCTCACCTTCGTCTTCGGCTTGGTAGATTATATTTTCAGAGTCACAAAAAGCCATAGCAAAATCATTACCCATGGGATCCCGAATGGATGTAGATCTGCATTTTGAATGTGAGTGTGTGTAAGAGTATAGCTATCTTTGAAAGAAAGAAAAATGTAAAAAGAAAGACAAATAACACAAAGTTTGTATGCAAAAACGTTCATGATTCATTAATGACATATGAAAATGAGGTAACAACCCTTATAAATGGACCGTTGTGCCCGGGTAAGACACAAGGCTTTAAAAGTCTGAATTGTTTAATTATTACAGATCCGACAAAATTTAAAGACAATTACTGTTGAATAAAACTAATTGGGAAAAATATTTAACTTTCCAGTTGCTGAGTCCTCCATTGACAGGTGGAAAAATCCAATCCTCCGGGTCGTAGCTATCCTCATCATCCTCCACTGCATTGACTCTGTGGTTGCTGATGTTCAAGGGTGGTCCCCCGTCACGAGCACGACATACAGCTTTATGGGCTCCTGAAGTGAAACCCAAACAAAATTTATCAGACTTGTATGGGATATCCGGGAGTTTGCCCCAAATAGTACACCCACCTTCTTCGATTACTTCCTTGGCATCTTTCAAAGACGACATCCTTAGCGGAGGCCCTGTAATCTTCGAGATTTGGGAAACAACCTTGGTTACTGCCACGGTTTGTGGGACTTCCTCGAAGTGCTGAAATGGAGTTCCAATGAATTCATCATCCAATTCCATGTATCTGAAGGAGTTTAAGTGACTGACATATATTCCTCTTCTCCATGGACAATAATGATCTTCTTCTTGGTTGGGTATTTCAGCATTTTATGTAATGTAGAGGTGACAGCACCAGCATTGTGAATCCATGGTCGGCCCAATAAGCAGGAGTTGGAAGGGAGAATGTCCATCACGTAAAAAGCTGAATCAAAGGTTTGGTTTCCAACTTTTATGGGGATGTCCACCTCCCCATGCACCATTATCTTTGAACCGTCGAAAGCCCTTACCACTATATTGTTGGGTTTTAAGTTTAAACCTTCACAGTCAAGTCTATCAAGAGCCTTCTTCGGCAGCACATTCAAAGACGAACTGGTATCAACCAAGACATGGGCCAAAGTTGTGCCCCTGCATTCGACATAGACATGTAATGCCTTGTTGTTCTTCCTCCCTCTGGGTGTCAAGTCGGCATCAGAAAATCCTAAACCATTGTCAGCGGTTAAACTGGCCACGCAGTCTTGGAACTGATCAGCAGAGGTTTCTTGTGGTACATGGGCAGTTTTAAGAAATTTCACCAAGGCTTTCGCATGAGCCTTAGAGCATAACAATAAAGCCAACATGGAAATCTTTGACGGAGTCTACCCTAGCTGTTCGACTATGTTGTAGTCGCTTCTCTTTATAATTTTAAGAATTTATTCCATCTTCTTTTGGTAGGCCTCAGGGATAGATATTGTTTGCGCCTTCATCCGGATAGGCTCAACCAGAATACCTTTGCCTCGAGTCTCGGTCGACTCGGCGGTAGGAGTGTCAACAGGGGTAACCAAAGGGATTGTAGTAGTAGTAGTGTCAATAGGAATAGAAACAGGGATGATCACAGGTCCGGTAACAGTCTTCGAAGGAGCAATCTCTGGAGAGAAAATTCTTCCACTTTGGGTTATCTTGCTGGTTCCCGCAATATTACTGATGTTGGGGTCAGCCTTCTCGAGAATTGAGTCTTCATCAGCCAACCAATCTTGCTTGACAGCGTGATAGTAGACGTTGCCCCTATAGTTCCATGGGACAGTTTTATCTGATGAGTACGGGATTGGACCTGGCATAGTAATTATCAGTGGAGCTACTTTAGGAACTTATGTAATCCTAACAGGTCTTTTGGCGGAGACCATGGAAGGATTGGCGGAAATGGTTACTATTGAAACATCTTTGTATGAAATGGTTGGAACGGGAGTCTTTTCAAACAAAATCTCTTTGTCATCCATTAGGCGCTGAACACCTGCTTTCAATAAATGACAACTAGTTGGTAGGGATAGACAGAAGTGGCAACCTTCATCACATCTTGGAAATAAACCAGCCTTCAATAGGTTCTTCTTAACGGGCAGGAGAGGAGTAACAAGTTCATCAACAGTAGTAACAAACATATCATCTTCAACATCGTTAACACCACGGCCATGCTTGGGCATAGGGCGGTGATAACATTTGGGATTTCAGGAGCATTGAATTCAATTTCTTTTTGCTTCAAGAAGGTCTTGCACCTTGTTTTTCAAAGCTCAACAGTTGTTAGTAGCATGGCCTAGACTTTCTGAATGGTATGCACAACGAGCATTAGGATGGTAATGAGGAGAGGTTGTGTTAGGATTCTTCGGAGCTTCCTTCAAAGTTACGAGATTAAATATCAACAAATGTGGCAGGACTTGAGATAGTGTCATATTAATCTGGGTAAATTGTCTTACTGGTCTTTCTGTTCTAGGCTGATCGTTCCTTTTTTGAGTAGGTGCGGGCTTAGGGATCATGACAGCCCCTACCATTGGTCGATGTTTAGTTCTATCTTGATTTCTTTAAGGATACACAACACTAACTTCTTTCTTCCCAATAAATGGTTTTCTTACAGCGGCGGAGGATGCGTCTTTTTGGATCTTCCCACTCTTAATCCCAACTTCCACTCTTTCTCCGTTCAAGATTAATTCAATGAAGCCTGCTGAGGAGCTTCCAATTAAATGATTAAAGAAAGGACCAGACAAGGTACCCAAAAACATGTCTACTAATTCTCTTTTGAACAGGGGAGGCTGGACTCTTCCTGCTAAGTCCCTCCATTTCTGAGCGTAGTCTTTGAAACCTTCATTTGAAACCATAGCCATACTCCGGAGTTGAGTACGAGTAGAAGCAAGATCTGTGTTGTATTGATATTGTTTGTAGAAAGAAGCGGCAAGGTCTTCCCAATTATGAATATTGGCCCTTTCTAGTTGATATAACCAATCAAGTTGAGTTCCGGATAGACTGTCTTGAAAGAAGTGGATCTACAAATCTCTGTCAGCAGTGTGAGGCTATATCTTCCTCACATAGGATCAGAGATGCATTTTGGGACACGAAACTCCTTCGTATTTAGAAAACACTGGTTCCTTGAATTTTGGTGGAATAACAATCCCAGACACCAAGCCCAGCTCTTCAAAGTCCATCCCGGGCACTTTCTGAATCTCCATTGCGCTTAGTCGTTCTTCCAGATGTTTGTATTTGTCGTCGGCTGGGGGATACTGCTCTTCAGAGTAATCTTCTTCTTCTTCCTCTTCAGATTCTAGCTGGACAAATACTTCCTTGCCCTTCACTTCTTGATTATCCTTTTCACTAGATGACGTTGCAAAGTCTAGGGTCCGTCTGGCTTGTCCTTGGAACCTTCTTCCCATATTTAGAACTCCGGTTGTTTTCTTTGCTTTCTTCTTCTTTTCTTCAATTAACAAGGTTTTCAAATCTTCTTGTCCTTTGGCTAGAGTCAAGAACGTCTGTTGAAACTGAGCATTCTGCGCCTGAAGGTCCTTTACTGTCTGCTCGAGATCCATCTTACTAAAATAAACAGTAGAAAGATGAGAAGACTTGTTGTAAGAAACCTGCTTATGTTATGATGAATGGTAAATGCATATGTAATGATTTCAAGGAAATTAGAGATTTAAATTTGCTTTAGACCAAAAAGGAACACACATTATATTAATAAATCAAAGCTTGAGTACATTATGCCTCTTTTGGGCTTACAAAACTCTAAGATAAAAAGGTTGTACGCATCCTCTTTAGTGCGATGTAGGCGTTCAGGCAACGCTCCTCATGAAGTTTCTTAGTGAGTTCCAAAACCTTCTTATCGCTGGCGTAGAATTGGGCCTCGAAAGTGTCTCGCCACCCCTTAAGTTGTATCTAATCCCTTTGTAAGTCTTCAAGAGAGGTGGGTGTGATACGGTGGCAGAACCGACTGTTATACTAGTTTGTATTTTGTATTTGCAAATGTCGTGGTAAGCAAGAGTCGCCACCGACTTTTATTTCATCCAACTAAGGAAAAGGAAAAAGAATAGAAAAAACCTTTTTTCGAGATGTTTCTGAGTACGGGGGGTAGATTATAGAAAGGGAAGGTGTTAGCACCCTTTCTATCCGTGGTTTTCCACGGGCTCTTAGGTACTTGCTCATTTCTTAAATTACTTGTGTGTGCTTGTTTTGAAAAGTTTTGTTTATTTCGTGATAACCCTTGTATCGGTCCTCAAGAGTGTGACGAAGTTGTTTTGAAAACTGTCTTTGAAAAGTGTTTGTGCGAAAAGTTTTTATTTTGAGCAAGTACTTAAGAGTTTTTTACCTACTTGAAAAAAGTCTGTTCATTTTCGTTTCCTTATAGACAGCGCTATCCTACTATTAAGGAGTAGGTAGCTTTATCATTGGAATTTTAAAGGGACATTCGAAGGGACGAAATGGCCTCTGAAGGCAACAAGTAAGGATACCTTAGCATTTAAAAGGGACTATCGTCATAAGATCAATTTGTAGGCAAATCGAGGGACAAGTAGGGACTCTGATCTTTATGACGATTTTGAATCGCGGGTCATTGCTAAGGTATCCCTACGTTCGAGGGGCACGACCATTATTTCCGAGGCAACCAAGTGGGGCAAACCCTCGGAGTGAGCATGTGCATGTGTGCTTTTTTCAGTTAATTATCTTTGCGCAATAAGGGTTATCTACTTTTTTAATTGTTGGTTTATCTTTCGCATACAATCCTAATGTCCATACATCTAGCAGTTTAATAGTTGCAGAATTTTAAAAATGCGAGAAATTAAAGTCCTAACTATTACAAGGCTTTGGGACATTTACATAAAAGGTACAAGAAATAAAAAGCGGAATTTTAAACCTAGCCTATTACATCCCATAATCAGTTACATTATATAAGGAAAAATGCGAGAAATAAAATAATGCGCGCGAGACGAGATAATACGTCTAAGAAGAAAAAACCTAAAAAAAGTATTCTAAGTAAACAATAAAATCTTTTTGGTCTTTTATTAATTTATTAGGAAAAATAAATAATCTAAAATATAAATTTAATTTAAGAAAATGAATTTTGAAGTAAAGTTAACCTAATTCTAAATTCTTTTTATATTTTTATTAAGAAAACAATTCAAATTAAAATGGACCTAAGTCTAATTGGTTTTAAATTAATAAAATGAAATTAAAATAATTAATTAATTAAACTAATTTTATAAAACCTAAGTCTATTTATTTATTTTTTGATTTTTTATGATTATTAAAAAAATAATTTTGAAAATAATAAACAAAGTAAAAAAAATAAGAAAGTAAACAAACAAAACAATTGGCCTGGTTATCAAAACAAAATGGGGGGTGAGAAAATTAAAAAACAAGTTTAGGCCCAAATGAGGCTGAGCCCAGACCTTGTTGGGATCCTGTGGAGACAGCCTCTGACTATCCATGGTAGTCCATGTGCTTGGATGCGTTGGATTTGTTCTCATTATCATCCATTGGTTGGATTTTGAAGGCGCACGATAAGTGTTTGGAAGGCAGCGCACTGAATCTGCAAGAATATATTCAGAAAAATCAAATTGCAAGACCTGGGTATCGAACCCAGGTCCTTCCCCTGCACACACGCTTGCTTTACCACTCAGCCACTTACTCATTCGTTTACTATAATGAATCTAATATATTATATTCACAAACAAATATTTATCCAGAAAGAAAAAAACGCGTCATTATTTGAATGAGCCAACCAGAGGTTGACACGCCACTTCTTCAACCTCCCTCCTTCGTTTTAGATCATTGTACCTATAGCGACAAATTTAAAATCCAGTTGTGGAGAGAGTGATTAAACCTTGCTCTTTAGCCACAACCATGATAGCATTTGAATTTTCTCTAACAACGCTTCTGAGCTATAAGCCTTATTCTTGAAAATATTATCATTACGTCTTTTCCAAATTGCCGATATACAAGAGAACCAAATCGATTTGAGTCTTTCTCCTTTCACCCTTCCACCATATAGTAAGCCTCCAAATTGTAAGAAATTATCCAAAGATGAATTATGTAATGTTGCTGACACTTTCATCCATTTCAGGATCGCGTTCCATACCTCGCAAGATTTTGGGCATTCAAAAAACAAGTGAGAGACCATTTCTTATTGTACATAGCCGAACAGGAACTCAGTTTGCGAATCATTCAAAATTCCTCTCTTTGTGAGATAGACCTTGGTCTAAATTTTATCATGCCACATCCTCCATACTAGTGATGATACTTTCAACAGAATCAGCTTATTCCATGCTGCTGTAAATTTCCTCCTCTCTTCCATGAAACTCTCTTATAAAAGGACCGAGTATGCTTCCTTTACCGAGTATGCTTCTTTTCCTCATATCCATTTGTCTTCCAAGTGTTCACATAAAACTATACTTAGAGCTTTCTCCTTAATTTCGTCAACCAACCTTCTTTCCTCTTCACATAGATTTCGCTCCCAAATAATGTTTAATATTCCCCTTCTACATTCATTTGCACTACTTCGCTGAAGGTATCTTGTTTGTTCACTTCCAAAGCAAACAAATCAGTATATTTATTCTTCAAGACCTGCCCCTCAAGCCACGACTCGTTCCAGAATTGTGTTTCTGCTCCGTTTCCAATTTTCCTGCATAATTTTTCAATAAACCAGTGCAGTTTAAAGTCCCAAACCCCACCCCTCAACTTTATTAGTATATCGCCACCAATTAGAACACCATTTATTCCTTCTACTCCCTATCCTATTCAATTCACCATATTTGCAACCCAAAACCCTAACCCACAAACTCATTTTTTCAGTATGTAGTCTCCTGATCTATTTTCCTAATAGTGCTATGTTGAATGCTCTTAAATATTTTAATCCTAGACCTCCCTCATCCCTCTCTCTGCACACTAAATTCCAATGAACCCAACTTATTTTCCTACTTTACACTCACCCACCCCATAAGATCATCCCTACCTAATTAATTAATGGTCATGAAAGGATTATGAATGCTTAATCACAACTCCGTTAATAGCGGAAGGTCAAATTTTTTTATAAAAATTTCTTGGTATTTCACTCTTTTTTCGTTAATTTGTTTTGAAATAGAAGAAATATAATTGCACATAAACTATTAACTATATTTGTCCCATGTGTCGGCAACTGAACTTATTATAAATCTGGTGTTTTATTTTGACAAATAAAAAAGTATATTAATATCATTAAAGACAAAACGTATGTCATGTTTTTTAAAAATTGTCTCAGACAAATATGATGTTTTGAGCATACTCCCACCCCCTATTTTTATTTATTTATGGTGTTTGTACTCTCTTGGAGTATAGATAATCAGATAGAAGAGTAATTGTTAATTCATTTGGAAGATGGTATCGAGCCTTTTCATATATTTAGTGTTTTCTATGTTATTTAATTTTGTTGAAGTTCTGATATGTAACACTGAGACAGAATACCTGTCACTTGCTTTATGTTTTTGACGTTTGAGTTATTTAATTATATGTGAAATCCTTTATTTCATTTTGAGGCAATTAAAGTGTGACTAATATTCGAGTTTCACTGTTATTTCATATTAATATATTGATTAAAGTTGGATGTTTAGTTTCTGTAACATTGATGTTTGTGGAGTTATCTGTCTATCTCATATAAATTAGACAATGAGCTCAGTCCTGGTAGAGGAGACAGACAAGGCAGAAAGACCTATGTATTTAGTAAGCATGGTGTTCATAGGTGTCAAAGTACATTATCAGAAGATTGAGAATCTAGCATTACTCATTGTCATCACGATGAGGAAGTTGAGAACTTACCTTTAGGGTCACAATATCCTTGTGAAAACTAACTGTCATGTTCGTCAAGTCTTGAAGAAACTAGATTTGTCATAAAGGGTGGTATCTTAGGCGGTGGAACTCTCAGAATACGACATCCAATATGTCTCTAGGGGAAGCATCAAATCACAAGCTCTGGAAGATTTCATGGCAGAATTTAGTTCGCCTGTAGAGGAGGAGACACCCCCATAGTGGGCGCTATTTGTAGATGGTACCTCCAACATGAAAGGAAGTGGCGTTGGGATAGTCTTGAAAGAGCCTAGAAACATACTCATCGAGCAAGCATTGAAGTTTGAGTTCACCCCTAACAACAATCGGGCGGAATACGAGGCCCTTGCATTACTTTGTAAGTGTCATATAACAACAAATGTAAGAAATAAACTTAAGTTTACGGGTAGTGAAGGGATTCAAAAGTTATTCAAGAGAGATATTTGAATGTTGTTGGCAACATGAAACTGCATATCAAAGAGCACTTAAGGAAGATTACCTATCCAGAAATCACATATTTGAAACCACCCACGTAACTGGTAAAACAAAGAGTGCTTCTAATAAGGTCAAACCAACATAAAGTGACAATTAGATGATGCGGTCCCCATTCTATTTCGAACATTTTGACACACATTTTCCATTCCAACTTCAAAATCTAAAAAAGTATTTTCAAAGGTGCTCGCATTAGCAAACCATTTTCTTCATCATCTTTACCAAAAATCAAACACATTGAAGAAATGTTGACTTGTATGCACAAATACATTTAAAAAATTGTAGATGTTAAGTGTGACGCTAATTGCAATTATTGTGGTGTTTCAAGTTTGTTCGATAGAGGATAGGAGAATCATACATTTTTGCTCCAACAACTTCTGAAATAGATAAAGGCATGTAAGCAATCACACACAATTCTATACAGGAAAAAGAACATTTCTATGCAATTCATGAATCTTTTATTCCTTGTGGTAGCGGTCCTACACTGGAGGAAAAAAGGATGTGATTCCCTAAAATGGATCATCTTATAGCAAGTGCATATAATAGAGTGTGTATTGATCTGACAAGATATATCTTCTTATAAACATTTTTTCCACTTAGGTGTGGCCCACATCAAAATCCAACCGGATGCATTATGTGTATTGGGGGACTTTATAAATCACTATAATTTGTTCAAGTTTCTCGAAATCAGAATTTCATATACCACACACATCATCGGAGTGGATAGCTTATTCCACAAAGGAAGTTGGAAGTTGGTCGGATAACTTTTTGGATAGGATGGAACAATTCACCAAGTTGAGAAAAATTGAAAGAGAATTAAATAAGAAAAAGTCAAACACATAATCACCCATAGATGTATATTTTATATGATGACACATATTTTGATGTATTTTAGTTTTTATCTAATAATGTATTTAGGTGGTGACTCCTTTTTATATGTAATGTTAGATTGATATTGTCAATGGTGTAACCTAAATATATTTTATTACATTTTAATGTATATTTAAAATTAATTGTATAAATATCGGTTGTTCTATTATTTAAAAAAGAAAATTGTTTCAAATTAAAGCATGGTCTCAATAACAGATTTGTATGAACTGCTGCTGTAAGGGGTTAATCTAGATGTATTTTTGGACTCACTCTATTTTATGGAACTACATTTTCGTATAAACCCTTTTTTACGTTATTTACTTTATGAAATGGGGTTAATTCAGAAGTAGATCTCTAAAATATCATCAGAGATAGGATTAGATTTCTATGATCCATATTGATCTAAAACTTGTATAAATATGGGTGTCCCTCATGCTATTTGTAAAATCACCACATAATGTCTCAATATTTGTATCACATATTTTTCTACTTCAATGGCGAGAAGCTTCCTTTTAAGTTTAGTTTCAAAGAGATCAACTAAAAAAGTATTGTGATACCTACACAATTGAAGAATTGTGAAGCTCTATTATCATTCACCTTCAATTTACAACAAATAGAAGATACATTGTAACAAGTTTAAACAGAGTAAGGTGAAATTTAATTGTTACGTGAAGTACATTTTACCATTATGAAATAAATTTTTTGGTCGAGGTAGATATGAAAGTTGCAAGATCGGCCAAAGATATTCTAAAGATGTTGAAACATCCTCAACCATCACTTAATTATAAAAAATAATATTAGATTTGCGTTAATGATATCTATGTAATGTTACGTATTTTATTTATGTCATAGTGTGATACGGTGGGAGAACTGACTTGGGTGTTTTACGTTTGATCACAAATGTTGCGGTTAGCAAGAATTGCCACCGACTTTTCTTTTATCCAAAAGTAAAGGTGAAAAAGCACAGGAAAGACCTTTGAGATTGTTTCTTGAGTTCGGGGGGTAGATTATAAAAAGGGAAGGTATTAACACCCTTTTCATCCATGGTTTTCCATGGGCTCTTAGTTACTTGTTAGATCACTTTTTTTTGTTTGATAATATGCTTTGTGTGGTTTTTGAAAGTATTTTGTAAAGAGGCCTTTGTTTAGGCAAACTTTGCTTAATTTGTCTTTGATTAGGGTTTACTATTTGTTGGTTTTAGTCTTTTCATACAAAACCCTAATTACTAGAATTTGTATATAAAGCGATAAATTGCGGAAATTAAAATTACTACGCTATTACAATACTTAGGGGGCAGGGGTGTACAAATTACAAATGGGGAATATTTCAAGAAAATTAAAACTAATTAATTATTACAACCATATTGCAATTGAATAAATGTACAAATTAAAGATAAAAATGCAAGAATATAAATGTAAAGAAATATGATTTTTGTTGGTTTTTTATGAAAAGGGTTTTTTAACCTAATTAACTAAAATAAAATAATTAACTAAAAAAAGAAAATCAAGGTTAAGTTAGTAAAAATAACTAATTTAAAGAAAAGTATTTTTTAGGGTTTTGGTGAATTTAATTAAGTTAGTAAATAAAAGAAAATAATTAAATAAAAGTCCTAAATTCTAAATGTATTTTAATTTACAAGAAAAATAATATAATAATAATATTTAAAATTAAATCATCTAAAAATTATTAAAAAAAGGAATTATTTAGAGAGAAAAAATGTTTTTGTGCTTTTAGTTTTATGAAAAATAAACTAAATAAAAATAAATAAAAAATATATAAATATTTTTGGCTTTTTTAGTAATGAAAATAATAATAATAATAATAATAATCATATTAATAATAATATTAAAAGAAAAAAAGTAAAAATAAAATAAAAATAAAAATAAAGTTAGAGGGGTTGATAAGTGAAACATGGGGTATTGTGAGAACAAAAGTCAGGCCCAAAGGATAAAGGCCCAAGCGCTTTTGCTGAAACCAAAAAAATGTCAAAAATGTGAAAAAAAGCAAAAGGCAGCGCGCTGAGGTTCGAACCCATGACCTTGATTACCATCGCGCTACCTTACTACTGGGGTGGCTATACATCCGTTAATATAACTGAAATGATAAATATGTAAGGCAAAACAAGTCCTGAACACACTTCATCTTCAACCTCCAGCCAGACCACATGTAACTTCACCATTTCTCAACTAAAATGGAAGATGCAAACATGAAAGTTGCTCCATTTTTTCATACGAATCCAACCATATAAATATCATGACCTATAAATCAAAGATGAATTAGAATTTCTAAAAGTACCAAATTTTGACCTAATTATTTTTAGAGATTCAATCTTAAAATTCTCCTAGCTCAATCAATATAAATGAAATCTATGGACATGTATCTTCATAAATGCAAGCCTAATGATGCCTAAGTAATGAGATAGAAGTTCAAGAGAAATACCTCAAAACTGGAAATCATGAAATGCAAATGAGCTTGATTCAAGGTGCTGCAATGATCAGGTTAACTTCCTCAAGTTCCCAGGAAGCTAATGTAATGGTTTGCTTGAGCAATGGATGGCTGAAATGGCTTGGAGATGTCAATGTGCAATACTTTGTTTTTGGTTATGGAGGATATGATAAATGATGTTACAGTAATGAAACAGGGACAGGGATAGGTTATACTTAATGTAAGGAAGCTTTGGAAACTAAAAGGTCAAGAAACGCACGAGGGAAATATGAGTTTGGTATTCAAGGTTAGAAACTGTGCAACAATGGAATTTTTGAGCAATTTCTGATTTGAGAGAGTTTTGGTGTATTTCAGGGTGCTTAAGCTCGTGTTCTAGCTCACAAATAGTGACTCTATTTATAAGCAACAAGTTTGGAGACTTGTCCCTTATCAGAATTCAAAAATCACATGTTATGACTCTTTTTCTTGTTTTTGAAGCAAGCTTGACACACATTGTCCCAATGCATAGTACAAGGCTATCTAGAGTGGTTGCAAACTTTAAACATGTTTATCTGACTTTGTATATTGAGTGTGTGCTGAACAAACAAGTTAGAGGCTCAAGAAGAGTGGACTTTGTGCATAAAGCCACTTTTCCAAAATGGCAATGTTGCATTTCTTCCTAAAATGGTATTAAGCATGGGCAATGCATTAAATGCTTGGATTTTAGCAGCTGTACAAAACATTAATTATGAAGTGACAAACAAGTTTGGGGCCTGCAAAGCAAAGTTTATGCAGCCTAGCATGGATTTGGTTCATGTGTTCATCAAAAATGATTTGTAATTCAAGTTTGAAAATCCTCACTTCCTCTCTTCGATTCTCCCTGCTCAAGAATGATCTCAAGGAGTTCTTGGACATTTTGGAAAGCTTGTATTGTTCTTTACAACCCCTATTTGAATCACTTTTGAAAATTTCCCTTGAAACTATATGAAAAAGTGCCATGAAGTTAGGTCAAAATCCTGCCTAAACTAGGGTAAAATTTCACTAAGTGTTTAGTTTCAAGACTATGACTTCATGAATTAATAACTTGAGATCCAAGCACTTTTAGAAGAAGTTGTGTAAATAAATTTTGTAGATCTCATGGAGATCTACAAATTTCATGTTGAAAGTTTCTTTTCAATCATCTTGCATCATGGTGAAAAATTTGCTCAAAGTTGTGAAAAAATATGATGTTTTAAACACTTAGAAAAATTTCTAAGTTAGAAAACTTTGACTTTTCAAAATGAAATCTTGAACTTTTTATTTCTTGATGAATAAGTTTCATATTTTGACATGTTTTGATGAATTGTGATCTTTGACACTTTATTTTGACCAAAAAGTCAAAGTTTGACTTTTCAGTGTACAATTGACTTTTGATCAATTGACTGAAAATTCACTAACAATCCAATTGAATCTTGAGCAATGTTTTGGGTCATGCCATTAAGTCAAAATTATGAAATTGAACTCTTGAGATCATGCCTCAAATCAATTAACTCTTTTCTAGGTCAAAAATCAGAAATTGCCCTTTCTCAATCAAAATCCTAATTTTGACCATTTTGCCCTTGTGATGATTTGATCAAATTTCTTGAGGAATTATGGTCCAAACTTGATAAAATGATACATATGAAGTTATAATGTTGATGTGGATAAAAAATTATGAAGTTTTACTATAAATTGGCCACAGTTGACTTTTTCCCCAATATAGCTGATTTTTAGGTCAACTGCTCAATTGACTGAGCAAAAATGTGATCCAAGGCTTGAAACTTGACATGAGTAATATTGGGGGTCCATAATGATCCATGAAAGTCATTTGAAGCATTGAAAGTTCAATTATACTTGTGCAATCTCAAACCCTAATTTCAGTCATCGGTGCTTAAGGAGGTGTCTTTAGTTGATCAACCCTAGTGCAGTCTTGAACCAAGAGAGATCTTTGTGAGAAGATATTTGATAAGTGAGAGGGAAAATTTTGGGGTACAACACATAGCAATGATTGCGGTTATTTATGTTGTTATTCTCATTTATACATTTTGTTTTTGGTTTGACAAAACAAAGAAGATTATGGAGCTATACTTCCATAACAATTATGATTTACTTCCAAATTGGTTCAACTTCGTTTTAGTACGAGTCTGAGAGTTGACTTAAGTGTGGACATTTTAGATGCGTTTGAAAGTGTAGTCTCAAATTTTAGAAGCATTATTGATCTTTTACAAAAGTGTGTAAGCATCTCTAAGGATGCATTGAGAATTACCTTATTGTTTAGAATGCAATAACCATTATGAATTTATTTTCCCACCTCTATAGGTTCTCCCTAACCCCTGGCGAAAAATAAAAAATGTCTCCAGTTTTCATAGATGCATCTCCAGACGTAACATTTTCCTACAAAATAAGCGCAAATGGATGAGTGTCCCTCAGTTTTCCAAAATTTAATTTGGAGATGAATCTTCATATGTGCTTTAGGGATTGTCCGCAGATGCATCTTCAGATTAACCCTTATTTTCAAATTTAGGTGTTTTTTCGTAGATGCATCTCCAAATGCGTTTAATTAATATAAATGCATGCAGTAGACCCTCCTTATTCTCGTTCTTCATTTTCTGAAACTTTTGAGATAATTCATTGGAGCTCATGAGCAACATTCCTGCAGTACATTTTTCAAGGATTAACACTGTCGTTACTTCAAGCTTTCCAATCTCATCTCACTCCACTTACTACAATCAACATTTTTCATCCTCAACAATTCTTTGAGTAAGTTTCTAATTTATGTTTTTTGAGCTTTGATTAATGTATTAGGTAAAATATGTTGTTTTAAATGCATTTGGTATTAGTCACATTAGAAATAGGTAGCTGTTAGAGACATGCACTTTCATTTAGTTTCATTTTGGGTTGTTAGGGAAAGATTTATCTGTGTTTCTTCCATTGTTAGAAACACGGGCTTATTGAGATATGCATCTCTGGATTTTATCCTTATTGTTTCTCGGAAATTCAAATTCGAAAAAGTTTTGATATTGTCATTTTGTCGTTTTTTTCAGAAAAAATGGCTGCAAACAACACTGATAGATTCAGACTCGACCGTGAAACCTGTCACATGTATGTTTGATGTGAGAGGGTTGGGCTTCAGAATGAGTAGGTCAGGGATAGGCGTGGAACCGTACCTAGGCCTTTTTAAATTGAAGCATTGACTTCTAGGAGTTGTCTTTCACATTAGTCCTCATCCTAGGGGTACGTCTCCCCTACTCATGATGACAAGGAGGAAGCTTCTATTGCATGTGATGGTGCACATGCACCTGCAGACCCGTATCCATGAGGGCTCTCTAACACCTCCTAACTGATATATTATAAAGATAATGTTGTTGGGATTGTTTGGTTCGGAGAGGTATATTTGTTAACGGTTTTTATTTATATATTTTATACAAATTCTCTGCACCTGATATTGTTATATTTTTTAACATGAGAAAAAATGTTTGAAGTTTTTTCACCGCAGAAAAAAGATTATGAAACTTTATCAGCCTGAGTTGATTAGTTTAAAAGTGTCATCTAATACTCCAGTCTTGCTGACGTGTGCAGCTTTGGGTACAAGACCATTAGCCATGGCATGTTGGGGACTTTTACAGAGAGATGGCATAAAGAAACATCATAATGTCATATTTCCACTTTCCAATTCCAGGATCAAACGTGATAAAGCCTAGAAGATGATGGTCATTTATTTGGGAGCTGGCCCAATTGATTCCCTAATTCAGAATGAGAACACTAGAGGTGCTCATGCCAAATTTTCATACTTGAAAAAGCTTTATGAAGACAACTTGGAGTTGGTCGGTGATGTTGACAGTGTTGATATATAACTTACTTACCACCAGTAGTGTGCTTTGAGGAGTTTCCTCCTATTCTTGGTTGGCACATCCATGTTTATGGAAAAAATGAAACCTATGTCGACGTGGCATACCTTAAGTACTTCATCGACTTGTCAACCATTCATGAATAAAACCGGGGCCGCCTATTTGGTATACATGTACTCCAAGTTGAGGGAAGGTTCTCTTTTGGTAACAAGGCAAATGACGGGCCCGTGTACCCCGTTGACGGTAATTTCCATAACTACTATTAATTCTAAAAAGCATTTCTTACACTTGTTACTAATATTTTTTTCTTATTCATTTTCAGAGATGGATCTTATCCCATTTTCACTGCATACACGGGTTTGATAGTGTGGTAGGGTATACTGAGGATTAGTCACGTGCCTGCATGTATTGCCAATATAGAAGGAATTATGATGTGCGGTCATTCTGTGTGTGTATTGACCAGACACAACATGATGACATCGACTGGACACTATACACCACTCACTTGGACATTGTTGCCTTTGACCCAATTTGATTTTACTTTAGATAGCTGGCATGTGGGAGAAATATGATATGCAGATATATGCTATATGGATGCATGCGTTATTTTAAACATGTGCAAAAAAATTGAGATCCCCTTTGAATTTTCTCCTAACAGCATCATCTATAGACATCTAGGTGACATACTGGCAGATTATGAGAGTCATCTAATACCAGAGGAGTATCAGAGTATGTCAGCCACAATTCAGTGGTCTTATGTGGATGATTACATGACTTGTTTCTATAGTGTATCACACCCTGTCATGACACTAGACGCTTCTGGACGTCCACCTAGGCCTACTCATGAGGAGATTCCAGAGAATGAGTAGGTCAAGAACGCCCATGTCATTAACGTGTTACGGATCTATCAAAATATTATATGGATTATGTATGAAGGAAGAGCCTGGATTATTTTAGAGAGGTGATTATGATATGGTTTTCCTTGCACGTTTCATTCTTACTGAGTCACAAAATGCTTTGGGTTATCGGCGACAGAGGAGGAGCCAGGGAATTAGGATTAGGCATACGCAATAGGTTATGTTTTTTATATTTTGGGTTGTTTAGTATTATTTTCCATACTTTGAGAATAATGCTTGTAATATTATGGGATGCATTTTTAATTAATGCATTACGTTGTTCTATAATGTGCGTGTTTATTAATGTTTGGATCAAATTATGGCACTATCAATCGGATTAAAATGACTTTGTATTAATAAAATACAAACTTAGAACAATGTTTCTACTAAAGATGCATGCATGAAAGTTTTCAAAGATGGATGTCTGAAATAAGATTGTTTAAATAACTTAAAATTCACTCATTAGTGTTTTTGAACATGCATCTCTGAATATACCTGATAAAATTTTTGCAAATGCATCTGCGAATACACCTCATA
Source organism: Vicia faba (assembly GCA_948472305.1). NCBI lineage: Eukaryota > Viridiplantae > Streptophyta > Magnoliopsida > Fabales > Fabaceae > Vicia > Vicia faba. The sequence goes on from OX451735.1 coordinate 712,071,494, forward strand.
ATTTCGCAAATGCATCTCCGAACCATTTTCTGACAAAAAAGGAGCGGTTTCTTAATTTATGTAGAATGAGGTTATTTAAAGTGCATCTGAAGATGCATCTCTAGAAACACCTGAGGATAATTTTGTATTTTCATAAGTGTGAACTACAGCTTCGGAGTGGAAAAAAATTGAATTTCTTAACACACCTTATGTCATTGAAAATAACCCTATGAAAATCCAATTTTGCTTTTGCGTTTCCGAAAGTGTATTTCCAAGACACACCTTTTTTTGTTAAACTTCAGTTAATCCCAGAGATGCATTTACGGGAGGAAACCAGAAATGTATTTCCAGAATTTATGCAGACAGTAGCAAAAAATAATTTTCATTGTTTCAAATGTTGAAAACTACAAAATGAATTCAATATCATATGCATGATATATATATATATATATATATATATATATATATATATATATATATATATATATATATATATATATATATATATATATATATATATATATATATATATATATATATATATATATATATATATATATATATATATATATATATATATATATATATAGAGAGAGAGAGAGAGAGAGAGAGAGAGAGAGAGAGAGAGAGTAGTCAACACTATAAAATGTGTCCAGAGTCGATAAAGTCGCTAACCAAAATTTTATCCAAATACAATCCAAAGTCGATAAATAAAATATTATCCAAATCAAAATACAATACAAGATATACAAATGTGAAGACTACTTAGTAAAGGCGGACTCTGATTCAGTCTGTGACCCTCCCGACATTCCTCCGCTGCCTCCTGTACTACAAAGCCTCTCGAGCCTCCGTTATGGTGGCATATAAAACACCTCTAACCTCAGAGCCATTAGGAAACAGTACTCCATCAATACTTGTATGTCCAATCTGCATGATACGACGACACCTAGGCAACACATGATAAGCATGACCGGCCCTAGCCCTCTTCTCCTCTAGAATCTCCTTATGAGCTAGTCTAGGTGAGTTTTCTAGAGCATCATGTACCATATATGGATGTGACCACCTGAAGAACCATATTATGTAATCGTCCACGTAGCTCCATTCGTCTGTTTCTAAGGTACTTCAGGCCTCATCTTGCACCAGATGATTAACATAATCATCAAATAAGGCATCCATATCCATGAGTTTCACCAGGGGAGGATCAGACCTAGTAGGATCTGGGATATGTATTGCATGTACCCGAACTGAAGCATGACGCGCTCAGGCAGATGAGAAACCATCTTGCGTGAATCGTAAGCCTACCATCCTGAGTACAACACAACATCCTCAAACAGAATCATCACATAGTGGTCGATGTATGCCTGGAAGTTTATATCATCAAACACCAATCGGTAAATATACACCCGGAACAAATTTATCACCTGGTTCCATCAGAGTGGGTTGAATGCAGTGGCACACGACTTTACTTTAGTATACATAGTATCAAGTGATAAACCGAATATAAGAGGGAAATGTTGTAGGATCTAGGCCTGAAAAAACAAGAATCATTAGTTAGTAATGACATCAAAATAATTTACAAAATGACACACATATAATATAAGACCAAGATATGTTACCGTCATGAGTGTGATATTGCCAGTCATTTGCTTCGTCTTCCACTTACAACCTTCTGACAACTTATGGTACAAGTACACCAATCAAGCTCCCCCTAGCTCCACTCATGGATCCGCTCAAAGTTGTCAAAGTACTGCAAGTACATGACATCAGTGTAAGTCACGAGTGCTTTTTGCCTCTTCCACCTGGTTCTCGTCTTCTTCGGATGACTCTTCAACTATCTGCACTCGATGGACTGGGCCTTTAAACCTTTTCCCCATGTTGATGATGGTCTTCTTCTTATACTTCTTTTTGGCTGCTAGCGGTGTCATCAGCTCTTGTTGTCCCTTGGCCAGGGTCATCAAGGTTGCTTGGAACTGGGAACTCTGTGCTTGCAGATCTTTCACGGTCTGCTCGATATCCATCTTACTGAAATAAACAGTAGGAAGATGAGGAAACCTGTTGTGAAAAGCTTGCTTATGCTATGATGCATGAAATGCATATGCAAATGATTTCAAGGACTTACAAGATTTAAATTTGTTTAGATAAAGAAGGAACAAACATCAATTGCATTAATAAGTTCAGATTGATTACAACATGCCTCTTGGGATTATAATGGAGGAAGAAAATACAAAATAAACTCCTAAAAAAAAAACAGGCTTCCCATGAGCGCATCCTCTTTGGCGCAATGTAGGCGTTCAAACTTCGTTCTTCATAAAGCTGTCTCGTAAGCTCCAAAACCTTCTCTCGCTTGCGTAGAACTGAGTTTTGAAGGTGTCTCGCTCTCCTTTGATTTGAATCCATGATCTTTGCAAATCTTAGAGAGAAGTAGGGATATCAGGATGAAGGGAAGTATATGGAACATCTTCCTCGACAACAGGTTCCATGATGATAGGTAGGATGGCTTCATAAGGCATTATGAGGATTTAAGCGCGAGCTCGTACCCACTTGAGGTAAGGTTCCAAAGGAATGGAGTTTTTATGCCCCAAAGTCTTGCTACCAATTTTGTTTACCATGCCCCAAGCTCGTATGAATCTCTGACGATAACCTTGGACATTGCTCTCATAGTCAAATGCAATTCCTTGGACAAGTGCATCATGAGGGCCATCCCTCCTAGCATAACCAAACCGTCGCAAAGCCAAACAAGGATTGTAGGTAATACCTCCCCTAACGCCAAGTAGAGGGACGTTAGGGAATTCCCCACAACAGTCAATAATAGTAATGTCCTCCAAGGATCGGGAGCACCAATGAATATCAGAATGCGTGATTGACATTAATCTATTGGACTACCTCATACCTTGCTCATTCTTCACAACAGATCGAGGTAGGTGTGAAATAAACCACGTAGCCAACAGAGGAGTGCAACACATAAGAAGTCCTCTTCTCTTCATGGTGCAAGAGTGAAGAGAATGCAAGATATCCCCAAGTAAAGTAGGCACTGGATTGTGTTGTACCCCAAAATTTTCCCTCTCATATTTTCCCAAGATGTTTCTCTTACATGGGTGATTACAAACACTTAATTAAAGAAGAAGAATTTTTTTTGAAGATAAACAAGGAGTCTTCGATTGGCATTTTAACAAAGTCTTTCGATTGCCATATTAAAGGGCCTTTCGATTGGTATTTGGACAGACTTCGATTGAGCGCCTAACCTCCTCCAAGCTTGCCTCAAGTTTCCAAGCTTCGATTGAAGCCGTGGCCTTCTGCTTGTTTGCTGTATACAACCTTCGACTGGGCATTTATTTCCTTTGAAATAGCCTCCTTTGATCCAAAGGGGAGGGCCTCTTGTTAGCGCTCCTTCTATTGCACCATTGGCTTTGCATGTTGGCTTGATTCATAAATGCAATGGCTACCTGCATGCAAGCTGGATTCCTGATTCGATTGGGAATTTGATGTCTTTGAAACCAGTTTGATTCTTGCTTCGACTAGGCAAGTTATCCCTCTGGGCGTGCCTTCATTGCACAAAGCAAGAACTTCTACAAATTAGCCTTCAATTCACAAAGTTCCCACTGGGAAAAAGGCCTCTCAGCTTGTCACCTGCGCACGTATGCCTCTTCATGCCTGCCTTGGTTTTACAAAGCAAAGACCCATCAGCTTGCCTTGGTTTCACAAGGCAAAGACTCATCAGGATGCCTTCGATTCACTAGGCCAAAAGTCCCTCCATGATTGTGTTGGAAACATAAGGTAAGGAATTCTTCTGTGCTTGTTCTCAATGCTAAGACTCTTCAACACACAGTTTTCCACATTTTGACACCTAGTACTGTCGCATTTGAAGGACAAGCACATAGTCCATTTGAAGGACATATATTTGTCCCATTCGAAAGACATGTGTTAATAGATTTAAAGGGGCATACATGGGTGTTCCATTTGAAGGACTTACTTTGTTGGCCCATTTGAACGAATGGCAAGTGATGTATACAAATGATGCATGGGTTCCCTTCAAGCGAGCATACACATTGGTTCAAAATGAAGGATATTGCTAGCCAAAACAAAAGAAATTCAAAGGGGCTTGCTGGCCCAAAATCCAACATACTACAGTTGCAAGCCAACGTACACAGGCACATTCATGCCAAAAGAAGCTTCGATTGGCCAAGAAAGAGTTTTTGTTTGGGCTAACTGCATAGGGGTTCAAACGAAGAAGCCCCGGTGATGAGAACATGAGCCAGTCAAAATGTACACAAATGTTCCATTCGAGGAGGCAACCAAGGGCCCATTCGAAGGGCATACAAATGGTATATTCAAAGGACCCATTCGAAGGCTATACAAGAGGTCCAATCGAAGGGCAGGAATTAGAGGCATTCGAAGGAGTCAAAATGTCCACATACATTTAAGTTTCAAAAAGGACAAGATTCCATATTTTTGGCCAATGTTAAAAATTCTCATTCATGGTTTTCAAACACCTAATCAAGTTTGTGTAAAACCATTGCCTTTTTGTCCCCTCCTTTCTACTCTATATAAGCAGTATGCTTGCAAGCCAAATGGACGGATATACACCTATACAGCCTGGGGAGAACACTACCAAATTGCAAAGTTTCTTAAAGTTTTCCAAATTGAAAATACTAATCCAACCTCCTTCAGTCCAAACAAAAGACTCCATCATATTCCAGAAGGTGCCAGCAGTCACTTCCATCCATTTTCAAAGTTCATAGCACTTTTAAATTGCAAGGTCGTGTGTCACCGGTTGAACAAGGTTTGTCATATTTGAAATTTTAGATTCATGTGTTGCTGATGTTTTTGATGGTGTGATTTGTGATCAGGAGGTCCATTAGAACATGTGGGACATATAGCATGAAAACTTTAAGGCCTGAATGGTGTGATGCCATTGTTAAGGCATCATAAATTGAAAATTTTCGAATCTCATAATCCAGGAGCTTTCAGACTAAATAAACATCACCACTGAATTTGTAGACCCCAAATTAGAGGGGTGGGGTAGGGTCCTTTTTGTTCTTATTATGTTTACATTTTGCAGGTTAAAAAGTTGGAGTGATCGGAAGAGATGACCGGAGCCACCACCTCCATTGGTTTGGCCGGAATTGACTAAGGTATGGCATAAATGAACGATTTGATTGGCTCATTCAAATAGCTTGACCTTACTGGACTTGCATGAATGTTACAGCTCAATGATGTGACTCAATTTACAATATATCATAATCATTTGATGTATGCTAATGGAAGTATCACCGTCCCAACGGTAGAGGCAGGGCGTTTAAGACTTTGTTATATGTAAGGGCAGGGGTTCGAACCCTGCCTCTTACATATTATTTTTTCCATTCTTTCTTTGCAGATGTAGTACAGCCAGGCTCTGCACGCGCACCATGTAGCATCAGATCTACACCTTTCAATGTCAATGCAGTCATATCCAAGAGCTTCAACGTGAGATTCACCATGCGCCCTCAAGACCTCTCTTCACTGAACCCTAATACAGCCTATGGGTTCCCTCACCCTTGGGCCTAGCGTTTTTTTTCAAATCAACACCCCCCATTTTAGTTTTGCTATCCTGGCCCATTTAGTTTTTCTTTATTTTGTTTTATTATTTATCTCTTTTATTTTATTTATCATTAACCAAATACTAACAAATCACAAAAAACTTAGGACTAATTTTTCCTTAATTAAATAATTAATTTTCTTTCATTGATTAATTAATTAAACCTTAACATTTTCTTAATTTAAAATAAAATATAATTAGGTATAATTTATATGTTTAAATTATTTTCTTTTTTTTATAACAAAAACAATTAAAAAAACTTAGGCTATTTTTTTTAAAATTAACTTTATTTTTTGAATAGATTTTAGGACAATTTCCATTCTTAAAATAAATAAAAACAACCAAGAATATTTTCACTTATCCATTCCTTAGATTTTCTTTTAGACGTAATATTTGTTTCGGGCGCATTATTTTGTTCTTGCATTTTTTTATGATAATATAACTGTATACTGGTATGTAATAGATTAAGTAGGACTTTTTTTTATCGCTTTCTTTATTTTACCTTTCTCCCAGTCTTATATATTTTAAATACCCCCTCCTTGAAGCCATGTAATAGTCTAGGTTTTTTACCTTTTGCACTTTATATTCTATATATATTTACTGCTAGTAACTAGGCATGTATGGAAAGACTAATAACAAAACGTTAGCGAACCTAACACAAAAGACAAAAATAACTGAACATAACACATTGCACATACACACCTCTAGGGTACCCTACTTTGGCTGCCTTCGGAAATAAATCAGTCATGTCCCTCAAAACGGGGACACTTTAGCAAAGACCCGTAAATCAAAAAGATCATAGTCCCTTGATGACCCTACAGTTGCCTTCTCGGTAAATGATCTAGTCCCTATACAAAATTGCTTAAGCGTCTCCACAAGTTGCCTTCATGACTGTAACGTCTCTTCGATGTCCCTTATACATCCAACGATATGGCTACCTACTCACTAATATTAGGATAGCACTGTCTAAAGGATAGGAGGAAAATAACTACCCTTTTCGAGTATAAAAGTAGATAGCTGTTAGAAGTTTGCTCAAAAAAATTTTTGCACTTACACAAATACTACTTTTCAAAAACAATTTTAAAAAAAACATTTGCTTTGTTAACACTCTTGAGGACTGATACAAGAGTTAAACGCAAATCAAATCGCCGCACTAAGGCATTTTCCAAACATTTTCAAACACACAAAGCACAAAGGTATTTCAAAATGAGCAAACCTCTAAGAGCCCGTAGATAACTACAGATGGAAAGGGTGCTAACACCTTCCCTTTCCATAATTTACCCCCCTTACTCAGAAAATCTCGAAAAGGTCTTTTTCTGTTCTTTTCACCCTTTCCTTAATTTGGATAAAAGAAAAGTCGGTGGCGACTCTTGCTTACCACAACATTTTCAAATACAAACACAAAACTAGTATATAATAGTCGGTTCTACCACCGTATCACAGAACTGGTGACTCTGCTGGGACAAAATAAAAAGTGGGGTTTACCTTAGAGTTAGTTCATTATTAAACTGCTTTTTGTGCTTTGTATGCTTTACCCTTGGAGGGTTGTTTGGGTTGTTACTATAGATCCTACACCCGGATCATGGGGCATCCTTTTAGGTAAGTAGCAATAAATCATGGAAATTGTGCGGGGTATACCAACACAGTCAAAGTGATATCTACGTTAATGTGACACTTTGGTTGGTACCGGTAGCCCTTGAGTAGTCAAGGAGAATACGGGGCCGTTGCATGGTGTCATGAAGCATCAACTAAACTTAGAACCTTTAATTGAAAAACTTGGCCATTAGGAAGTAGTGAGATGGCTGTCTTTGGTGTAGCCCGAAGTCGGTTGATACTTGATACTACACTTATTGAGATTTGACTCCCGAGTTTTGTTTGGTGGCAAGCCAGTTGTCTATCAGAATGAAAGTTGTGGGAAAGATCAGTGATATTGATATCCCTTAGAACCCGGTTACTATTGATAGGACAGGTTGAACCAACTAAACTTCAAGAGGGTACTTACCTAAAAACCCATGCAAGCCTTAAACCTAAGGTATTTGTTTGATTTGCTTGTGCTTGCTATACTTGTGTTTTCTTAGCATGATCATGATATAATAACATCATAACATGGCATATCATACTAACCATTTCAAGGATTTTTAGGGCTTATCATTGCATTGTTTTGTAGGACATGGCATCCACTCGCAGAAATACTATCCTAGTTAACCTCATAAGGGTACCTCCTCAACTCAAGTAATTAGCATCAAGGGTTCCTGAGAGCTCTCCATTCACTGAAAGACATGGTATACTTCTCAATCTGGTCACCTCAACCCCTAATGAAGAAATGTTGAAGGTGCTCTTTCAGTTCTTCGACCCTGTACATCACTGCTTCACCTTTCCTGATTACCAATTGGTGCCTACCATGGAGGAGTTTTTCCAGTTATTGGTGGTTCCCATTCTTGATTAGTTACCCTTAAATCGTATGGAAAGAGACCCAAAACCTGGAGAGATTTCTCATACTCTATCTTTACAACGGTCAGATGTAGTGGAAAATTAGGAAACAAGAGGAGGCGTCAAAGGGTTTCTAGCCAAGTTTCTATTTGAGAATGCTCACCATTTTTGGGATACCCTGGATTTACAAGATTTTGAAGAAGTGCTGGCCCTTCTAATCTATGGGATGGTACTATTTTCTAATCCGGACCAACTCATAGATGTGAATGCGGTCAAGGTTTTTCTGTCTCATAATCTGATTCCTACTTTACTTGGAGACATCCTACACTCTATGCATACCCTCACTATAAAAAGAAGAGGGACCCTGCTGTGTTGCACTCCTCTATTGACTAGGTGGTTTATTTCACACCTACCTCGATCTCTGTTGAAGAATGAGTAGGGCTTGTGATGGTCTAATAGGTTGATGTCCCTCACACATTCTGACATTCATTAGTGTCCTTGATCCTTGGAAAATATTACCATCATTGACCGTTGTGGGGAATTCCCTAATGTCCCTATCCTAGGCATTAGGGGAGGAATCACTTATAATCCTTGTTTGGCGTTGCGACAGTTTGGCTACGCTAGGAGGGATGGTCCTCATGATAAACTTGTCAAAGGAATCGTATTTTACTATGAGAATAATGTTCAGGGTTATCGTCAGAGGTTCATAAGAGCTTGGGGCATGGTGAACAAAGTTGATAGCAAAACACTAGGGCATAAGAACTCCATTCCTTTAGAGCCTTATTTTAAGTGGGTACGAGCCCGTGCTCAAAGTCTCAGGATGCCTTATGATGCCACTCTACCCATCATCATTGATAAGGGAGACACTCCTTACATTGTTCTTCATCCTGGCATGCCGACTAATTTCGAGGAGTTACAAAAATCCTGGATTCAACTCAAAGAGGAATGGGATACCTTTGAAACCCAATTCTATGCTAGCGAGAAGAAGGTTTTAGAGCTCACCAGGCTACTTCACGAAGAGAAGAGTATAAATGCCTACATTGCACCAAAGAAGATGCGCCCGTGGGAAACTTGACTCCCTTTATGCTCTGAGGATTCATTTTTTCTTTGTTACTATAAGCCCAAGAGGCATCATTGTAACCGCTTAAACTTCTTAATGCAATTAATGTTTTTTTCCCTTTGGCTAAGCAAGTTTAAGTCATAGAAATACTTGAAAACATTGCATACATATATCATACATATCATTGCATAAACAGGTTTCAGGACAAGCTTCTTATCTTCTTCTCTGTTTATTTCAGCAATGGCTCTTGAACAAACAGTTAGGGAGCTTCAGGCACAGAATGCCCAATTCCAAGAAATGTTCCTGAATCTGGCTAAGGGACAAGAAGATTTGAAAGCTCTGATTCTCAAGGACAAGAAGAAGAAAAAGAAACCAGCTGGTTTAGTGAATTTGTGAAGAAGGATTAAAGGACCGGTTAAGCGAGTTCTAGATTTAGCAACCACGTCGGAAGAAGGAGACAATCAAGATGGAGAGCCCAAGGAAGGAGATAACAACCCCGAGTCTAAAGAAGATGAAGCTGATTACAATGAGGAACAATACCCTCCAACTGATGATAAATACAAACAGCTGGAGGATAGACACAACGCCATGGAAGTTCAAAGGACACCTAGCATAGATTTCGAAGAGCTAGGGTTGGTTTCTGGAGTGGTTATCCCGCAAAAGTTCAAAGTACCCGCATTTTCTAAATATGATGTGGTCTCATGTCCTAAGCTACATCTCAGATCTTATGTCAGGAAGATCCAGCCACACACTACTGACAGGAACTTATGGGTGCATTTCTTTCAAGACAGTCTATCAGGGACTCAACTAGAGTGGTTCTATCAACTGGAGGGAACCAACGTCTGTAACTGGGAAGATCTGGCTGTTGCTTTCTACAAGAAGTACCAATATAATATTGACCTCGCCCCAACTCATACGCAATTGCAAAGTATGGCTATGAATTCTGGAGAGGGATTTAAGGACTATGCCCAAAAATGGAGAGACCTTGCGGGAAGAGTCCAACCACTGTTGTCTGATAAGGAGCTGGTGGACATGTTCTTGGGAACATTATCTGGGCCATTCTTTAACCACCTGATTGGAAGTTCTTCTGCTGGGTTCACATAATTGATCTTGACGGGTGAACGAGTAGAGGCTGGTATTAAAAGTGGTAAGATACAGAGAGATACATCCTCCAGTACTACAAAAAAAGCATTCACAAGGAAGAAGGAGGTCAGTGCTGCTTATGGCCAGAGAAATCTTAATAAAACTGAGTGTCGTTTGACGGCAAGGGCTATTATGATTTCCAATCCTGTATCAAACCAGCAACAGAATAATCAGTCCAGAACCGATAAGCCAAGGAGACAATTTACCCGGATCAACATGACCCTATCTCAGGTTTTACCACACCTACTGAAGTCCAATTTGGTTACCCTGAAAGAGGCTCCCAAAAATCCCAACACTACATCTCCTCACTACAATGCAAATTCTCGGTGTGCTTACCATTTTGAAAGTCCAGGCCATGATACAAACGACTATTGGGATTTGAAGAATAAGGTGCAGGATTTGATTGAAGCAAAGGAGATTGAATTTGACGCTCCTGAGACCCCTAATGTTATAACTGCCCCTATGTCCAAGCACATCCGTGGTTTCAATGCTATTGATGATGACATGTTTGTCGCTTCTATGGATGAACTAGCTACCCCATTCCTGCCTATTAAGAAGAATCTCTTGCAGACCGGTTTATTTCCGGGTTGTGGCGAAGGTTTCCACTTATGTTTATCCTTACCTAATGGTTGCCATTTGTTGAAGGAAGGCGTTCAGTGTCTGATGGATAATAAAGAAATCTTGTTTGAGAAGACTTCAGTTACAAGTGCTTCATGTGAATATGTTTCTATCATTACCATTTCCTCCAGTCCTCCCAAGGTCTCCTCCAAAAGACCTATCAGGATTACATTTGTCTCGAAAGTTGCTCCGTTGATAATTACTTTCCTTGGACCTATGCCATATTCCTCGGATAAAGTTGTTCCCTGGAACTATGGGGTTGACGTCTATTACCATGGCGTCAAGCAAGAATTGTTGGTTGTGATAGACAAAGATGCTGAAGACTCTGATCATGACATTAGAAATATCGTCGGGACCAGCAAAATCACCAGAAGCGGAAGAGTTTTCTCTCCCGAGATCTCTCCTCCAAAAATTGTTGCTACTCCTGTGATTATCCCTGTTGCTCCTGTCAATATTCCCATAGCTACTTCTGTTGTTAGTCCTACTGTTATCCCTACTACCTAGTCGGTCGAGACTCGGGGCAAAGAAATATTAGTTGAGCCCGTCCAGACGAAGGCACATCCAGAAGTCGTTCCTGAGGCTTCTAAAAAGGAGATGGAAGAAATCTTAAAGATAATCAAGAAAAGTGTCTACAACGTTGTTGAACAACTGGGGTAGACCCCTTCAAAAATCTCAATTCTGGCCCTGTTACTGTGCTCTGAAGCCCATGCCAAGGCTTTAGTAAAATTCCTCAAGACCGCTCATGTGCGACAAGAAACCTCCATTGATCAATTTGAAGATTGTATGGCCAGTTTGATTGCTGACAATGGGCTAGATTTCTCTGATTCTGATCTGACTCCCAGAGGAAGGAAACATAATGATGCCCTGCACGTCTCTATCGAGTGTAGGGGCACTACTTTGGCCCATGCTCTAGTGGATACAGGGTCATCACTGAATGTTCTTCCTAAAAAGGCCCTTGATAGGTTATATTGCGAAGGATTGACTCTGAAGCCTAGTAACATTGTGGTGAGAGCCTTCGACGATTCTAAAAGAATGGTGCATGGGGAGGTGGACATCCCTATCAAAGTGGGTACTCAGACTTTCAATTCAACTTTCTATGTTATGGATATCCGCCCATCTTACTCCTATTTATTGGGTCGACCGTGGATCCATGAGACTGGTGCTGTGACTTTCACCCTACATTAGATGATGAAGTACCCATTCAATGGGAAGATTATCACAGTTCATGGGGGGGAGGAGTACATGGTAAGCCACCTGAACTCTTTCACGTATGTAGAAATGGATGTCGAGTTCATTGAGACCCTTTGTCAGAACTTTGAGGAGGTTCCACAGACCGTTGCTGCAACCAAAATATCTGCCAGTGTCCCAAAAACTACTAGGCCTCCGCTGAAGATGGCTTCTCTGAAAGATGCCAGGGCAGTTGTTGAAGAAGGTGAGTGTACAATTTGGGGCCAACTTCTGGATATTCCCTACAAATTTGACAAATTTGGTTTGGGTTTTACATCAGGAACTCAAAGGGTTTTTCGTTGTGCTCATGCCGGAGAACCACCTCTACGCATCAGCAATCATGAGGTTAATGCTTTGGAGGATATTGATAGTGACTGTGACATAGACCGGTGGATCTTCCTAACTGTCAGCGGAGGACTCACCAACTGGAAGACTAAAGACTTTGTGCCGGTTACTTTTATTCAGGAGTAATTGTCATTTTTGTTTTTGGATATGTAATAAATGAATAATACAAACTCTAAGACCTTGTGCCTTACCTGAGGCGCAATGGTTTATTTGTAAGGGTTATCATGTTTCATTTTCATATGTCAATAATAAAGCATTGGACGTTTTTACATACAAATTTTGCGCTCTTTGCCTTTCTTTTCTGCTTTTTACTTTATCAAAACAGTTATGCTCTTACACACACTCACATATCAACTGCAGATCCACATCCACTTTGGATCCCATTGATAACAGTTCAGCTATTGCTCATTATGACTTTGAAAATCCGATCACCCAAGCCGAGGACGAAGGTGAGGAAGATTGTGAGGTACAAGGAGAGCTTGCCAGATTGTTACAATAGGAAGAAAGGGAAATATAGCCTCATGAGGAGCCAATTGAGATAGTGAACTTGGGTACTGAAGAGGACAAAAAACAAGTCAAGATAGGTGCTAACTTGGAGCCCAGTGTCAAACAGCGGTTAATACAAATGCTACATGACTATGTTGAGGTTTTTTCCTGGTCGTACGAAGACATGTCGGGACCTGACACCGATATTATGGTTCATCGCCTACCGATAAAAGAGGATTGCCCTCCAGTGAAACAAAAGGTTCGTTGTATGTGGTCGGATATGTCAGAAAAGATCAAGGCTGAAGTCATGAAACAGTTAAATACCGATTTCTTAGTTGTCACATCCTATCCATAATGGGTCGCTAATGTTATTCTAGTGCCTAAGAAGGACGATAAGGTGCGTATGTGTGTGGATTACAGAGACCTGAACAGGGAAAGCCCCAAGGATGACTTTCCGCTTCCCCATATTGATGTTCTAGTTGACAACTCCGCACAACATAAGGTATTATCCTTCATGGATGGTTTCTCCGGGTATAATCAGATCAAGATGGATCCTGAGGACATGGAGAAGATAACCTTCATCACACAATGGGGCACTTTCTGTTACAAGGTCATGCCTTTTGGACTAAAGAACGATGGGGCCACCTATCAACTGTCCATGGTAGCTTTGTTTCATGATATGATCCATCACGAGATAAAGGTCTACGTTGATGACATGATAGCCAGGTCTCAGGCCAAAGAGGAGCACCTTGATCACCTACAGAAACTATTTGACAGGCTGAAGAAATATAAACTGAGGCTGAATCCGAATAAGTGCACCTTTGGAGTAAGATCTGGTAAGCTCTTGGGGTTCGTTGTCAGCAACAAAGGCATTGAAGTGGATCCTGCAAAGGTCAGAGCTATATAAGAAATGCCAACTCCTCGCACTGAGAAGGAAGTTAGGGGATTCTTTGGACGCCTAAACTACATTGCCAGGTTCGTTTCCCATCTGACCGCTACTTTTAAGCCAATATTCAAATTACTGAAGAAAGATCAAGCAGTGCCGTGGAATGACGATTACCAATATTCCTTTGACAAAATCAAGGAATACCTTCAAGAGCCTCCAATTATGATGCCTCCGGTTGAAGGAAGACCTCTGATCATATACTTACCAGTATTAGAGAACTCAATGGGGGTGTGTGTTGGGGCAGCATGATGAGTCTGGTCGAAAACAGCACGCAATATACTACCTTAGCAAAAAGATTACCGACTGTGAAACAAGACACTCACTGCTCGAGAAAACTTACTGCGCTTTGGCATGGGCTGATCACCGACTAAGACAGTATATGCTGACCCACACTACCTTATTGATATCTAAGATGGATCTTATCAAGTACATCTTTGAGAAGCGCTCTCTCTCCGGAAGAATAGCAAGATGGCAAATGATCCTGACCGAATACGACATTCATTATACAACCCAGAAAGCAATTAAGGGAAGTATACTAGTTGATCATTTGGCACATCAAGTTGTGAATGACTACCAATCCATGAATTTTGAGTTCCCGGATGAGAACATCATGCTAGTAACTGATTGCGAAGAACCTGGATCGGATGAAGGACCTGAAAAAGGGTCCCAATGGACTATGTTTTTTGACAGAGCTTCCAACGCTTTTGGAAATGGTATCGACGTTGTGATCATATATCCTGAAGGTTGTCATACTCCTTTCACTGCTAGGTTGTGTTTCAACTGTACCAACAATATGGCTGAGTATGAAGCATGTATCATGTGTCTCAAAGCTGCAACCGATTTAAGGATCAAGTTCTTAAGTGTGTTTGTAGATTCAGCTTTGGTAATCAGCCAGATCAAAGGAGAATGGAACACAAAGCATCCTAATCTCATCCCGTACAAAGAGCATGTGTTGACATTAATCCCATACTTTAAAGAAATTACCTTTGAGCATTTTCCATGAGAGGAAAATCAACTAGCGGATGCGCTAGCTACAATGTCATCCATGTTCAAGGTCAGGTGGGATAATAAAGCTCCTCAGATCACCATTGAAAGGATGGATGAGCCATCATACTGTCACGAGATTGGTACTGAAGAAGTAGTGGACAAGCCTTGGTTCCATGAAGTTAAAAGATATCTCGAAGCCCAAGAGTATCCTGAGGGAGCTTCAGTCAATGACAAGAAGTTCTTAAGAAGATTCTCTGCCAAGTTCTTCCTCAGTAACGGGATCCTCTACAAGCACAACCACGACTCTACCTTGCTCCGGTGTGTAGACAAGAGTGAGGCAGAAAGGATCATGGATGACTTACACGAAGGTACCTTTGGAACTCACTCCAGTGAACATTCAATGGCTAAAAAGATCCTACGAGCAGGATACTACTGGTCCACCATGGAGGCAGACTATTATCAACATTCACGGACTTGTCACAAATGCCAAATCTATGCTGACAAGGTACATGTACCTCTGGTTCCTCTAAACGTCTTGACTGCTCCTTGTCCATTCACAATGTGGGGCATCAATATGATTGGGGAAATCAGACATACGAATTCTAATGGGCACCGTTTCATCCTGGTTGCCATTGATTACTTCATGAAGTGGGTCGAGGCAGCTTCATTCGCTTCTGTTACCAAGAATGTTATGGCCCGATTTATCAGACATAACATTATTTGTCAGTACGGTATCCCAGAAAGAATCATTACAGATAATGGTACCAATCTCAACAATACTATGATCACCGAGCTTTGCACACAATTCAAGATTCAGCATCATAACTCTTCTCCCTACCGGCTGAAGATGAATGGAGTTATTGAAGCTGCTAACAAAAATATCAAGAGAATCATACAGAAGATGACGGTGACATATAAATATTGGCATGAGATGTTATCATTTTCTCTTCATGGTTACCGCACGACAATGCGCACATCAACAGGGGTAACTTTTTTCTCTTTGGTATACGGTATGGAAGTTGTCCTACCCATTGAGGTCCATATCCCTTCCTTGAGGATCATGAAAGATGCAGGGTTGAGCAAAGACGAATGGGTTCAGACTCGACTTGACCAGTTAAACCTGATTGACGAGAAGAGGCTCGCGGCTGTCTGCCATGGTGAGATGTACCAAAAATGTATGATTAAAGCTTTTAACAAGAAGGTCAGGCGTCAGGTATATCAGGCTGGTGACTTGGTAATCAAACGCATCATACTTCCACAAGGGGATCCCAGGGAAAAATGGACTCCAACATATGAAGGGCCATTTGTAATCAAGAATATATTTTCTAGTGGAGCCATCATCCTAACCACTATGGACGGTGACGATCTTCCGCACCCTGTAAACACGGACGTAGTTAAAAGATACTACACATAAACAAAGACCTGTTAGGTCGAATGGCCTAGGAAAAATAAGGGCATCCCGGCGAACCAAAATGGTTTGGGAAAAAATTAGGGATATACATAAAAAAAACATTTGTACACCTGACAAGTCATAAACCTGAAAAGGCGGCTTGGGAAAAAAAGGGTATCCCGGTGGACTGAAAACCCGAAAGGGCGGTCCAGGAAAAAGTTAGGGATTTAAAGCGTATAACTATGTCCCGTTGGATCACCTTGCAACCAATCTTCAGTATCAACTATCAAGCTCAGGCGGTACTAATCAATCCAATC
This sequence comes from Vicia faba, assembly GCA_948472305.1. Lineage (NCBI taxonomy): Eukaryota > Viridiplantae > Streptophyta > Magnoliopsida > Fabales > Fabaceae > Vicia > Vicia faba. Next base: position 712,087,997 of record OX451735.1, read on the forward strand.
AGCTTCAGACAAGCAGCGAAAGTGATGAGACGCTCAAAGACCTAAAGGCAATAACAGAATGGGAACCCCATGGGATTATTTCACATAGTTGTCTTTCTTTGTATATTACTTTTGTATAATTTACATTCTTACGACGGCATTCTCTTACTAGGATGTTTGTCCCTTTGTACAAAAACGCTTATTTCAAATTAATACAAACCTATTTCTTTGAAAGTTGCAAACTTCTATTTTTATTTTCCTATTTTGTGTGCGAAAACGTCCAATGATTATTTTTGAACATATGCATTTGAATATGATTACTTCTTACAAATATACACCTAAAAACATAAAGGAAATTGCTAATGACTTTAGGAAACGGGACAATATCTAAGGGCCATCCACAAGATCCCCGCAGATGTCTTCCCCGACAGATACCTTCTCCAACAGGTACAGAGGCAGGGGAATTCTACTACAAGGTCACTTCCATATTCTCAACAGGTAACCTATTGATGTCAGTTGTGCTTGCATCCTCGGCAGAAGTAAAAATCTCCAATTACTTCTCCAAAATCCCCAGTGAAATCGCCAAGCTTCTCAAGATTCCCCAACATGATTTCAACAGAATCCCTAAGCAGTTTATGGAGTTTACCTTCTGCAATAGAGTTTTATAAATCTCAAGCGGTTTATAAAGCCTTATCCCCAATAGAGTTTATTTCTCTAGCTACGGAAGTTCATCCCCCAGCGGGGTTTATTTCTCCAAATTGGTGAAATCTTTCAACAAAACTCTTCCCTTGGAAAAATCATTCTCAAACAGAAGTCGAAGATCCTCGCCAGAGAGAGGTAATCGCAATAAAACTATCTCCATTCATTATCCCCAGCGGAAATTGAAGAATCACTTTCTTCACTCACCAACAGCAGTCAGGGATTCATTTTCCCAGACAAAGATACTGCACAACAGCATTACATTTCATATATCATGGCATGTGCATACAAATACATATATCATAATCTCATTTATTTTGGAAGTATCATGCAATTCATACATCATGACATTGCATGATACTAATTTTACCTTTTCCAGGTTAAATTAACAGACAGACAAACACTATCAACTTTTACAGCATGTCAAAGATTAATGCTCGAAACCAGACGGGGAAACTGTCTACACAACCAAGTGGTATGAACTCCCGAAGCAAGACGGGTTTACCAACAAATACAGCAGGCCACAGATTAATTCCTGAAACCATACGGGGAAACTATCTATGTGACCAGCAAAACAAGTTCCAGATTAATACCTGTAACAAGCCAAGAAAACTATCTTTCTTTCTCAGGCCACAGATTAATGCCCGAAACCAGACGCAGAAACTATCTATGTGACCAGCAAAACAAGTTCCATATTAATACCTGTAACAAGCCAGGAGAACTATCAGTGGACGACCGACTTTGGATTAACACGTGTAACAAGCCATGAAAACTATCTACATAAGAAGATTGGAGATTAACACCCAAAACCAGACGGGAAAACTATCTTTATTCCTTGGGTTAGAGATTAATACTTGAAGCCAGCCAAGACAACTATCTCAACGACCGACAATTTTCAAATTTCAGATTAATACCTGAAACCAGACATGACAACTATCTGCGAATGACTGATTATAGATTAACACTTGAAACCAGATAGGAAAGCTATCTACATGACCAGACGAAGCAATCTTACATGGGTTTCTTCTCATACAGTCTAACACGGGTTCATCTTGAAGCAACCCTACATAGGCACTTTCTAATACATTTCAATATAATGGTTAATTCCATTATCCTCAACAAATCACTGGAAACCTGGACTTTAACCAGAATGCAGCAAACTGTCATCTCTCTAGAGATAACTCTTTAGCGGAGCCTTGGACAACTGAAGTCCCTAGACTCTATTCCCTATAGAGTTTTCCTCAAGCAGGAGAAAAACAGAAACCCACAATCCCCAACTGACTCCTCCTCAGACAGCAGGAACAGGAACCCCCACAGGGACCATGTGTGAAATCAGCATCTACTTTGGATAGCATCTTTAAGCCCATCTTTGACGAATCTCTGTCATCTCCTCCAAATGGCATCTGTAAGCCCATTCCTTACATCATTAACCATCAGTGTTACTTCATATGAGTGCAAATTTCTGGGCACTCTAGTGTTCAATCATCTTCCACCTTCAGATCACGAAAGGCAGACAAGCCAATCTACATCTTTAGGTTTAAGAAGATTGAACAGGGGCAACTGTTGTACCCCAAAATTTTCCCTCTCATATTTTCCGAAGATTTTTCTCTTACATATGTGATTACAAACACTTGATTAAAGAAAAATAATTTTTTTTTGAAGATAAATAAGGAGTCTTCGATTGGAATTTTAACAAAGTCTTTCGATTGACATATTAAAGGTCCTTTCGATTGGTATTTGGACAGACTTCCATTGAGCGCCTAACCTCCTCCAAGTTTGTCTCAAATTTCCAAGCTTCGATTAAAGCCTTGGCCTTCTGCTTGTTTGTTGTATACAAGCTTCGATTGGGCATGTATTTCCTTTGAAACAGCCTCCTTCGATCCAAAGGGTAGGGCCTCTTGTTAGCGCTCCTTCGATTGCACCATTGGCTTTGCATGCTGGATTGATTCACAAATGCAATGGCTACCTACATGCAAGCTAGATTCCATATTCGATTGGGCATTTGATGTCTTTGAAACCAGCTTGATTCCAGCTTCGACTAGGAAAGTTATCCCTCTGGGCGTGCCTTCAGCGCATAAAGCAAGAACTTCTTCAAACTGGCCTTCGATTCACAAAGTTCCCACTGGGCAAAAGGCCCCTCAGCTTGTCACCTGCGCACGTATTCCTCTTCATGCCTGCCTTTGTTTCACAAAGCAAATACCCATCAGCTTGCCTTGGTTTCACAAGGCAAAGACTCATCAGCATGCCTTCGATTCACTAGGCCAAAAGTCCTTCCATGCTTGTATTGGAAGCATAAGGCAAGGAATTCTTCTGTGCTTTCTCTTAATGCCAAGTCCCTTCAACACACAGTTTTACACATTTTGACACCTAGTACTGGCGCATTTGAAGGACAGGAACATAGTCCATTCAAAGGACATATATTTTTCCCATTCAAAAGACATGTGTTGATAGATTTAAAGGGGCATACGTGGGTGTTCCATTCGAAGGACTTACTTTGTTGGCCCATTCAAAGGCATGGCAAGTGATGTATACAAATGATGCATGGGTTCCCTTCAAGAGATCACACACATTGGTTCAAAACAAAGGATATTGCTAGCCAAAACAAAAGTAATTCAAAGGGGTCTACTGGCCCAAAATCCAACATACTATAGTAGCAAGCCAACATACACAAGCACATTTATGCCAAAAGAAGCTTTGATTGGCCAAGAAAGAGTTTTCATTTGGGCTAGCTGCATAGGGGTTCAAACGAAGAAGCCCCAGTGATGAGAACATGAGCCAGTAGAAAGGTACACAAATGGTCCATTCGAGGAGGCAACCAAGGACCCATTTGAAGGGCATACAAATGGTCCATTCAAAGGACCCATTCGAAGGCTATACAAGAAGTCCAATCGAAGGACAGGAATTAGAGGCATTCGAAGGAGCCAAAATGTCCACATACATTCAAATTTCAAAAAGGACAAGATTCCATGTTTTTCGCCAACGTTACAAATTCTCATTCATGGTTTTTAAAAACCTAATCAAGGTTGTTTAAAACCATTGCCTTCTTGTCCCCTCCTTTATACTCTATATAAGCAGCATGCTTGCAAGCCAAATGGACGGATATACACCTATACAGCCTGGGGAGAACACTACCAAATTGCAAAGTTTCTTAAAGTTGTCTAAATCGAAAATTCTAATCCAACCTCCTTCGGTCCAAACAAAAGACTCCATCACATTCCAGAAGGTGCCAACAGTCACTTCCAACCATTTTCAAAGTCCATAGCACTTTCAAATTGCAAGGTCGTATGTCACCGGTCGAACAAGGTTTGTCATATTTGAAACTTTAGATTCATGTGTTGCTAATGTTTTTGATGGTGTAATTTGTGATCAGGAGGTCCATTAGAACATGTGGGTTGTATAGCATGAAAAATTTAAGTCCTGAATGGTGTGATGCCATTGTTAAGGCATCACAAATTGAAAAGTTTTGAATCTCATAATCCAGGAGCTTTCAGACTAGATAAACATCACCACTGAATTTGTAGACCCTAAATTAGGGGGGTATGGTCCTTTTTGTTCTTGTTATGTTCAAATTTTGCAGGTTGGAAATTTGGAGTGATCGAAAGAGATGACCGGAGCCACCACCTCTGTTGGTTTGACCGGTATTGACTAAGGCGTGGCAGAAAGGAACGATTTGATTGGCTCATTCAAATAGCTGGACCCTATCGGACTTATGCGCATGTGACAGCTCAACGCTATGACTCAGTTTACAATATATCATAATCGTTTGATGTATGCTAATGGAAGTATCACCGTCCCAACGGTAGAGGCAACACATTTAAGGCTTTGTTATGTGTAAGGGAAGGGGTTCGAACCCTACCTCTTACATATTATTTTTTTGCATTCTTTATTTGCATATTTAGTACAGCCAGGTTCTGCATGCACACCATGTAGCATCAGATCTACACCTTTCAATATCAATGCAGACAGATCCAAGAGCTTCAACGTGAGATTCACCATGCGCCCTCAAGACCTCTCTTCACTGGATCCTAATACAACCTCTGGGTTCCCTCACCCTTGGGCCTAGCGTTTTTGTTTTCAAATCAGCACCCCCCATTTTAGTTTTTCTATCCTGGCCCATTTAGTTTTTCTTTATTTTGTTTTATTATGTATCTCTTTTATTTTGTTTATCATTAACCATATACTAAAAAATCACAAAAAACTTAGGACTAATTTTTCCTTAATTAAATCATTAATTTTCTTTAATTGATTAATTAATTAAACTTTAACCTTTTCTTAATTTAAAATAAAATACAATTAGGTATAATTTATATCTTTAAGTTATTTTCTCTTTTTTTATAACAAAAACAATAAAAAAAACTTAGACTATTTTTTAAAAAAATTAACTTTATTTTCTAAATAGATTTTAGGACAATTTTCATTCTTAACATAAATAAAAACAACCAAAAAGATTTTCACTTATCCATTCCTTAGGTTTTCTTTTAGACATAATATTCGTTTCGCGCGCATTATTTTGTTCTTGCATTTTTTTTACAATAATGTAACTGTATACTGGTATGTAATAGATTAAGTAGGATTTTTTTATCGCTTTCTTTAATTTACCTTTCCCCCAGTCTTATATATTGTAAATACCCCCTCCCCGAAGCCATGTAATAGTGTATGTTTTTTACCTTATGCACTTTATATTCTATATATATTTACTACTAGTAACTAGGCATGTATGAAAAGACTAATAACAAAACGTTAGCGAACCTAACACAAAAGACAAAAATAACTGAACATAACACATTGCACATACACACCTCTAGGGTACCCTACTTTGGTTGGCTTCGGAAATAAAGCAGTCATGTCCCTCGAAACGGGGACGCTTTAGCAAAGACCCGTAAGGAAAAAAGATCATAGTCCCCCGATGACCCTACAGTTGCCTTCTCGGTAAATGATCTAGTCCCTAAACAAAATTTCTAAAGCGTCTCCACAAGTTTCCTTCGTGACTGTAACGTCCCTTCGATGTCCCTTATACATCCAACGATAGGGATACCTACTCATGAATAGTATAATAGCACTATTTAAAGGATAGGAGGAAAATAACTACCCTTTTCGAGTATAAAAGTAGATAGCTGTTAGAAGTTTGCTCAAAAACATTTTGCACTTGCACAAATACTGCTTTTCAAAAACAATTTTAAAAAAAACATTTGCTTTGTTAACACTCTTGAGGACTGATACAAGAGTTAAACGCAAAGCAAATCGCCGCACTAAGGCATTTTCCATACATTTTCAAACACACAAAGCACAAAGGTATTTTAAAATGAGAAAACCCCTAAGAGCCCGTAGATAACTACAAATGGAAAGGGTGCTAACACCTTCCCTTTCCATAATCTACCCCCTTACTCAGAAAATATCGAAAAGACCCTTTCCTTAATTTGGATAAAATAAAAGTTGGTGGCGACTCTTGCTTACCGCAACATTTGCGAACACAAGTGCAAAACCAGTATATAACAGTCGGTTCTGACATCGTATCACAGATTGCAAGATAGAAAAACCTTGACTGTGTTCACATCTATGAATTGGTCAGGATTGGGAAACAGTACCATCCCATAGATGAGAAAAGGCAACACTTCTTCAAAGGCTTGTAAATCTAGAGCATCCTAAAAATCTTGAACCTTCTCCAATAAAAACTTGGCTAGAAACCCTTTGACACCACTTCTTATTTCACTGTTTTACACAACATCAGATCATTGCAAATGTAGAGCTCGAGCAATCTCCTCAGATCTTGGGTCTCTTTTAATACCGTTGAAGGGTAGTTGATCAAGAATAGGAATTCCCAAGATATGAGAAAATTATTCCATAGTAGGCACAAGTTGGTAATCAGGAAAGGTAAAGCAATAGTGTAAAGGGCCAAGAACTGAAAGAGCACCTTCATCATGTCTTCATCAAGGCTTGAGGTAACCAAATTGAGAAGTCGACCATGTCTTTTTGTGAATGGAGAATTCTCAAGAACCCTTGACGCTAACTCCTTAAGTTGAGGAGGCACTCTTATGAGCTTGATTTGGATAGTATTCTTGCGAGTGGAAGCCATGTCCTACAAAAAAAAGCAAAGATAAATCTCTAGGTCCTTGAAATGGTTAGCGAAAAAATGCCATGGTATGATGTCATGATGTTATGTACAAGTATACACATACACACAAAGCTAACAAGTCCTTAGGTTTAGGCTTGCATGAGGTTTCATTGGTAAGTACCCTCTTGAATTTTAGTTGGTTCAACCTGTCCTAGAAAGTAATCGGGTTCTAGGGAATCTCAATATCACTGATCTTTCTTCATCAGGCATTGCCTCAGCGCAAGCCTCTTTATTGGCAACCGAAATATCCTGAAAGTTTGATCTCAATGAGCATAGTATCGAGTACCAACCAACTTCGGACTGCACCAAATCCGGCTATCTCACTACTTCCTAACGGCCAAGTTATTCAATTAAAGGTTCGAAGGTCAGTTAGTGCTTCATGACACCATACAACAGCCTTGTATTCTCCTTGACTAGACTCAAGGGTTACCGGTACCAACAAATGTGTCACACTAACGTAGCCATCATTTCAACCATGTCAGTATACCCCGCACAATCCCCATGATCTATTGTTATTTACCTAATGATGTTCCCAGATCTGGGTAGAGGATCAATACAAACCCAAACAAGGATCCATAAATATAAAGCAAACAAATCAAACAATAAAATCAATTAAACGTGATATAGCTCTAAGGTAACCCCCCTTTTAAGTACCTCCCCAGCAGAGTCACTAGTTTTGTAATACGGTGGAAGAACTGACTTGAGTATTTTGTGTTTTATCGCAATTGTTGTGGATAGCAAGAGTCTCCATCGACTTTTGTTTTATCCAATAAGGAAAGGGTGAAAAGAACAGGAAAGACCTTTGAGATATTTTCTTGAGTTCGGGGGGTAGGTTATGAAAAGGGAAGGTGTTAGCACCATTTTTATCCATAGTTATCTATGGGCTCTTAGTTGCTTGCTAGCTCACTTTTGAAATTGCTTTGTTTGAAATGTGTTTGTGGTGGGTTTTGAAAGTATTTTTTGAAAAGCGCCTTCGCTTAGGCAAACTTTGTAATGATTCTCGTCTCTATAAGGGTGCATTCAAAGTGTTGGACTTTTTTGAAAATATTTCATGTTTTTGAAAGTGTTTGGTGTTTTTGAAAAGATGTTTATTTTTTGAAGATGGATTGTGAGCAAGAAATTAAGAATGTCCTACCTACTCAAAAGTCTTTTGTTTATTTCTCTCTTCCTTTGACATTGCTATCTTGCCATTGATTGGTAAGAAGCCCTATCTTTGGATGTAAAGGGAAGGGCGTGGGTCATCGCATAGTCATAGATAGCAATGTAGTGAGATATCTTAGCATTTTTCTTAAGGGGGGTAAAAGTCAGGGGGGTAAAATTTTAATTGGGGGTTTAAGAGTAAAACAATTCTTGAGTCTGGCCCATTAACTATTTTATAACTCAGAATAAAAACAAATAAAAAGATTATATGGGCTGCGTGGTGTATAAGACAGGGGGGTTAGCCAGAGTAAGAAAAACAAAGCCCAATGATGAGGGCCCAAGCGCGCTTGGCTGAAACAAAAAAAGAAAAGAAAACAAATGAAAAAAGTTAGGAAAAATGGCAGCGCTAGGGCTCGAACCCACGCCCTCACCAATATACGCGTGTTGCCTTGCCATTGGGGTGTCTATACATCCGTTAACTTAAAAAAACCATAAATATATAATACAAAACACTTCCATGGCCTGAACTTCATCTTCAACCTCACGCCAGCCATACCACCTCTATCTCATTCATTTCTCAACTAAAATGGAAAATGCAAACATGAAAATTGTGTAAAATCTCATCACGGTTTCAAAAATATAACTCATTAAAACTATAAGTCAAAGATGAATGAGAATTTTACTGGACCTAATTTGAACCCTAATTTTTCCAGAAATTTCAATCTCAAAATTCTCTAAGCTTGTGCAATAAAATGAAAACTATGGACATGGTTAGTTTCAGGGCAATGATGTATACATTTTGTCTTTGAAAATGAAAGTTTAATAATGCCTAAATAAAGAGATGAAAGTTTAGAAAAATACCTCAAAAACTGGAAATCGTGAAATGACTTTGAGCTTGTTTCATGTGATGGTGATTATCAGGTTAGCTTCCTTGAACCTCTAGGAAGCTAATGCAATAGTTGCCTTGAGTTGAGAATGGTTGAATCGTGTTGGAGAAGTCCAAGTGCAAAGCTCTGTTTTTGAAAATGGAGGTTGATGATGGAGGTGTTACAGTCGTGTAACAGGTGCTTGGATTGTTTGTATATGGTGTTTAGAAGCTTTTGGAAGTGAAAGGCCAAGAAATGCACGAAAGGGTTAGGTGTTTGGGATTTATGGCCAGAAAATGCAACAATTGAGGTTGTTCATGCAATCCTGACTTTGAGAGGTTTTGGGGGCTTAAGTATTCGTATGTTGGCTTGCAAATAGTGTATGTATTTATAGGCAAGAGATTTTGTGTGCTATAACAAGCCAGAATTTGAATTCTACAAGTTGTGGCTCTTTGCTTGATTTTGAAGTAAAGTGGAAAACCAAAATCCCAATGTGTGGTACAAGCTATGTAGAGTGGTTGAATCACTTTAAACATGCTTCTTCTGTGTTTCTAGGTTGAGTGTGTGTAGAAGGAGCCATTGAGAGGCTCAAGAAGGGTTGACATTGTGAAAAAACTTGCTTTACAAGAATAGATATGTTACTTTCTTTCCAAAATAGCAAATTGTTTTGGATAATGGCTTAATCACTTGGATCATACCTTAATAAATTATGTAAATAATTAATTATGGAGTGATTTACAAGTTTGAGGCCTGCAAAGTGGGATTTGTACAACATGCTTGAAGATTGGATAATTGTTCATCACAAATATGCCTTGTAAATCAAGTTTAAAATCCTAACTTCTTGCCTTATATTCTCTCAGCTCAAGTATGTTATCAATGAGTTATTTGAAATTTTGGAAAGCTTATAGCATCCCCTACAACCTTTATGTTGGACATTTTTGAATAATCAAATTGGAACTATGTGAAACTTGGCCAAGAAGTTAGGTCAAAAATCTGCCTAAACTAGGTCAAAATTTCACTGTGTTTTTGTTTCATGTACATGTCTTCATATATTTATAACTTAAAATCCAAGAATTTATAAGATTTTATTTGTGAACAAAAGTTGTATATTTCCTCAAGATCTACAACTTTCATGTTGGAAGTTTCCTTTGAATCATTTAGCATCATGGTGAAAATTTGGCACAAAGTTATGAAAAAAAGTAAAATTTCCAACACTTAGAAAAATTTCTAAGTCTTAGAAATTTTGACTTTTCAAAGTGAATTTTGACTTTTTGATTTATTGATGAACAATCTTCATATTTTGACATGTCTTAATGAAATATGATTTTTGAAACTTGATTTTGATCAAGAATTCAAAGTTTGACTTTTTAGTGTACAATTGACTTTTTCATCAGTTGACCAAATTTCAATTACCAATCATTTGATCTTGAGAAGTGTTTTGAACTATGAAATTAGGTCAATATGATGCATTTGAATCCTTTATATCATGTCTCAATCCAATAAGTCATATATTAGGTCAGAAGTCAAAAATCAAGCTTTCTCAGTCAAAACCCTAACTTTGACCATTTTGCCCCTTTAGTGATCTGATCAAATTTCTTGAGGGATTGTAATCTAAACTTGACCAAATGGTTCATATGATTTCAAAATATTTATATGGATAAAAAATCATGAAGTTTGACTGTAAGTAGGCCACAGTTGATTTTTTTTACCCAATACAGCTGATTTTAGGTCATCTGATCAATTGACTGAGCAAACTTGAACTGTAGGACTTGAAATTTGACATGGGAATTTTTTAGGATCCAAAATGATCCATGAAAGTAATATGAGGCATTTAAAGTTCATTTGCATTTGTGTAAACTCAAACCCTAATATGAGTCATCAGTGTTGAGGATGTGTCTTGAGCTGATAAATCCTTGTGCAATTTTGAGCAGTTGAAAATCTTGTGAGAAATTTCTTGAGAAATGAGAGGGAAAATTTTGGGGTACAACAGCTTCCCTTGTTCAATCTTCTTAAGCCTGAAGAGTTATATTGGTGGATCCGCCATTTGTAACCTGAAGGCGAAAGATGATTGAACACTAGAGTGCCCAGAAATTCGCACTTGATGATGTGGTTGATTGTATCAGAAATAGGCTTAATGATGCCATTTGGAATGTCTATTGGTGGAGACTGGAAGAAGTATCAGAATAAATCTTTGGTTGATTTATGCTAAAACTGTAGATGTCTTTTTCCTGTCTTTAACTAGGAGAGATAAATTTGATCCAGAAGAGGACTTGACTGACGATTGATTTCTTCCTGCAAGGAAAGGGAGTTAGTTGTATGCAGATGTATGCATGGTGTAATGATGTTCTCAACATAAATGAGATTATGCTATATGCATTTTTTATGTATGTGACATGATATATGAATGCGAAACATTAAAGTGCATCTTTGTCTGGAAAATAAATCCTTGACAAATTGTTGGGGAGTTTTGGGAAATTAAATCCCGGACCACTGCTGGAGATGAAGAGTATGTGTATCTTAAAACTTTGTTTAGAGTGCTTCCTGTTGGGAATTTCTGATTATTGAGGAGAACTCTGCTGGGGAGTAATGATTTTGGCTCTTTAATTTGAGTAAAATCTGCGGAGAGTGTTGATTTTCTGCTTTGGGAATAGAGTTCAGGAGTTACCGCTCTACTGGGGAGTTATTTAGAGGAAGAAAGTTTCAGATGTTATCTGGTCGGATTCCAGGCTTCATAACAACTTACTGGGGTAATAATGTTAACTGTTATCTGGTCGTATTCCAGGCTTCACAGCGTCTTACTGGGGAATATGAAAGCTAACTGTTATCTGGTCGGGTCCAGGTTTCAGTAATTCGAACTATTATCTAGTTAGGTCCTGGCTTTGCGGTAATTGGAGAAGTGAAACTATTTATCTGGTCAGGTCTAGGCTTTAGTAACTTGAAATTGAGATCGAATGTTATCTGGTCGGGGCCAGGTTTATAGTAACTTAAACTGTTATCGGGTCGGGTCCAGGTTTCAGCCATGATTTTAGGAAGTTAAACTGATATCTGGTCGGGTCCAGGCTTCAGTAACTTAAAATTGATATTAGTTGTTATCTGGTTGGGTCCAGGTTTCAGTAAATCAAATTATTTTCTGGTCTTATCCAGTCTTTACAGTAATTTGAGGGTAAGATAAAGTTGAGCTGGTATCTGGTCGGGTCCAGGCTTTGTAGTAACTTGTTAGGATAGTAATGACTCTGTTGGGGATTGAGGGGTTTCATCTGTTGACCTGTAATAGTCTGAGAAGCAAACTCAAGCTGGGGAATTTGCAGTTTTTTGGGGAAATAAACCCTGTTAAGAAGAAAATTTGACGACCTACTTGGTGAAATGAATTCTTTAGGAAGAAATTCAATAGGCTTCTTCTTTTAAAACCAAACTCAACTGGGGAGAGAATTTTCCGGAGATTGAAGCTCTAGTTGGGGATTTCATGAACCCAAATTTGTGGGGATAATTTGATTGAAGCAACTTTGTGGGGATAATCCCAAATCCTTAAGGAAATGCTTGTTACTATTTTTATGTATACATTTGGTTAACAGTTTAATCATGTTCATATGCATATGTTCATTCAATTTTAGTCATTAGACGCTTTTGCACTAAAAACAGAAAAATAAAAAGTTTGCACTTCAAAGTATATTTGTATTGATGTTTGCTTATAAACAGGCGTTTTTTGTACAAGGAGACAAATATCCTAGTAAGAGGAAATTGTCGAAAGAAATGAAAAGTGTAAAAAGTGGAAGCAAAAAATAATAGCCATGTGGAAGTTATCTCATTGTGTTCCAACTCCGCTATTGCCCATATGTCTTCGAACATCAACCCTTGTTGTTGGAAGAAATTGATTGAATTGATCTTGTCCCATTGAATTTTGACCTTCGTAATAATTTGACTGTAGGGATACAACGGGACATAGTCATACACTTTAATCCTTAACTTTTTCCTGGACCGCCCTCTCGGGTTTTCATCCCATCAGGATACCCATTTTAGCCCAATCCGCCCTTTTAGGTTTTCGACTTGTTGGGTGTAGAGTCTTTTGCATATATCCCTAATTTTTTCCCGAACCTCTTTGGTTCTCCAGGATGCCCTTATTTTTTCCTAGGTATGTCAACCTAGTGGGTCATTTTATGCGTAGTATTTTTTAACTATGTCCGCGTTCACAGGATGTGGGAAATCTTCACCATCCATAGTAGTCAACATCATGACTCCACCAGAGAAAACTTTCTTTACAATAAATGGTCCTTCATAAATGGGAGTCCATTTTCCCCTGGGGTTGCCTTGGGGAAAAATGATGCGCTTTATTACCAAGTCACCAGTCTGATATACTTGAGGCTTGATCTTTTTGTTGAAATCCTTGATCATACGTTTTTTATACATTTGACCATGACAAACAGTAGCCAGTCTCTTCTCATCAATAAAGTTTAGCTGATCCAACCTAGTCTGCACCCATTCGTCTTCGCCTAGATCTGCCTCTTTCATAATCCTTAGGGAAGGAATTTGAACTTCTATAGGCAAGACGGCTTCCATGCCATAGACCAAGGAGAAAGGAGTTGCCCCAGTTGACGTTCGAGCTAAAGTATGGTAGCCGTGGAGAGGAAACGGTAACATCTCATGCCAATATTTATATGTTACCACCATCTTTTGTATAATCTTCTTGATATTTTTATTGGCAGCTTCCACCATGCCATTCATCTTGGGTCTGTACAGAGAGGAATTGTGATGCTTGATTTTTAACAGAGTACAAAGTTCTGTAATCATAGCATTGTTGAGGTTGGTTCCATTTTCAGTGATGATCCTTTCGGGGATACCGTAATGGAAGATGAGGTTATACTTGATAAACATGGCTACAACGTTCTTGGTAACTGAGGCATATGAGGTGGATTCGATCCACTTGGTAAAATAATCAATGGCAACAAGGATGAAACAATGTCCATTGGAAGAGGTAGGTTTGATCTCTCCAATCATGTTAATGCCCCACATTGCAAACAGCCACGGATCGGTCATGACATTCAGGGGAATTTGAGGTACATGAAACTTGTCAGCATAGATTTGACACTTGTGACAAACCCTTAAGTGATGATGATAATCGGTTTCCATTATGGACCAATAATAATCAGCTCACAGGATTTTCTTGGCCATATTGTGCCCACTAGAGTGAGTCCCAAAGATTCCATCATGCATGTCTTCCATAATTTTTTCTGCCTCCTTCTTGTCTACACACCGGAGTATAGTAGAATCATGATTTCGCTTATACAGGATTCCATTGCTTAGGAAGAATTTGGCTGAGAATCTTTGTAAGAATTCCTTATCATTGATGGAAGCTCCTTTAGGATACTCTGGTGCTTCAAGGTATCTCCTTACTTCATGGTACCATGGTTTCTCTTCGTCAGTGTCAAGCTCATAGCAGTGTGCAGGTTTGTCAAATCTTTCGATTATAATCATAGGAGCTTCGTTATCCCATTTGACTTTGAACATGGAATACATTATTGCCAAGGCATCGGCCAACTGATTTTCTTCTCTAGGGAAATGTTCAAAGGTGATCTCCTCAAAGTAGGGTATCAGAGTTAACACAAGCTCCTTGTAAGGAATAAGGTTAGGATGCTTAGTGCCCCATTCTCCTTTGACTTGGATAATCACTAGAGCAGAGTCTCCGAATACATCCAAATGCTTGATCCATAAGTCAATGGCAGCCTTCAAACCCAAGATGCACGCCTCATACTCAGCCATGTTATTCATACAATCGAAGCACAGTCTAGAAGTGAAAGGAGTGTGACAACCTTCAGGAGAAATTATCACAGCACCAATTCCATTGCCCAAAGCGTTGGAAGCTCCGTCAAAAACCATAGTCCACCGGGATCCTTGTTCAGGTCCGTCATACAGTCCAGGTTCTTCATAGTCAGTTACTAGCATAATATTATCATCTGGGAAGTCAAAGTTCATAGACTGGTAATCATTAACAGCTTGATGGGCCAAATGATCTTCCAATACACTTCCTTTGATGGCCTTTTGTATGGTATATTGTATGTCATATTTGGTCAGAATCATTTTCCATCTAGTTATTCGTCTGGAGAGAGATGGTTTCTCGAAGATGTACTTGATAAGGTCCACCTTAGAAATCAATAAAGTGGTGTGAGTCAACATATACTGTCTTAGCCAGCGAGCAGCCCATGCCAGAGCGCAGCAAGTTTTCTCGAGCAGTGATAATTTGGTTTCATAGTCGGTAAAAGTTTTGCTCAGGTAGTACATTGCATGCTCTTTTCAGCCAGACTCTTCATGTTGGCCCAACACACACCCCATAGAATTCTCTAGCACAGTCAAGTATATGATCAATGGTGTTACTTCCACTGGAGGCATAAGGATATGAGTTTCTTGCAAATATTCCTCGATCTTATCAAAGACAGCTTGGCAGTCATCATTCCATTTGACTACTTGATCTTTCTTCAGGAGTTTGAAGATTGGCTCCCAAGTAGCTGTTAGATGAGATATAAAATGACCGTTGTAATTAAGATGACCCAAGAATCCTCTAACTTCCTTATCATAGCGGGGAACTGACATTTCTTGAATGGCTTTAACTTTTGCAGGATCAACTTTGATGTCTTTTCCACTGACAACAAAACCTAGGAGCTTTCCAGATCTTACCCCTAAGGTGCACTTGTTAGGATTTAGCTTTAGCTTGTACTTATTCAACCTCTCAAACAGCTTATGTAGGTGATTGAGGTGCTCTTCTTCAGTTTGTGATCTTGCAATCATATCATCCACATAGACCTCTATTTCATGATGGATCATATCATGAAATAAAGCTACCATAGCTCTTTGATATGTTGCCCATGCATTCTTTAATCTAAACGGCATGACTTTGTAGAAAAAGGTGCATCATTGCATAACAAAGTTGGTCTTCTATATGTCTTTGGGAGCCATCTTGATTTGGTTGTAGCTAGAAAATCCATCCATGAAGGAGAAGACTTTATGCTGAGCGGTGTTGTCAACCAAGACGTCGATATGAAGTAGAAGGAAATCATCTTTGGGAATTGCCCTATTTAAATCCATATAGTCTACGCACATACGAACCTTCCCATCTTTATTTTGTATGGGAACCACGTTTGCAACCCATTGAGGATAAGATGTCACAGCCAGAAAACCTGCATCAAACTGCTTCATTACCTCAGTATTTATCTTTTCAGACATGTCTGGCCGGCATACGACAAACTTTTTGTTTGATAAGAGGGAAATCTTCCTTTGTCGGTATACGATGAACCACAATGTCAGTATCCAACCCTGGCATGTCTTCATACGACCAAGCAAATACTTCAACATAGTCATGTAACATCTGAACCATCCTGCTCTTGATACCGTCTTCTAAATTGGCGCCAATCTTGACCTCTTTCTTGTCTGTATCAGTACCTAAGATGATAACTTCGACTGGATCTTCATGAGGTTGAATAGCTTTCTCCTCTTGCATTAGAAGTCTGGCTAGTTCCCCTGGTATTTCACAATCTTCCCCGCCTTCATCTTCGGCTTGGTTAATTGGATGTTCAAAGTCATAATTGGAAATAGTAGAGTCGTTGGCAATGAGATCTAGATCGGATAAGGATCTACAAGTGTGTGTGTGTGTGTGTGTGTGTGTGTGTGTGTGTGTGTGTGTGTGTGTATGCATGTAAGATACATGGCTATTTGAAAAATGCAAATAAAGAAAAAGAAAGACAATGAGCACAAAAATTGAATGCCAAGTTCCAATGTTTTCCATTAAATGATCATATGATAAATGAACATGAATAAAACCTTTAACAAATGGACCATGGTGCCCCGGGCAAGGCACATGGCTTAAAAGTCATTGTTTGGAATTTTAAATTACAGACAAAAGTTCTGGAATTGACATAAACAGTAAACAGTAATTACTCTTCAATGAAGGATATGAGAGTGAAATCCTTTGCATACCAGTTGTTGAGCTTTCCTCCAGCAGTAGGGTAAATCCATTCTTCAAAAGCGCATTCATTATCAGAGTCTTCCACAGCGTCTACTTCAAGATTTCCGATGCAGAGAGGTAGCTTTCCTACGTGAGCGTGCCTGACCTCTTTCTGAGCTTTGGTGGTGAAACCCAACCCAAATTTTTCTGCTTTAAATGGAATGTCGGGAAGTTGTCCCCAGATAGTACAACTTCCATCTTCAACCGCAACACGTGCATCTTTAACTGAAACCATTCTTGGTACAACTTCGTCAGCTTTTGATGTGTCAGAGGAGATTTTGGTGGCGGCAACCATAGGAGGAACAACTTTGAAAGCCTGGTACAGAGTTTCTATGAATTCACCATCAATTTCCATATATTTGAATGAATTGAGGTGGCTCACCATAAATTCTTCTCCGCTGCAAACAGTAACGATCTTCCCTTTGACTGGATATTTTAATTTTTGATGAAGGGTGGATATTACTGCCCCTTCCCCATGGATCCAAGGGCGCCCAAGCAAACAAGAGTAGGCGGGACATATGTCCATTATATAAAAGGTGGAGTTGAAAATTTGTGATCCCAATTTAATGGGGGAGATCCACCTCTCCATGCACCATCCTTCTAGACCCACTGAAAGCCCTTACAACTATATCACTTGGTTTCAACACTAGGCCTTCACAATCTAGTCGGTCCAAAGCACCTTTAGGTAGAACATTTATAGAGGAAATGGTATCAATCAGGACATGAGCTAGGATAGTTTCCTTGCATTCAATAGAGACATGAAAGGCCTTGTTATGATTCCTTCCAACCGGTGTCAGGTCTGCATCAGAGAAACCTAATATGTTGTCATTCGTTAAACTCGCCACACAATTCTAGAACTGGTCAACTGTAGTCTCTTGGGGCATATGAGCTTTCTTCAAGAACTTGATTAAATCTTGGGCATGAGCATCAGAACAGAGTGGTAATGATAACATGGAGATTTTGGAGAGGGTTTGCCCCAGTTGTTCGACTATTTTGAAATCACTCTTCTTTATAATTTTTAGGATTTCCTCCATCTCTCGAGTGGAGGGCTCTTCAGCATCAACATCTTTGGCAGGTGCCTCTATCTCAGCAGGCTCACTTACTTTTTCTTTTCCTCTAGTGTTGGAATTAGGCTTGTTATTGGTTATGTGAACAGGAGTTGTTGTAGTAGTCGGAGGTGAGATGTCAGGGGAGAAGATCCTTCCCGTTCTTGTTACCTTACTAGAAGCTGCAATATTTGTCACATCGTTGGTCTTGTCTTCATTTATCTATGAATCTTGCTTTATTCTATGATAGTAAACTTCGGCACCATAGTTCCATGGAATAGCTTTGTCAGAGGAGTAAGGAATCGGTCCAGGGGCAGTGATTATTAAAGGAGAAATTGTTGATTCATTTGAAATCCTAATAGGACCCTTTGAGGAGATCCTAAGAGGCTTGTTGGAGATTGTTATTATGGAAAGGTCTTCAGCTTTGTTGTTCAAACTCTTGATCGTAGGAACTTTTTCAAACAGGATATTATGACTATCTATCAGGCGTTGAACACCTTCTTTCAGCCACTTGCATCTATTTATTTGTTCAGTGTAGAAATCACAGTCTTTTAAACAGCTAGGGAACACCTCAGTTCTCAGCAAATTTTCCTTCACAATAGTCAATGGAGTAGTCAAATCCTCAATGGAGGAAACAAAAGTAGTGTCATCAATCACATTGACACCTTTTTCATGGTTCAGCATTGGTGCAGTTATCATATTTGTAGTTTTAGGTGGATCAAACTCAATAGTTTTGTTGTCTATCAGGTCTTTAATCTTATTCTTCAGAGCCCAGTATTGATCAGTTTCATGCCCAGGGTTGTTGGGATGATACGCGCACTTGACATTTGGTTTGTACTTCGGTGATGTAATATTTAGGTTTGATGGCGGATCATGCAATGTCACCAAGTTGGCCTTCAACAGATGTTGCAAGGCTTGGGACAGTAACATGCTAATCCTTGTGAACTGTCTTCGAGGAATTTCAGATTGTTGATGGTTGGATGATTGTCTTTGAGTAGATGGTGGTTTGGAGATCAAAACAGCACGAACAGATGGATGGTGATCCTTCTTGGTATAGGCCCTTGACCCATAAACAACATTGGCTTCTTTCTTGCCAGTAAAGGGTTTCTTTATAGTGCTTGATGTAGAAGCAGATGCCATGGGAATTTTTCCACTCTTGATTCCACTTTCGACCCTTTCACCGGTCCGAATTAACTTAGTGAAACCAGAAGATGAGCTACCAATTAGCAAGTTGAAATATGGTCCCGTTAGTGTTCCCATGAACATGTCCACCAGCTCCTTGTCAGTCAGTGGTGGTTGAACTTTACCAGCAAGATGCCTCCATTTTTGTGCGTACTCTTTAAACCCTTCATTAGTACCCATTGTCATTCCTTGAAGTTGAACTCTTGTCGGTGCTAAATCAGCGTTGTATTTATATTGATGATAAAAAGCAGTGGCCAGATCTTCCCATGTGTGAATTCAGGAACCCTCCAATTGGTAAAACCATTTTAACTGAGTCCCGGCCAGACTCTCTTGGAAGAAATGGACCCATAGCTTCTTGTCAATAGTATATGGTTGTATCTTGCGGACGTAGGACCTCAGATGAAGTTTTGGGCATGAAACTCCATCATACTTCGCAAAGACTGGTATTTTAAACTTATGGGGAATGAAGACCCCGAGTACTAAGCCCAAATCACCAAAATATAAACAAGGTACGTGTTGTACCCCAAACTTTTCCCTCCCATATTTCTCAACACATGGCAAGTGAGGTCCCCAAATTGCTCAAGGAAGGTCAAGAGTTGACCAGACAAACTCTCTCCTAAGGCAGTCTACCTCAAATTAGGGTTTCATTTTTAATCAAGATGCTTGATTCCAAAGGATCCCAAATGCCTTCCAAGGTCCTAAAATGTTCTCAATATCATCCATGTCAAGTTTCAGGCCTTGCGGAGGAAGTTTGCTCAGTCAATTTCTCAAATACTTGAAAATCAACTGTGCTAGGTCAAAATTCAATTATGGCCCACATACAGTCAAATTCAAGATTTTTGGTCAACATCCTCATTTTGAAGTATTATTCACCATTTGATAAAGGGTTGATCATGATTCCTCAAGGATTGCTCACAATTCATCAAAACCTAAAAGTTACTAAATTAGGGTTTTGTAGGAAGAGTCAACTCAACTTTGACCAAACATAACTTTCTCATACTTTATCAGAAATGACCCATCCAAAGATAATTTTTAAGAGGATGCAATTCCCTACAATTCATCTTCAGTTCCCAAGTTCAAAATATGCACTCACAAAAAGATATGAATTTTGACATTATAGGTCATTTTGAAAAGTCAACAAAAACACCTTTTGGGTCAAAGCTTCATACATGAACATGGAAGACCCAATTGAGATGCGATCAAAACATTTTCTTATAGGACATCCTAAGCTTTCTAAAAATTCCAAGAACACCTCTCTAGGGCCAAAATTAAGAGAGTTATGAATTGGCCAAGTTGACCATTTTTACAAAATTGCCAAAAGTCAAATGTGCTCAAATTTGCATTTTTTGGTAAATAGGCCCAACTTTTTATGCTTACACCTCACTTTTAATATGATCCACGACCCAAATATCCAATCTCATGTTATTTGCTTCACTTTTCAATTTATTTTTGATTTTTTGTTAATTAAAATTTCAATTAAATCAAATAATTGATGAATAATGAAAAAGATATGTTATGATCTGATTTTTGGACAGGATCTCAATCAAATAATGCAAGGATATCATGATTAATTTGAATCAAGGCTGATTGGGACAAGAAAGGCATAGTTTGGCTCAATATAGAAAGTTTACATATGCCTTGAAAATCAAATCAAATCTTGAAAACTTCCAAAGATGTGATCAGTTTTTATAACCCTAATGCACTCTATGATATATATTGAATGTATCCAAGGCAAGAACAAGGGTTAGAAGTCGTGCATAGCCAAGAACAAAACTGAAAAAATTCAAGAAAAAATGGGAATCGGTTTTCACTCTACAAGGAGTTTCAAAGCATTTCAAGAGCACCAATCCCTTCCCAGACATCCCAGGAAGCTATTCCAATCACTCCCAGGTCTTGAAACACCCAGAATCGTGCTCTACGCCTCCCACGGTTTGCCCAAAAACTTGATTATGATTTCACTAATTTACGTATCTTTAGCCCTTTTGATTGTTACACTCATGTTTATCATCATGTTTGCAAGCTAATCATTCCATTTAATTGCATTTTTTATGCATGTACGTGATATTGCCATGGTTAGGGTTTTGTGTTCTTGTTTAGGGGTTTTTAATGCAGGCAAAATTAGGCGTTGATTCTGGTACCATGATGCTCGTGAGGATGAGATGAGTTGATTGGTACCAGCTATTGTCATTTATCTTGGACAAGGTTATACCTACAACAAACGTTTATAGGTAAAAGTCTGATTTGCTAAAGCGACAGGGAGAGGAAGAAGATGAGGCGTGGCAACGTGTGATTTGTCCATTTGAATTTTTGCGCAATTTTGAAAACAATGATTGATTTTCTTATATTATGCATTATTATCATTATATGTACAAACAAACAAAGCAGCTCAGTTGGCAGCGTGGTATTGGGAGCGAGCCTAAGGGCCTGGGTTCGATCCCCAGGTCCCAACCTTTCTTTGCATTATTTTGTTTCATGTGATTAGGTACACTGCAGCCTCAAGCGTCCACCATAGGCCATCTAAATTCCACCATCAGATCCATCGGCAAGCTGGATCCAACGCTCAGGTAGCAAGAGGCTTACCATGCTCCTCAAGTCAACAGCCATACCGAATCAGGCAAAGTAAAACGGGCTGAGATTGGTTTGGGCCCAAAATTTCAACAGCATACCCCCAAAATTGCTAAATGATATCAGACCCATCTCTAACTTTTTTTTTGTTTCTTTTCTTTAATTCTTTTAATTTTTCTTTTAATGATTTTAATTAACAAATTAACTATTTTCCATAAAATCATAAAATCAAGAAAATCAAAAAATTAGAATTAGACTTTTTTTATCAAAATTAATTTTGTTAATTTAATTTAATTTAGTTTAACTTAGGGTAACTTTAACTTGTTTTCTATAATTAAAACTAATTAGCAAATTAGGTTTAAACTCTTGATTTAATTTTATTTTCTCTTTTTCTCAAATAAATAAAAATACAAAAATAGGTTTTTAGATTGAATTAACTTATTTTTTCTTAGTTTAAAATTAATTAGAATTAGGATTTTCTTTTTAATTTAATTAGTTCATTATTTTCTTAAATAACAAAACATGACAAAAACATTTTTTTAATCAATCGTCAATAGGTTTAGTCAAGGGTCAAAACCCTAGTCGTTTCATATTTGATTCATCGCGCGCGTGTTAAGTATTTTTGCCAATATTTTTGTAATTGTTCATGGTTTGTAATAGTTTAATTTAGGGTTTTATTTACCGTTTTAATTCCCGATTTTTTTTGGCTATGTAATTAATCCCCCTCCCTGAAGCGTTGTAATAGCGTAGATTTATTTTCTCTCATTTTTATTTCCCGCAAATATTTAACTGTCTAGATGTATGTTAATAGGATTGTATGACAAGAATGCATGATAAATTAATATAGTTAGAAAACCCTAATGTGCAAAGATAAGTAACTCAAACAAGTAACTCGCACATATCACTCTTAGGGTATACTCTCACTTTGGTTGCCTTTGGTAAACGATCATTAAGCATAGGGTGTCTTAGTGGTTGCTCTCCAGTCTAAAAAGATCAAAACGTCCCATTTGAATGTTGCCTCGGAAATGTTGCCTCGGAAACGTTGCCACGGAAATGTTACCTCGAATATGATCTTAAGACTCTAGGGTTATTACTAAGGTATCCTAACATTGCTTTAGTGATCGTACGTCCCTCTCAAATTGACCCTTACAATTCCAACGATGGTGCTACCCATTTCTCAATAGTAGGATAGTGCTGTCTAAAGGAAACGAGAATAGAAACGATCTTTTTTCGAGTAGGTAGATGCTAGTAGGTACTTGCTCAAATCAAAACTTTTCACACTTACACATTTCAAACAAATTTTTAAAACAACTTCGTCATACCTTTGAGGACTGATACAAGGGTTATCACGAAGTCAAACTTTTCAAAAACAAAGCACACACACAATCAATTTTAAAAAGATGAGCAAGTACCTAAGAGCCCATGGAAAACCATGGATAGAAAGGGTGCTAACACCTTCCATTTCTATAATCTACCCCCGTACTCAGAAACATCTCGAAAAAGGATTTTTTCTGTACTTTTTTCCTTTCGGATTGGATGAAATAAAAGTCGATGGCGACTCTTGTTTACCGCAACTTTTTGCAAATGCAAAACGCAAACCAGCATCAAACAGTCGGTTCTGCCACCATATCACAGAACTGGAGACTCTGCTGGGGAACATAAGTGGGGTATACCTTAGGATCTAGGTCATTATAATTGCTTCTCTTGATTGCTCTATTTGCTTTACTTTTAAGGGTTTTTGTTTGGGGTTACTTTAGATCCTACACCCGGATCTGGGGAATACCTTTTAGGTAAGTAGCAATAGACTGTGAGGGAACTTTACGATATAGACCAATACGGTTGAAGTAGTAGCTACGTTAGTGTGGCACTTTGGTTGGTACCGGTATCCCTTGTGGAGAAACGAGGAGAATATGGGGCCGCTGCATGGTGTCGTTAAGCATCAACTGACCTTAGAACCTTTAATTGCCCAACTTGGCCATTAGAAAGTAGTGAGATAGTCGGCCTCGGTGTAGAGCTGAGAACTGGTTGATACTCGATGCTACACTCATTGAGACCATACTCTCAATAATTTCAGCCGCAAGAAAAGATTGTGTGAGCTGAAACCATGACCGATGGAGGATGGTCAGTGATATTGAGATCCTCTAGAACCCGGTTACTTTTCTAGGACAGGTTGAACCAACTTAACTTCAAGAGGGTATTACCTTTGACCTCATGCAAGCCTTAAACCTAAGGGCTTTGTGTGATTTGACTGTGTTTGCAATACTTGTGTTTGTTATACCTGTGGTTTATCATGACATCATGCATCATAACATGGCATTCATGCTTTATTACACTAACCATTTCAAATACCAAGGGAATTTATCTTTGTTCTGTTTTGCAGATCATGGCTTCCGTGCGTAGAAATACCATCTGAATCAACTTTCTGCAGATACCTGCCCAACTTAAAGAGCTAGCATCAAGAGTTTATGAAACGTCTACTTTCATTAAGAGACACGGTCAACTTCTTATCCTGGTTACTTCAAACCTTGATGAACATATGATGAGCGTACTATTTCAGTTCTTCGATCCCAAGTATCACTGCTTCACCTTTCTAGATTACCAGCTGGTACCCACCTTGGAAGAATTATCTCATTTATTGGGCATATCCATTCTTGAACAGGTACCCTTCATAGGTATGGAAGAAGTTCCTATGCCATAAGACATTGCCTCAGCCTTGCATTTAAAACGGGCCGATGTGGTATCCAATTGGGAAGCTCGAAGCAGGGTCGAAGGTTTTCTAGCCAAATTTCTGATAGACCAGGCTCAGTTATTTTGGGATGATTTGGATTTTCAGGCTTTTGAGGATGTTTTGGCTCTTCTTATCTATGGTTTGGTTCTCTTCCCTAATCCGGACTCCTTTGTAGATGTGAAAGTTGTCATGATTTTCGTTTCCCGCAAACCTGTGCCTACCTTGCTTGGAGATATCTTGCATGTTCTCCATACTCGTACTATGAAGAGAAGAGGGACTCTTATGTGCTGCATGTCATTGCTGTCGAGGTGGTTTATTTCTCACCTCCCTAAGTTTGTGCTGAAGAACGAAGAAGGTTTGGGTTGGTCATACAGAATAATGTCACTTGCTCATACGGATATTCTTTAGTGTTCTCGGGCTATGGAAAACACTGCCATTATTGACCGTTGTGGGGGGTACCTTAATGTCCCATTACTTGGTATCAGAGGGGGTATAACTTACAGTCCTTGTCTAGCCTTGCGACAATTTGATTGTGCTCGAAGGGATGGTCCCCATGAGTTACTTCTCGAGAACATTGTATTCGACTATAAGGATGACGTTAAGGAGCATCGCCGGAGGTTCATACGAGCTTGGGGCATGGTAAACAGATCTGACCCCGAAGAGTTGGGACCGAAGACTTCCATTCCTATGCAGCCTTATCTCCAATGGGTCTGAGCTCGTGCCTAGAAGCTTATGATGCCTTATGAGGCCGTATTACCAGTGATTGTGGAGCCCACTAACGAAGAAGGCATTCCTTACATGGTTCTCTATCCTTACATGCCCACTGATCTTGGGGAGTTACAGAGGTCCTGGATTCAGTTGAAGAATGAGCGGGATACTTACCGGGAACAGTTCCATGAGCAAGAGAGGAAGGTTTTGAAGCTCACTAGGCAGCTCGAGGAAGAAAGAGTGATCAATGACTATATCAGCACAAAGAGAAAGCGTCCATGGGACTTTTGATTTTTCTTTTCTAGTTTAGATTTGCTTTATTTTACTTATTTTGTAAAACCTTAAAGGAATTGTGAACCTTCAAAGTTTAAGCTAATAAAGTTTGTTTATTTTGATTTGAAAATTTAAATCTCCCAAAGTCTTTGAAATCATTACACACGCATCCCATTATCATACACATCATTACAGGTACCACTACAGGTTTCTCATCTTCTTCGCTGTTTATTTCAGTAGAAATGTCTTCTGATCAAGCCATCAAAGATCTTCAGGCACAGAACACCCAGTTCCAACAGATGTTCATAAGTCTAGCTAAGGGGCAAGAGGATCTGAAGACCCTCATTCTGAAAGAGAAGAAGAAGAAGAGGACTGGTATTCTAAATATGGGTAGAAGGTTCGGAGAAAGGTTGAAGCATCAAACTGATCTAACCTCTTCATCCAAGGACGGGGAGAACCAATAAAGGGAAAAGGACCTTAGTCTTATAGTTTCTGACAATGATACTGATTCTGATGATGAGCAATATCCTCCTGCTGAGGATAGATACAGGCAGTTAGAAGACCGGTTGAGTGCTATGGAAGTTCAAAAGATACCTGGTTTGGATTTCGGAGAATTGGGACTGGTATCGGGAGTGGTCATCCCTCATAAGTTCAAAGCTCCGGTTTTTGCCAAGTATGATAGGGTGTCTTGCCCAAAACTTTATCTCTGCTCGTATGTCAGGAAGATTCAACCCCACACAGCTGATAGAAATTTGTGGGTCCACTTCTTTCAAGATAGTCTATCAGGGACTCAACTTGAATGGTTCTATCAGTTGGAGGGAGCTAGTGTTCGAAACTGGGAATATCTCGCTGCTGCTTTCCATAAGCAGTATCAGTATAATGTCGATCTTGCTCCCACTCGTACTCAACTCCAGAGTATGTCCATGGGTGCAGGTGAAGGTTTTAAAGATTATGCTCAGAAATGGAGAGACTTAGTTAGAAGAGTTCAACCCCCATTGTCTGATAGGGAGTTGGTCGACATGTTTCTGGGGATGATGTCTGGTCCGTTTTTCAATCACTTGATTGGCAGCTCGTCATCTAGTTTCACCGAGCTAATTTTAACTGGAGAAAGAGTAGAAGCTGGAATTCAAAGTGGTAAGATACAGAAGGATGTCTCTTCGAGTTCGGTAAAGAAGCCTTTCGCTGGCAAGAAGGAAGCCAGTGCAGTCTATAGCCCGAGGGGCCAAAGCAGATCTGAACACCGTCAAACAGTAAATGTTGTAGTAATACCGAGACCCGCAGTTGCTCCACAATGCAACAATCAACAAAGGGTGGAAAGACCACAATGGCAGTTTACCCGTATCAACATGACGTTGGCTGAAGTGTTACCTCACCTGCTGAAATCCAACTTGGTAACCTTGAGAGAGGCACCCAAGAATACAAACACTACTTCTCCCAAATACAATCCCAACGCGCGGTGCACCTACCATTCTGAGAGTCCTGGCCACGATACAAATGATTGTTGGGCCCTGAGAAATAAAGTACAAGACTTGCTCAAAGCCAAGGAGATAGAGTTTGATGCTCCAGAAAAGCCGAATGTTATAACTGCACCCATGCCCAAGCACGGCTCGAGAATCAATGCTATTGAGGTTGTCTCCGCCATAGAAGATGCTGATGATGAGAACCCCGACATTGATAGCTGGATCTACCCAACGACGAACGGTGGACCGAATAACTAGACGGCGAAGGACTTCATACCTGTTTCTTTTATTCCGCAGTAATTGACTTTTGTTTTAAGATTTGTAATAAATAGTTTGACACTTTACGGCCCGGCGCCTTGCCCGAGGCACCTTGGCTTTGCTTGTGAGGGCTTATTATTTGTCATTTCATATATCATTAATAAAGCATTGGACGTTTCTTTCATATAAATTTTACGCTCCTTGTTTTTCTTTTCTGTCTCTCACTTTATCAAAACAGTTATGCTCTTACACACACTCACGTATCATACTGTAGATCCATATCCACTCTGGATCCCATTGATAAAAACTTTGCTACTTCCAACTATGACTTCAAAAATCCGATCAACCAAGCCGAGGACGATGGTGGGGATGATTGTGAGGTGCCTGGAGAACTTGCTAGACTATTACAGCAGGAAGAAAGGGCCATACAACCTCATGAAGAGCCAATTGAATAAGTGAATTTAGGTACAAAAGAAGACAGGAAAGAGGTTAAAATAGGTGCGAATCTGGAGCCTAGTGTCAAACAACGGTTAATACAGATGCTACACGACTATATTGAGATCTTCGCCTGGTCCTATGAAGACATCATGGTTTGGACACTGATATTGTGGTGCATCGCCTGCCAACTAAAGAAGAATGCCCTCCAGTAAAGAAAAAGGTTTTCCGTATGCGCCCTGAAATGTCAGAGAAAATCAAGGCAGAGGTCATGAAACAGTTCGACACAAGGTTCTTAGCTGTCACTTTTTATCCGCAGTGGGTTGCCAATGTTGTTCCGATACCTGTGATACGGTGGCAGAACCGGAACTGCTTGAAATGCTGGTTTGTGTTTTGCGTTTGTGTTTGCAAAATGTCGCGGTAAGCAAGAGTCGCCACCGGCTTTTATTTTATCCAACTGGAAAGGAAAAAAGCACAGAAAAATTCCTTTTTCAAGATTTTGAGTACGGGGGGTAGATTATAGAAAGGGAAGGTATTAGCACCCTTTCTATCCGTAGTTTTCTACGGGCTTTTAGGTACTTGCTCATAATTTTCAAAATTGCTTGTGTGTGTTTGATTTGAAAAAAGTTTTTTGTTTTACTTCGATTTAACCCTTACTTTTGTCTTCAAGAGTGTTACGAAGTCGTTTTGAAAACTTTGTTTGAAAGTGTTTGGTGTGAAAAGTTTTGATTTTGAGCAAGTACCTACTAGCATCTACCTACTCGAAAAAAGAATTGTTCTATGCTCGCTTCCTTTAGACAGCGCTATCCTACTAATAGTGAGTAGGTAGCACCGTCGTTGGAGTTTTAAGGGTCAATTTGAAAGGGACGTATGATCACTAAAGCAATGTTAGGACGCCTTAGTAATAACCCTAATGTCTTAAGATCATATTCGAGACAACATTTCTGAATGGGACTTTGATCTTTTGTTTAGACAAGAGAGCGACCACTAAAATATCCTATACTTAATGATCGTTTACCGAAGGCAACCAAAGTGAGAGTATACCCTAGGAGTGCGCATGTGCGAGTGATTAAATTTCAAGTTATTATCTTTGCCTATTTAGGGTTTGCTAATTGTTTTAAAGTTTACATACATTCTTGTCATGCAACCCTAATATCATACATCTAACAGTTAGTATTTTGCGGAAGTTAAAATGCGGAAAATAAAACTATGCTATTACAAGGCTTCGGGTATTAATTACATAGCCAAAAAACCAGACAAAACGATAAAGGAAAGTAAAAAGTCCTAATTAATCTATTACATCCCAGGAGCAATTACATCAATATTGTAAAATAAAATAAACGCGTGCGACGAATCGAGGATGAGCAAAATTAGGGTTTTAACCCCGTCTAATCTAATTAAAAAGAAACAATTATTTTTGTGTTGTTTTTGATTATTTGAGAAAATAAAGTTTTAAATTAAGTGTCTACAAACTTAATTACTAATTAATTTTAAATTAAGAAAAACTAAATTATTTGACCTATTTTTGTGTTTTGGTTATTTTTTAAGAAAAGAGAAATGAAAATTAAATTAGACAAAAAACCTAGTTTCTAATTTATTTTAATTTATTTACAAAGAAAATTAAAGTTATCTAAAAAATTAAATTAACTAACTAAATTAATATTTATGTAAAAAAAACCTAAATCTAATTTGGTGAAATATTGATTTTATAATTTTATAAAAAAGAATTAATTTTTTGTTAGCAAAAATAATTTAAATGAATTAAATAAGGAAAATATAAAAAGAAAAGAAAATAGAAAATGGGCCTGTATTCAGCAAATTTGAAGGGGTGCCTTTAGCAATTTCTATGCCCAAGAAAATCTGACCCACGTTGACCTTTCTGATCCAATGATGTGCATTGACCAGGGTGCATCATGGTCCTTCAATGATGGCCTTCAGATCTGGATGGTGGATAATCTGATGGTTGGAAGATGATGGCCCATGGTGGTCTTCACACCTATGTGCGCGCCTGATTAAGCAATGAAAAATAACATGAAATACATGGGGGACCTGGGATTCGAACCCAGGTCCTATGGACTTTTCCACCAGCCTCATTACCAACTGAACTATGTGCGCGTGTTGTACATAAAAGAACAAATAATCAATATATTAAAAACAAACTAAATAAAAATTATCCGCGTGAAAAATTCTAACGAAGCAATCAAAGGTTGCCACGCCTTCGTCCCTGTCCTCTCTTCGTTGCTAAAAGGTCACTGACCTTTACCTACGTACAAATGTCCGTAGTGTGAAATCAAGCTTCTCAAATAAGCTTTTATTATGATGAAGACAAACCATGGCTAACAAATAAGGCAAAGATTTTGGTCAAGCATCTAAGCATCTAAGGATAATATCTTCACTCAAAGCTCTCAACAACTTTAAAGGTATAATAATATTATCTACTTTGATCTTAAGATATAGATGCTCAAAAATGAAAAAGAAATGTTTAAGAATCATTACTCAAGATTTTCAAAGATAAAATTTCACTTTTCTTATGCATGCAATCGATTTACATCTTAGTGCAATCGATTGCACTCTTCAAAAATTCCAAATCTTTTGCTTATGTTTCTTTATGCAATCGATTACATTGTTAGTGCAATCGACTGCACACTTAAATTTTTCAAAATGTTTGCTACTGACTTTGCATGCAATCGATTACACACTGCACGAATTTGAAAAATAACAGCTTTATTCATGCCTTTTGATCATGCCTTTTCATTACATCTTTTCACTCAAACTTGGAATTTGTTCATGATGCATTTCCAGATCTTCATGTTGTTTTAAAAGGGTGTTATGAACATATAAATATTCAATTTCAAATTCAGATCTAACACCTTCTTTCATAATATTTTTCTGAACTATAAAAATACAAACTCAAGCATTCTTCATTTTCATGCATAAGTTTTCTGCACATTTTCATACTTTAAACAGAAAACTTTGAGAAAATATATCTTGAGTCTTTGTATAATATTATTATTGAAAGAAGAAGATTATACATTGTCAAATCACTCTTAGTGATCAATATTACTCTACTCACTAAAACTCACAAATAGATATTTACTTACTTACTTTCCAAGATTGTTGGAATTAAGTTTAAGTGTTTTTGTTGAAATCTTGTCTTTCCAAGTTGCTGGATACAAGTATAGTTACATTGACAGGATTGTTCTTATAGGTAACTTAGTGAAAATACAAGAGGATTGTTCTTGGTCCAAGAGGATTGTTCTTGGTTTGGTTGGTAGTTCTTATGTAAGTTTTCCACAATAAGATAATCTCTTTCATGTTGAAAGAGGACTGGAGTACTCTCGGACTGTGAGGGGAACCAGGATATATCGCCCGTGTCTCTTTATTTTTCTGCATTTTTAAGCTTTCCTAAACTCACTTATAACCAGAAAATTAAGAACCATCATCACTAAAAACCAGAATTTTTAAAACTACCTAATTCACCCCCCCCCCCCCCCTCTTAGGTGCACTTCGTACTTACAATTGGTATCAGAGCAGGTTATAGGTAACCTTCTACTAAAAGATCCAGAATGGCTTCCGCAAATCATAATCCCGTTTTTAGAGATGGTGGTAGTAACAACAAGCCTCCTCTATTCTGTGGTGAATATTTTGACTTCTAGAAAATTCGCATGAAGGCGCATCTAGAAGCACAAGGAGAAGAAATATGGGATGCCTTCGAAAATGGTCTATTTATCCCAATAACGGTAATCAATGGTGTTGGCTCATCAAAGCCTAAAACTGCATGGGACGATGATGATAAGAAGAAAGTTCTCTGTGAAAAAAGGCAATAAACCTTCTTCAAGGTGCACTTACTATGGACGAATTCTTCCATGTCTCGACATGCAAAACAACAAAGGAAATATGGGATACCTTGGTACAAACTCATGAAGGAACGGTTGAAGTAAAAAGATCAAGACTAAATACACTAAGTCAAGAATACGAACTATTTCGAATGCAGCCTGGAGAAACCATTCTTGACTTACAAAAGAGATTTGTGCACTTGACAAATCATCTAAGTGCTCTTGGTAAAACTTTGACAAATGATGAATTGAATCTGAAAGTACTTAGGTCCTTACAAGGGAATGGCAACCAAAGGTAACGACAATTTCAGAAAATAAAAGTCTCTCCACCATGTCATCCGCAACATTATTTGGAAAACTTCAAGAATACGAAACGGAACTCGAAATACTCGAAAAGCATGAAAATCAAGAGAAGAAATCCAAGAATATTGCTTTGAAGATAGACTCCAAGGAAGTTGAAAAAGAAAACAATCCAGAAGAAGATGAAAACTTCATGCTTCTTGTTAAAAGGCTTGGTAAGTTCTTCGATAGAAATGACAAACCTTTTTCTCATTCAAAAGGAAAGAAACATTTTTAGAAAAAGGAAGTCTCCACATCAACACAAGAAATCACATGTTATGAATGTGGTAAGCAAGGTCATATCAATCCGGATTTTCCAAAACTCTCCAAGAAAAGTGGCTTCAAAAGCAAGAAGGGATTCAAGAACAAAAAGGCTTATGTCGCATGGGAGGACAATGAAATAAGTTCCTCATCTGATTCCGATAGTGATGAAAGTGCAAATCTAGCATTGATGGCCTCACACCATTCCGATGATGAAGAAAATGAGGTTAGTAATGAATTTTATCTTTTTGATAGTGATGCACATGGTGTTATAGATGAACTATTGAATGAATGCAAAATTCTGTATAAAACCATTTCATCACAAAAGAAACAAATTTCATCCTTAGAAGAAAAATATGTTTCAATGGAAAAAGATTTCAAAGAAGAAAAACAAAAATCAAGTGATGAACAAAAACAGAATTTTGTATGCAAAAATTGTGATTCACTCTCTTTCCAAATTGTCCAATTAAAAAGAGTCATTGAAAGATATGAAAAAGGGAAAATTGGATTGGAAGGTGTTCTTAGCCAACAAAGATACTCCAATGATAAAAGTGGACTTGGATATTCAAAGTTCCCAAAACCAAGTTCTAACAAAACTATCTTTGTTAAGGCAAGTGATCAATCTTCCAAAGAGAAAGTGAACAAACCTAAAATATTTCGTCACTATCCGAAAAAGAAAACATTTTCTAAAAATAAATCTTATCCTTATAGATATAGAAGTAAATTTGAACCTACTTGTTTTTATTGTGGTATTAAAGGCCATACACCTAATGCTTGCTATGTCAGAAACTTCAGTGTGGCAAGTGGGCATTATGTATGGGTAAAGAAAGGCACTAATTATAAAGGACCCAAAGCAACTTGGGTACCTAACAAAAACTAATTTGTTTTTCAGGTATGCTTGAAGACCACATGCAATCTTTGGTATCTTGATAGTGGTTGTTCAAAGCATATGACAGGAGACATAAACCAATTTTCACTTCTAGCGCTAAAGGCCAAGGGTTTTGTCATTTATGGAGACAATAATAAGGGAATAATCCTAGGGAAAGGAAAAGTTGGTGATCCACCTTTCACATCCATTGAAGATGTTATTTATGTTGAAGGACTAAAGCACAATCTTCTAAGTATTAGCCAATTGTGTGACAAAGGCTTCAAAATTAAGTTCACCAAGGATGAATGTTTGGTAGAAGACGAAGTCACTCATGAGTTTATACTTAAAGGTAAAAGAATCAATAATATATTTATGATTTCCCTTGATGATCCATCTTTGAAGGTTAAATATCTCATAGCGAACAACGATGATTCATGGCTTTGGCACAAAAGAATTGCTCATGTTCATATGGAACACTTGAATAAATTAATCAAGCATGATCTTGTCATTGGATTGCCTAAGAGAAATTTCGTCAAAGATAGACTATGTGATGCTTGTCAAAAAGGAAAACAAACTAGATCAACTTTCAAATATAAGAATGCGGTGTCCACTAAAAGGCCACTACAATTGTTACATATGGATCTATTTGGTCCATCAAGAACAAGGAGTTTCGGAGGTAATGTATATGCTTTGGTTATTGTTGACGATTTCTCTAGATATACTTGGACATTCTTTTTAGTGCAGAAAAGTGATGCATTCAAGGCGTTCAAGAAGTATGCTAAACAATTTCAGGATGAGAAGTCTCTAACAATTGCCTCAATAAGAAGTGACCATGATGGAGAATTCTAAAATGCTCTATTTGAAGAATTCTGTGGAGAACATGGAATATCTCACAACTTCTCGGCACCAAGGACTCCACAACAAAATGGAGTGGTTGAAAGAAATAATAGGTCTCTTGTGGAACTTGCTAGAACAATGCTTAGCGACTCAAACCTTCCAAAATACTTTTGGGCGGATGCGGTGAGCACGGCATGTTTTGTTAGCAATGGAGTTAACATTAGACCAATCTTAAAGAAAACTCCATATGAACTTTTCAAAGGGAGAAAACCTAACATTGCTTTCTTTCATATCTTTGGGTGCAAATGCTTTGTCCTAAACAATGACAAAGATAATTTGGGTAAGTTTGATGAGAAATCCGATGAAGGTATATTTCTTGGTTACTCACTCTCTAGTAAAGCATATAGAATATACAATAAAAGAACTTTGACTATTGAAGAATCTATGCATGTTTCTTTTGATGAAACTAACCCCTCCAAGGAGGATAATAATGTTTGTGATAATGATGATGAAATTTTAGAAGGTTCTCAAGAAAACCCTTCCAAGGATCAACCCATTCAACTAGAAGAATCACCTCAACAAGAATTGAAAGTCAATGATCTACCAAAAGAATGGAGAACTCATAGAGATCATCCTATTGATAAAGTGATTGGTGATATAAGTCTAGGAGTGTCTACAAGATTAAATCTCAAGGATGCTTGCCTAAGCATGGAGTTTTTCTCTCAAATTGAACCTTCCAAAGTTGATGAAGCTTTAGGCGATGACCAATGGATCATAGCTATGCAAGAAGAATTGAATCAATTTGAAAGGAATCAAGTTTGGGAACTCGTTCCTAGGCCAAGCAACAAACACATTATTGGAACAAGATGGATGTTCAAAAACAAACTTGACGAGAATTGAATAATTGTTCGCAACAAAGCAAGATTGGTAGCGCAAGGCTATAATAAAGAAGAAGGAATAGACTTTGAAGAAACTTTTGATCCAATTGCAAGGTAAGAAGCTATTCGTCTCTTACTTTCCTATGGTTGTTCATTAAATTTTCAGCTTTTCCAAATGGACGTCAAAAGCGCATTCTTGAATGGATATATCACGGAAGAAGTATACGTTAAGAAACCCCCCGGTTTTGAAGACTTCAAGAATCCATCTCATGTATATAAATTAAGAAAAGTTCTCTATGGACTGAAACAAGCACCAAGGGCATGGTATGATCGTTTAAGCAACTTCTTATGCGAAAAAGGTTTCAAAAAAGGAAAAGTTGACAAGACTCTGTTTATCAAAAAAATCAAAGACGACATTTTGCTAGCACAAGTCTATGTTGATGACATAATCTTCGATTCTTAGAATCAAGAAATGTGTGAAGAGTTCTCATTAATGATGCAAGGAGAATTTGAAATGTCCATGATGGGTAAAATGACCTATTTTCTTGGACTTCAAATCAAACAACTTAAAGATGGCATCTTCATCAACCAATCCAAATATTGCAAGGAACTCTTGAAAAGGTTTGACATGGATACCTGCAAGGAAATGTCTACACCTATGGGTTTTGGTTCTTATGTTGATCAAGATGAATCAGGTGTTTCCATCGACATCACTAATATCGAGGTATGATTGGCTCTTAATTATATTTGACGGCAAGCCGTCCTGACATAATGTTTAGTGTTTGTCTCTGTGCCCGCTTTCAAGCTAACCCAAAGGAATCTCATCTCACGGGGGTAAAGAGGATCATGAAGCATCTCAAAGGGACAACAAATTTCGAATTGTGGTATCCTAAAGGTAGTATCTGCAACTTAATTGGTTATTCTGACGCGGATTATGCAGGATGTAAAACAGATAGAAAGAGCACAAGTGGTACTTGTCACAATCTTGGTAATGCATTAGTATCATGGGCCTGCAAGAAACAAGCATGTGTTGCTCTAAGCACGACCGAAGCTGAATATATTGCAGCGGGTAGTAGTTGCACTCAAATTTTGTGGCTAAAACAACAACTTCGTGACTACGGACTCGATCTAGGATGCATTCCTCTAAGATGTGACAACACAAGTGCAATCAACATCACAAAGAATCCCGTCATGTATTCAAGGACTAAACATATAGACATTCGACATCATTTTCTCCGTGATCATGTTCTTCAAGGAGATGTCGAGGTAACCTTTGTAGATACTCATAATCAGCTTGCCGATATCTTCACCAAACCTTTGGCGAAAGAACCTTTCTACAAAATTCGTCGAGAGCTCAGCATACTTGACGAACGTGACTTATAAGGTGCATTCTACCCTTGATATAAATTTTATATATGTTTTATACATGCTATATATGAATCTATGTTATGTTATTGTCTTGATATTGCAATGTTTCGTTTGTTCAATTTTCTGTGTAACTCTTAAAACAATGTTTCTTAATGTTTTAATTTTATAATTTTTGGTCAATATTTTTCTCTATTATTATTTTCTTGAGGCATCTTTCTCTTCTTTTTGATAATGTCAAAGGGGGAGAAAGATGTATGGTACTTTATGCTTGTATTTTCCTTGTCTTAAATTTCAAGGTACTCTCCAATCAAGATGAAGAATTACAAGGATTCCAACCCTCTCCTACATAGGGGGGTTTTGCATATTAGGGAGAGAAGCTCTTCCATAAAGTACATCGCATAAAGAAAGATTGTTTGTCATCATCAAAAAGGGGGAGAATGTGAAATCAAGCTTCTCAAATAAGCTTTTATTTTGATGAAGACAAACCATGGCTAACAAAGAAGGCAAAGATTTTGGTCAAGCATCTAAGCATCTAAGGATAATATCTTCACTCAAAGCTCTCAACAACTTTAAAGGTATAATAATATTATCTACTTTGATCTTAAGATATAGATGCTCAAAAATGAAAAAGAAATGTTTAAGAATCATTACTCAAGCTTTTCAAAGATAAAATTTCACTTTTCTTATGCATGCAATCGATTTATATCTTAGTGCAATCGATTGCACTCTTCAAAAATTCCAAATCTTTTGCTTCTATTTCTTTATGCAATCGATTACATTGTTAGTGCAATCGATTGCACACTTAAATTTTTCAAAATGTTTTCTACTGACTTTGCATGCAATCGATTACGTAGTTAGTGCAATCGATTACACTCGGTTAATTTTTGCTACTGTCTTAGCATGCAATCGATTACATTGTTAAAGAAATCGATTGCACTCTTATATTTTTTTAAAAATAGCTGTTGAAAACCTTGTGCAATCGATTACACCAAAGGTGCAATCGATTACACACTGCACGAATTTGAAAAATAACATATTTATTCATTCCTTTTGATCATGCCTTTTCATTACATCTTTTCACTCAAACTTGGCATTTGTTCATGATACATTTCCAGATCTTCATGTTGTTTCAAAAGGGTGTTATGAACATATAAATATTCAATTTCAAATTCAGATCTAACACCTTCTTTCATAATATTTTTCTGAACTATAAAAATACAAACTCAAGCATTCTTC
Organism: Vicia faba; assembly: GCA_948472305.1. Taxonomy (NCBI): domain Eukaryota; kingdom Viridiplantae; phylum Streptophyta; class Magnoliopsida; order Fabales; family Fabaceae; genus Vicia; species Vicia faba. The sequence goes on from OX451735.1 coordinate 712,125,061, forward strand.
ATTTTCATGCATAAGTTTTCTGCACATTTTCATACTTTAAACAGAAAACTTTGAGAAAATATATCTTGAGTCTTTGTACAATAATATTATTGAAAGAAGAAGATTATACATTGTCAAATCACTCTTAGTGATCAATATTACTCTACTCACTAAAACTCACAAATTGATATTTACTTACTTATTTTCCAGGATTGTTGGAATTAAGTTTAAGTGTTTTTTGTTGAAATCTTGTCTTTCCAAGTTGCTGGATACAAGTGTAGTTACATTGAGAGGATTGTTCTCATAGGTAACTTAGTGAAAATCCAAGAGGATTGTTCTTGGTCCAAAAGGATTGTTCTTGGTTTGGTTGGTAGTTCTTATGTAAGTTTGCCACAATAAGGAAATCTCTTTCATGTTGAAAGGGGACTGGAGTACTCTCGGACTGTGAGGGGAACCAAGATATATCGCCCGTTTCTCTTTATTTCTCTGCATTTTTAAGCTTTCCTAAACTCACTTATAACCAGAAAAATAAGAACCATCATCACTAAAAACAAGAATTTTTAAAAGTACCTAAGTCACCCCCCCCCCCCTCTTAGGCGCACTTCGTACTTACAATTGGTATCAGAGCAGGTTATAGGTAACCTGCTCCTAAAAGATCCCGAATGGCTTCCGCAAATCATAATCCCGTTTTCAGAGATGGTGGTAGTAACAACAAGCCTCCTCTATTATGTGGTGAATATTTTGACTTCTGGAAAATTCGCATAAAGGCGCATCTAGAAGCACAAGGAGAAGAAATATGGGATGCCGTCGAAAATGGTCCATTTATCCCGATAACAGTAATCAATGGTGTTGGCTCATCAAATCCTAAAATTGCATGGGACGATGATGATAAGAAGAAATTTCTCTATGACAAAAAGGCAATAAACCTTCTTCAAGGTGCACTTAGTATGGACGAATTCTTCCGTGTCTCGACATGCAAAAAAACAGAGGAAATATGGGATACCTTCGTACAAACTCATGAAGGAACAGTTGAAGTAAAAAGATCAAGACTAAATACCCTAAGTCAAGAATACGAATTATTTCGAATGCATCCCGGAGAAACCATTCTTGACTTGCAAAAGAGATTTGTGCACTTGAAAAATCATCTAAGTGCTCTTGGTAAAACTTTGACAAATGATGAATTGAATCTGAAAGTACTTAGGTCCTTAACTAGGGAATGGCAACCAAAGGTAACGGCAATTTCAGAAAAGAAAAGTCTCTCCAACATGTCATCCACAACATTATTTGGAAAACTTCAAGAATACAAAACGAAACTCGGAATACTCGAAAATCATGAAAATAAAGAGAAGAAATCCAAGAATATTGCTTTGAAGATAGACTCCAAGGAAGTTGAAAAAGAAAACAATCCAGAAGAAGATGAAAACTTCATGCTTCTTGTTAAAAGGCTTGGTAAGTTCTTCGGTAGAAATGACAAACCTTTTTCTCATTCAAAAGGAAAGAAACATTTTCAGAAAAAGAAAGGCTCCACATCAACACAAGAAATCACATGTTATGAATGTGGTAAGCAAGGTCATATCAAGACGGATTGCCCAAAACTTTCCAAGAAAAGTGGCTTCAAAAGCAAGAAGGGATTCAAGAACAAAAAGGCTTATGTCGCATGGGAGGACAATGAAATAAGTTCCTCATCTGATTCCGATAGTGATGAAAGTGCAAATCTAGCATTGATGGCCTCACACCATTTCGATGATGAAGACAATGAGGTTAGTAATGAATTTTCTATTTTTGATAGTGATGCACAAGGTGCTATAGATGAACTATTGAATGAATGCAAAATTATGTATAAAACCATTTCATCACAAAAGAAAAAAATTTCATCCTTAGAAGAAAAATATGTTTCAATGGAAAAAGATTTCAAAGAAGAAAAACAAAAATCAAGTGATGAACAAAAACAGAATTTTGTATGCAAAAATTGTGATTCACTCTCTTTCCAAATTGTCCAATTAAAAAGAGTCATTGAAAGATATGAAAAAAGGCAAATTGGATTGGAAGGTGTTCTTAGCCAACAAAGATACTCCAATGATAAAAGTGGACTTGGATATTCAAAGTTCTCAAAACCAAGTTCTAACAAAACTATCTTTGTTAAGGCAAGTGATCAATCTTCCAAAGAGAAAGTGAACAAACCTAAAATAGTTCGTCACTATCCGAAAAAGAAAACATTTTCTAAAAAGAAATCTTATCCTTCTAGATATAGAAGTAAATTTGAACCTACTTGTTTTTATTGTGGTATTAAAGGCCATACACCTAATGCTTGCTATGTTAGAAACTTCAGTGTGGCAAGTGGGCATTATGTATGGGTAAATAAAGGCACTAATTATAAAGGACCCAAAGCAACTTGGGTACCTAACAAAACCTAATTTGTTTTGCAGGTATGCTTGAAGACCACATGCAATCTTTGGTATCTTGATAGTGGTTGTTCAAAGCATATGACATGAGACATAAACCAATTTTCACATCTAGCGCTAAAGGCCAAGGGTTTTGTCACTTAGGGAGACAATAATAAGGAAAGAATCCTAGGCAAAGGCAAAGTTGGTGCTCTACCTTTCACATCCATTGAAGATGTTCTTTATGTTGAAGGACTAAAGCACAATCTTCTAAGTATTAGCCAACTGTGTGACAAAGGCTTCAAAATCAAGTTCACCAAGGATGAATGTTTGATAGAAGACGAAGTCACTCATGAGGTTATACTTAAAGGTAAAAGAATCAATAATATATTTATGATTTCCCTTGATGATCCATCTTTGAAGGTTAAATGTCTCATGGCGAACAATGATGATTCATGGCTTTGGCACAAAAGAATTGCTCATATTCATATGGAACACTTGAATAAATTAATCAAGCATGATCTTGTCATTGGATTTCCTAAGAGAAATTTCGTCAAAGATAGACTATGCGATGCTTGTCAAAAAGGGAAATAAACTAGATCAACTTTCAAATCTAAGAATATGGTGTCCACTACAAGGCCACTACAATTGTTACATATGGATCTATTTGGTCCATCAAGAACAAGGAGTTTTAGAGGTAATGTATATGCTTTGGTTATTGTTGACGATTTCTCTAGATATACTTGGACATTCTTTTTAGTGCAGAAAAGTGATGCATTCAAGGCGTTCAAGAAGTATGCTAAACAAATTCAGGAGGAGAAGTCTCTAACAATTGCCTCAATAAGAAGTGACCATGGTGAAGAATTCCAAAATGCTCTATTTGAAGAATTCTGTGGAGAACATGGAATATCTCACAACTTCTCGACACCAAGGACTCCACAACAAAATGGAGTGGTTAAAAGAAAGAATAGGTCTCTTGTGGAACTTTCTAGAACAATGCTTAGCGACTCAAACCTTCCAAAATACTTTTGGGCGGATGCGGTGAGCACGACATGTTTTGTTAGCAATAGAGTTAACAATAGACCAATCTTAAAGAAAACTCCATATGAACTTTTCAAAGGGAGAAAACCTAACATTGCTTTCTTTCATATCTTTGGGTGCAAATGCTTTGTCCTAAACAATGACAAATATAATTTGGGTAAGTTTGATGAGAAATCCGACGAAGTTATATTTCTTGGTTACTCACTCTCTAGTAAAGCATATAGAATATACAACAAAAGAACTTTGACTATTAAAGAATCTATGCATGTTTCTTTTGATGAAACTAACCCCTCCAAGGAGGATAATATTGTTTGTGATAATGATGATGAAATTTTAGAAGGTTCTCACGAAAACCCTTCCAAGGATCAACCCATTCAACTAGAAGAATCACCTCAACAAGAATCGAATCTCAATGATCTACCAAAAGAATGGAGAACTCATAGAGATCATCCTATTGATAAAGTTATTAGTTATATAAGTCAAGGAGTGTCTACAATATTAAATCTCAAGGATGCTTGCCTAAACATGGCGTTTGTCTCTCAAATTGAACCTTCCAAAGTTGATGAAGCTTTAGGCGAAGACCAATGGATCATAGCTATGCAAGAAGAATTGAATCAATTTGAAAGGAATCAAGTTTGGGAACCCGTTCCTAGGCCAAGCAACAAACACATTATTGGAACAAGATGGGTGTTCAAAAAGCAAGATTGGTAGCGCAAGGTATAATCAAGAAGAAGGAATAGACTTTGAAGAAACTTTCGCTCCAGTTGCATGGTTAGAAGCTATTCGTCTCTTACTTGCGTATGGTTGTTCATTAAATTTTCAGCTTTTCCAAATGGACGTCAAAAGAGCATTCTTGTATGGATATATCACGGAAGAAGTATACGTTAAGCAACCCCCCGGTTTAGAAGACTTCAAGAATCCATCTCATGTATATAAATTAAGAAAAGCTCTCTATGGACTGAAACAAGCACCAATGGCATGGTATGATCGTTTAAGTAAATTCTTATGCGAAAAAGGTTTCGAAAAAGGCAAAGTTTACAAGACTCTATTTATCAATAAAATCAAAGACGACACTTTGCTAGCACAAGTTAATGTGCAAGACATCATCTTCGGTTCTTCAAATCAAGAAATGTGTGAAGAGTTCTCATCAATGATGCAAGGATAATTTGAAATGTCCATGATGGGTAAAATGAACTATTTTCTTGGACTTCAAATCAAACAACTTAAAGATGGTGTTGTACCCCAAAATTTTCCCTCTCATATTTCTCAAGACATTGCAAGAAAAATCTCCAAGTGGTTCAAGATTGCTCAAGAGTTGGACAGTCAAGCTATCTCATAAGGCAGTCAACCCCAAATTAGGGTTTTGTTTTGAATCAAGATACTTGAGTCCAAATGACCTCAAATGCTCCATAATGTCCTAATATGTTCTCAAGGTCATCCATGTCAAATTTCAAGCCTTGCAGAGGAATTTTGCTCAATCAATTGCTCAAAGGGTCCAAAAATTGACTGTGCTAGGGCACAGGTCAACTGTGACCCAAATACAGTCAAACCTCAAGATTTTTTGTCAACATTCTAATTTTGAAGGATATTTCATCATTTTATAAAGGTTTGATCATGATTCATCAAGGACTGCTCAAAATTCATCAAGACTCAAAAGTTGCTAAATTAGGGTTTTGTAGGAAAAGTCAACTCAACTTTGACCAAGCATAACTTTCTCATACTTTATGAGAAATGACCCATCCAAAGCTCATTTTGAATAGGATGCAATTTTCTACAATCCATCTTAATACCCCAAGATCATAAAATGCACTCACAAGAAGTTATAAATTTGGACACTATAGGTCATTTTTGAAAGTCAACAAAAACACCTTTTTTCCAAAGCTTAAAACTTGAGCATGGAATATCAAAATGAGATGAGACCAAAAGGGTTGGTTAGAGGACATCTCAGGCTTTCTAAAAAGTCCAATGACACTTCCAAAAGTTCAAAATTGAAGAAGTTATGCATTGTTGAAGTTGGGCATTTTTGCAAAATTGCCAAAAGTCAACTATCCCCAAAACTTCAAATTTTGTCAAATGGGCCCATTCTTTTCCGTTTGATTTGGACTTGCCACATTGCACACGTGTCCTAGCTTCAAACATGTGTCCATTTATCTATTTTATTATTTTATTTGATTTTTTATTGAATTATTTCATTTTAAATCAAATTAAATCTAAATATTGATTGCTTGATATCTTTTTGGCCATTTTAGGACTTAATCATCATCATGATCAGAATCAAACTTGTATCAAGCATTCCATGTGCAAAAAGATTGGGTTTTTGACAAATTTGGCAAGCTTTCAATGGTGGATCAAATCAAATCTCATGGCATTGATGTGCAAGGATTCAATCCACAAATGTTAACCTAATACATCCCATGATACATATACAAGTCAAGGCACACGAAATTGAGACCTAGAGGCTGCAAGAACAAAAAGAACAAAACTTGGAAAAAAAAGTGTGAAAAAGCTTGTGTTCGAATCCACCCTTAGAGGCAAATTCAGAAGCCAAGAACGATTCCAATCAATTCCTGGGTGATCACATAACCCTCCTGGATCCCAAGCAAGCTCTCAAACACGCCCAAAAGCATTGTAAGAGTCACAAAAAATCGCTTCTTTCTTGAATTTGCAAATCTTTATTTCTGCATCTTTTGTCCAAACTATTTGCATATTCATGATCCTCATCAAGTTTCTAAGCTTTTTACATTATCCAATTTTGTTTATGTGACTCATACTGTGAGGTACCATATCTAGGGTTCGTGGTTTGTTTTTGGGCATTTCTTTTTCCGGGAAAATTGGCTGCTGAGAAGGGCATGGTTGTGACCGGGACGATGAGACGAGCACAACCATGCCCTTAAAATTTATTTCCATGACCTACAACAGATTTGGGAGGAGGCGCGACTTGTAGCGACGGCAGGTGTCTGTAGCTACAAGTATTTACAGGCTTTTAGCTACGGATGGGGGTTGAAGATGATGGCGTGTCATGCTCCAATTCGTCCATTCAAACGTGGCGCGTTTTATTTTATATTTTCTGGCATATTAATTCGTTTTCCTTTATTTTTATTGTTTTGTATATACTTAACAAATGGAATACATTGGCCTAGTGGCAAATCAGCGCTGGCAACATCCACAGGACCTGGGTTCAAATCCTAGGTCCCCCATATGCTTTGTCATATTTCCTCTTCAGGTTATCACATGCAGATCCAAGTGCATAGCCTACCATGCTCCCTCACTCAATCAAGCGCCAGATGGCCCAAGCCCAGATCTGGTGATCCAGGATGATGGTCTACCATGGGACCAAGTCAAAGGGCGCACAGGGAATCTCATAAAGTCCACAAGGCCAACATGTTATTGGGCCTCAAATTGCTATGTTGAACCCCCCAAACAGGCCCAAACCCTCTCTTCTCTATATTTCTATTTTATTTTTGTTTTGATTATTTATTTATTGCTTTTTTATTTAATCATTAACCAATCAAATCTTTTTCTTAATAAAATTAAAACCAAAAAATATTTTCTTTATTAAATTAAATTTCAGTATTTTATTTTTTATTAACAGTATTAATTAATTAATTTAGGTCATTAATTAGAATTAACTTTAATATGTTTTTTTTATAATTAAAATTAACTTAGACATGATTAGGTTTTATTAACATTGATCAATTTTATTTCTTTCTTTAAATAACAAAAAAAACCAAAAATGTTTATTTTCATTAATTAATTTATTTATTAATTTAATAATTAACTTAGATTAATTTCTTTCTAAATTCAAAAACAACAAAAAAAATCTTTCCTTTAAATAACAAAGGGTCAAAACCCTAGAACTCGCATTCGATTTAATTTCTCGCACGCGGTACATTTTATTCAATATTATATTTGTTTCCGGAATGTAATAGATAATTAGGAATTTAAATATTTTTATCGCTTTACTTATTTTCCGCATTTAAATTTCAAAGGGTTGCTTTTGGCGATGTAAATACCCGACGCCTTGTAATAGTTAGTTAAATTTCCGCAATTTAATTTCCGTAACTTATACAGATGATCTTGACTGAGTATACGACCCAAAAGGAAATCAAGAGAAGTGTGTTGGCAGATCATTTGGCACATCAGGCAGTGGATGATTACTAGTCTATGAACTTTGAATTTCTGGACGAGAATATCATGTTGGTAACTGACTGTGAGGAACCTGGACCGGATGAAGGACCTGAGGAAGGATCCCGATGGTCTATGTACTTTGATGGAGCTTCGAATGCTTTGGGTAATGGAATTGGCACCGTGATCATATCTCCTAAAGGCTCTCATACTTCGTTCACCGCCCGACTATGTTTCAATTGCACCAACAATATGGAGGAGTATGAAGCGTGCATCATGGGTCTTCGAGTAGCAATTGACCTAAGGATTAAGTTTCTAAGTGTCTTCGGAGATTCCACTCTCATGATCAGTCAGATCAAAGGCGAGTGGGATACGAAACACCCAAATCTTATTCCTTACAAGGAGTATGTGTTGACATTGCTTCCTCACTTTGAGGAGATAACCTTTGAACACTTCCCAAGAGAGGAGAATCAGTTGGTGAACACGCTAGCCACGATGTCTTCTATGTTCAGATTCAATTGGGACAATGGTACGAATCTCAACAATAAGATGATCACTGAGCTCTGCAAATAGTTCAAGATACAGAATCACAACTCTTCTCCCTACTGGACGAAGATGAATGGGGCTGTTGAAGCGGCTAATAAGAACATTAAGAAGATTGTGCAGAAGATGACAGTGACATACAAAGATTGGCATGAGATGTTACCATTTGCTCTTCATGGGTACCATACCTCAGCACGGACGTCAACAGGGGCAACACCTTATTCTTTGGTCTACGGCATGGAAGCAGTCTTTCCCATTGAAGTTCAGATACCCTCTCTTCGGATCATGAAAGATGCAGGTTTGAGCAAAGATGATTGGATCCAGACCCGGCTTGATCAGCTGAACTTAATCGACGAAACGAGACTCACTGCTATCTGTCATGGTCAGACGTATCAAAAGCGGATGATCAAGGCATTTAACAAGAAAGTCAGACGACAAGAGTATAAGGTTGGGGACCTGGTAATCAAGTGCATTATCTTACCTCAAGGTTATCCCAGGGGCAAATGGACCCCTACTTACGAAGGGCCATTTGTGGTTAAGAACATTTTCTCAGGAGGAGCTATGATTCTAACCACCATGGATGGTGACGACCTTCCTCACCCCGTCAATGCAGACATAGTGAAAAAATACTACGCATAATCAAAGACCCTCTAGGTTGACTGGCCTAGGAAAAAATAAGGTATTCCCAGCGAACCAAAGGGGTTCGGGCAAAAATAAGGGATGAAAATCAAAAAATCTGTACACCCGGCAAGTCGAAAACCTGAAAAGGCGGCTTGGGCAAAAATGGGTATGCCGGTGGACTGAAAACCCGAAAGGGCGGTCCAGGCAAAAATTAGGGATCAAAGCGTAACACTATGTCTCATTGGATCACCTTGCAACCAGACTTCGGTAACTATTATCAAGCTCAGACGGCACTAATCAATCTGATCTACCTTCAACCAAGTAGCAAAGTGATGAGATGCTCGAAGACATAAAGGCCATAGTAGAGTTGGAACCCTGTGGGATTATTCACATAGCTGTTTTGCTTTCTTTTCACAAATTGTATAAATTCTATTTGTTCGGCGGCGTTCTCCTACTAGGACGTCAGCCTCTTGTACAAAAACGCCTATTTACAGGCCAAACTTCAAAATCAATACAATTCATTTTAAAAGAAATTTCAAACTATTTTTTCCTTTATCGGTTTTGTCTTGCAAAGAACGTCCAATGTTCATTTTTGATATATACACTTGACATTAATTGCTGCTCATAAATACTTACATGCGAAACAAAAGACGATTACTGGTAACATCAGAAACAGGGGCAATAAAAATTGTCCAAGCTGTATAGTTGCTCTGTCCATCAGGTACAAAGGTAGATTCAGCTGAAGAATATGGCTAAGACCCTTCACTCCCCGCAGAGTAAGACAGTAATGATAGCTCTCCCCAGCTGAGACTTGCAACTGTGAATGAATCGGTAATATTCTCCCCAAGCAGAGTTTATCTACCATCAGCACTAAAAAGGCTTAATATCCCCGGAAGTCTTAATATTCCCCAACAGAGTATAAGAGTATTTCCTGGCAGAGTACGAGATATCCCCAGTGGAGTGAAAATTTTCCCAGCGCAGTCTGAAAAAGCTTCCCCAGTGGAGTTGAAGAGTCATCCCCAGTAGACTCTGGAAGTTTATCCCCAGAGGAGTACAAAAATAAATCTCCCCAGTCGAGTTCAAAGGATCATCCCCAGCCGAGTTCAAAGGATTATCCCCACAAAAGTCTAACAGGTTATTCCCAGTGAAGTCGCAACTGAGAGATCATCCCCAGCGGAGTTCTTTCCTTTCACAAATAGGAATTCAATCCCCAATAGGATTCAATATCACCAGCAACGATAATTCATCCCGATGGAATTTATCAGCGGAATCTTCAGCAGAACATCTCTTCCCCACAGAGTAATCTCCTCATCAGTTTATTCCCCCAACAGAGTCATCCTCTCCTGCAGGTTTATTCTCTTTGTTCATCATCCCCAGCGGAAACAAAGAATCCAGCTCTATTCTTCAGCGGCTATCCGGGAGTTATTTTCCCCATCTAGAAACATTACATTTCCATACATCATGATACATGCATATATGCATCATACCATACAATCTCATTTATTTTGAGAGCATCATTGCTTGATATATATCATGTATTTCATACATCATGACATTGCATATAACTGACTCTTTACCTTTTCAAGGAAAAGACGAATCAATAAACACCGTTGACTACTTATATGACCTGGTAGTCCCCTCAAAAACTACATCTATTGAGGGTTGTTTCAGCGGATTCCTCAAAAAGATGCTCTTCCAAGACTTTCGTCTGGTTCAGTCAAATCGATTCTAAGATTTTTTTGATTCTTTTCCAGTCAAAGTTAATCCAAGACCTTCTCTGGTTCAGTCATATCGACGCTAAGATCTCCCTGATTCTTATTCTAGTTGAAGATATTCCAAGACTTTTGTCCAGTTCAGTTAAATCGATTCTAACATTTTTCTGATTCTTATCCAGTCAAAGTTAATCCAATACCTTCTCTAGTTCAGTCAGATCGACGCTAAGATCTCCCTGATTCTTATTCCAGTTGAAGATATTCCAAGACTTTCATCTGGTTCAGTTAAATCAATTCTAAGATTTGTCTGATTCTTATCCAGTCAAAGTTAATCCAAGACCTTCTCTGGTTCAGTCAGATCGACGCTAAGATCTCCCTGATTCTTATTCCAGTTGAAGATATTCCAAGACTTTCGTCTGGTTCAGTTAAATCGATTCCAAGATTTTTCTGATTCTTATACAGTCAAATTTAATCCAATACCTTCTTTGGTTCAGTCAGATCGATGCTAAGATCTCCCTGATTCTTATTCCAATTGAAGATATTCCAAGACTTTCGTCTGGTTCAGTTAAATCGATTCCAAGATTTTTCTGATTCTTATCCAGTCAAAGTTAATTTAAGACCTTCTCTGGTTCAGTCAGATCAATGCTAAGATCTCCCTGATTCTTATTCCACTCGAAGTTCAGACCTCCTATCAACAGTCTCCAAATGGCATCTGTAAGCCCATTCTCGACATCACCAGGATGATACCACTTCATGCGAGTGCAAATTTCTGGACACTCTAGTGTTCAATCATCTTCCACCTTCGGAACATGAAAGGCACGAAAGCCAATCTACATCCTCAGGTTTAACAAGATTGAACAGGGGCAGCTGTTGTACCCCAAAATTTTCCCTCTCATATTTCTCAAGACATTGCAAGAAAAATCTCCAAGTGGCTCAAGATTGCTCAAGAGTTAGACAGTCAAGCTATCTCCTAAGGCAGTCAACCCCAAATTAGGGTTTTGTGTTGCATCAAGATCCTTGAGTCCAAATGACCTCAAACGCTCCCTAATGTCCTAATATGTTCTCAAGGTCATCCATGTCAAATTTCAAGCCTTGCAGAGGAAGTTTGCTCAGTCAATTGCTCAAAGGGTCCAAAAATCGACTATGTTAGGGCACAAGTCAACTGTGACCCAAATACAGTCAAAACTCAAGATTTTTTGTCAACTTTCTCCTTTTGAAGGATATTTCATCATTTGATCAAGTTTTGATCATGATTCATCAAGGATTGCTCAAAGTTCATCAAGACTCAAAAGTTGTTAAATTAGGGTTTTGTAGGAAAAGTCAACTCAACTTTGAACAAGCATAACTTTCTCATACTTTATGAGAAATGACCCATCCCAATCTCATTTTGAAGAGGATGAAATTTCCTACAATCCATCTTCATTCCCCAAGATCAGAAAATGCACTCACAAGAATTTATAAATTTGGACATTATAGGTCATTTTTGAAAGTCAACAAAAATACCTTTTTTCCAAAGCTTATAACTTGAGCATGGAATATCAAAATAAGATGAGACTAAAAGGGTTGGTTAGAGGACATCGCAAGCTTTCTAAAAAGTCAAATAACACTTCCAAAAGTTCAAAATTGAAGAAGTTATGCATTGTTGAAGTTGGGCATTTTTGCAAAATTGCCAAAAGTCAACTATCCCCAAAACTTCAAATTTTGTCAAATGGGCCCATTCTTTTCCACTTGATTTGGACTTGCCACATTGCACACGTGTCCTAGCTTCATCCTTGTGTCCATTTATCAATTTCATTATTTTATTTGATTTTTTATTGAATTATTTCATTTTAAATCAAATTAAATCAAATCAAATCCAAATATTGATTGCTTGATATCTTTTTGGTCATTTTAGGACTTAATCATCATCATGATCAGCATCAAACTCGTATCAAGCATTCCATGTGCAAAAAGATTGGGTTTTTGACAAATTTGGCAAGCTTTCAATGGTGGATCAAATCAAATCTCATGGCATTGATGTGCAAGGATTCAATCCACAAATGTTAACCTAATACATCCCATGATACATATACAAGTCAAGGCACACGAAATTGAGACCTAGAGGCTGCAAGAACAGAGAGAACAAAACTTGGAAAAAAGTGTGAAAATGCTTGAGTTCGAATCCACCCTTAGAGGCAAATTCAGAAGCCAAGAACGATTCCAATCAATTCCTGGGTGATCACATAACCCTCCTGGATCCCAAGCAAGCTCTCAAACACGCCCAAAAGCACTGTAAGAGTCACAAAAAATCGCTTCTTTCTTGAATTCACAAATCTTTATTTCTACATCTTTTGTCCAAACTATTTGCATATTCATGATCCTCATCAAGTTTCTAAGCTTTTTACATTATCCAATTTTGTTTATGTGACTCATATTGTGAGGTACCATATCTAGGGTTCGTGGTTTGTTTTTGGGCATTTCTTTTTCAGGGAAAATTGGTTGTTGAGAAGGGCATGGTTGTGACCGGGACGATGAGACGAGCACAACCATGCCCTTAGAATTTATTTCCATGGCCTACAACAAATTTGGGAGGAGGCGCGACTTGTAGCGACGGTAGGTGTCTGTAGCTACAAGTATTTACAGGCTCTTAGCTACGGATGGGGGTTGAAGACGATGGCGTGTCATGCTCCAATTCGTCCATTCAAACGTGGGGCATTTTATTTTATATTTTCTGGCATATTAATTCGTTTTCCTTTATTTTTATTGTTTTGTATATACTTAACAAATGGAATACATTGGCCTAGTGGCAAATCAGCGCTGGCAACATCCACAGGACCTGGGTTCGAATCCTAGGTCCCCCATATGCTTTGTTATTTTTCCTCTTCAGGTTATCACATGCAGATCCAAGTGCATAGCCTACCATGCTCCCTCACTCAATCAAGCGCCAGATGGCCCAAGCCCAGATCTGGTGATCCAGGATGATGGTCTACCATGGGACCAAGTCAAAGGGCGCACAAGGAATCTCACAAAGTCCACAAGGCCAGCATGTTATTGGGCCTCAAATTGCTATGTTGAACCCCCCAAATAGGCCCAAACCCTCTCTTCTCTATATTTCTATTTTATTTTTGTTTTGATTATTTATTATTGTTTTTTATTTAATCATTAACCAATCAAATCTTTTTCTTAATAAAATTAAAACCAAAAAATATTTTCTTTATTAAATTAAATTTCAGTATTTTATTTTTTATTAACAGTATTAATTAATTAATTTAGGTCATTAATTAGAATTAACTTTAATATGTTTTTTTTATAATTAAAATTAACTTAGACATAATTAGGTTTTATTAACATTGATCAATTTTATTTCTTTCTTTAAATAACAAAAAAAAACAAAAATATTTATTTTCATTAATTAATTTATTTATTAATTTAATAATTAACTTAGATTAATTTCTTTCTAAATTCAAAAACAACAAATAAATATCTTTCCTTTAAATAACAAAGGGTCAAAACCCTAGAACTCGCATTCGATTTAATTTCCCGCACGCGATCTATTTTATACAATATTGAATTTGTTTCCGGAATGTAATAGATAATTAGGACTTTAAATATTTTTATCGCTTTATTTATTTTTCTCATTTAAATTTCAAAGGGTTGCTTTTGGCGATGTAAATACCTGATGCCTTGTAATAGTTAGTTAAATTTCCGCAATTTAATTTCCGCAACTTATAAACTGTTAGATGTTTGATAATAGGTATGCATGACAAGAATGAATGTTTAACCTAAAACCAACATAGATAACCATTGACATGTACAAAGATAAAATTAACTGAAAATGACACACTCGCACATGCGCACTCTTAGGGTACACCCCACTTGGTTGCCTTCGTACGTGGTCATTGAGTATAGGAAGTTTTAGAGGTCGCCCTCTTGTCTCAAAGATCATAGTCGCCTCGAAACGGTTTCCTCGGATATTGTTGCCTCAAAACAAATGATCTAAGACATTAGGGTTACCGCTAAGGCGTCCTAACATTGCTTTGGTGACCATAAGTCCCTAAATTCGAATTGACCCTTAAACTCCAACGACGATGCTACGTACTCATTCATAGTGGGATAGCATTGTCTAAAGGAAGATAGCATAGAACGATTCCTTTTTCGAGTAGGTAGATGGTTCTCAGGTACTTGCTCTTTCCAAAACAAAACAAAACTTTTCACACTTACACTTTTCAAACAAACTTTTTTTTTCTCTCAAACCCACAAACACAAAGAAAAGAAAATTTTGAAAACATATGAGCAAGTACCTAAGAGCCTGTGGATAACCACGGATAGAAAGGGTGCTAATACCTTCCCTTTCTATAATCTACCCCCCGAACCCGAGAAATATCTCAAAAAAGGAATTTTTTTGTGCTTTTTTCCTTTCCTTGTTGGATAAAATAAAAAACGATGGCGACTCTTGCTTACCGCGACATTTTGCAAAAACAAACGCAAACCAGCACACCAAAAAATAGTCAGTTTATTCCCACCGTATCACAGAACTGGCGACTCTGCTAGGGATTCCTAATAAGTGAGGTGTACCTTAGGATTAGATCATTGTGTTTTCAATTGTTTGCTTTGTATGCTTTATACTTGTGGGCTTGTATCAAAGTTACTATATATCCTAACCCGGATCTGGGGGAATACCCTTTATGTAAGTAGCAATAAACTGTGAGGGAACTGTACGGCGTAGACCGATACGGTTGAAGCAGTAGCTACGTTGGTGTGGCACTTTAGTATGTACCGATATCCCTTGTGTTGGAACGAGGAGAATATGGGTCTGCTAAGGGGTCATTAAGCACCAACTGACCATAGAACATTTAAATTGACCAACTTGGCCATAGAACAGTAGCAGTATGCTACACTCATTGAGACTAAACTCTCGTGATGATTCCGGCTGCAAGAAAAGGTTGCTAAACTGGAATTATGACCGATTGAGGGTAGTCAGTGATATTGAGATCCTCTATAACCCGGTTACTATCTTTAGGACAGGTTTAAACCAACTGAACTGAAAAAGGGTAGTACCTAGACTCCTTGCCAGCCTGAAATCTAAGGGCTCTCTGTGTAACTTATGTGCCTTTACCATGTTTGCTATATGTGGATACTTGTGGTGTGCTTTCTATCATGACATCATAACATTACATACATCTTGCATTGGACTAACCTATTTCAAAGACAGGAGGGATTCATCTTTGTTCTGTTTTGTAGGTCATGGCACCCATGCGTAGGAACACCATCCGGATCAACTTTGTCCAGGTTCCCATTATTCTTAAAGAATTGGTTGCAAAGATGTCTGATATTACCTCCTTCATTAGAAGACATGGATATCTTCTTAGTTTGGTCACCTCCAAATTGGACGAGCAGATGATGAGTGTCCTAGTCTAGTTCTATGATCCATTGTACCATTGCTTTACTTTTCAGGACTACCAGTTGGTCCCCACCTTAGAAGAGTTCTATAATCTGCTTGGTATCTCTATTCTGGAGCAGACCCCGTTCACAGGTTGGGAGAAGATCCTTAGGCCAAAAGAGATTGCTTCAGCCCTTCATATGACAAAGGAGGAGGTAATGGCTAATTGGGAAACTCGTAGTGGAGAAAAGGTCTTTCTGACTAAGTTCTTGGTTGGTAAGGCTAATCATTTCTGGGATAGTCTAGACTTCAAGGCATTCGAAGATATCCTGGCTCTTCTGATATATGGTTTGGTATTGTTTCCTAACTTTGATGCTTTCGTCGACGTGAATGCGGTAAAAATCTTCATCTCTGGTAATCCTGTACCCACTCTCCCGAGTGACATTCTTCATCAGCTCTATGTCCGTCCTGCTCGGAAGCGGGGAACCTTGATGTGTTGTTCTCCATTGTTGGCGAGGTGGTTTATTTCTCACCTTCCCAAATCAGTTCTGAAGAACAAAGAAGGCATGGGTTGGGCTTATAGTGTTATGTATCTCTCTCACAATGACATCATTTGGACTATTAAGGGTATGGACGAGGTGTCCATTATTGATCGCTGTGGGGAATACCCCAATGTTCCACTGATAGGAACCCATGGAGGAATTACTTATAATCCATGCTTGGCTCTACGTCAGTTTGGGCGAGTCAGAAGAGAAGGACCTCATGAGTTGCTAATGCCTAGTATAATATTTGATTTTCAAGAGGATAGTGACGAGCAACGCCGCAAATTCATAAGGGCTTGGGATAGAGTTCACAGATCTGATCCACACAAGTTGGGTCCAAAGACTTCTCTTTCGATGGAGCCATATCTCAGATGGGTTCGCATCCGTGCCCAAAAGCTGGGAATGTCGTATGAAGTCGTCTTGCCTATCATTGTTGAAGTTGCTAATGAAGAAGGGGTTCTTCCGACCATCCTCCATCCTCATATGCCCACTGACATTGGGGCACTGAAAAGGTCTTGGATGCAGCTGAGAGAAGAGCGGGATGCTTACCGAGAAAAGTTTAACGAGCAAGAGCAGAAGATTCAGAAGTTGACAAGACAGCTGGAGAACGAGCGGATCCTCAATGACTATGTCCGCACCGACAAGAAGCGACCATGGGAGCACTGATTGTCCTTTGATTATTTCCTTTCCAGTCTTTATTTACTTTCCAGTACTTCCTTTCTTGTAACGCCTTAAAGGCATCTGTTGAACAATTTGAATTTCAAGTTTATCTAATAAAAGTGTATTTCATTTCTTGTTTACGAATTTGAATCGCTTGATGTCTTTGAAATCATATCATACACATTTCATCCCATGCACTACATAACAGGTACCTCTACAGGTTTTCTCATCTTCTTCGTTGTTTATTTCAACATCATTTCTTCTGAACCATCAACTGAACAAGCAATCAAGGCTCTAGAGGCTCAGAACGCCCAGTTCCAAGAGTTGTTCATGAATTTAGCGAAGGGTCAGCAAGATCTGAAGACCCTTATTCTGAAAGAGAAGAAGAAGAAGAAGAAGAAGAGGACAGTCCTGTTTAACACAGGTCACAGGTTTGGAAACAGGCTACGAGATGAAGTTGATTTGACCACCTCATCTGGAGGGAAAGATAGTCAGGAAGAAAGGAGGGCTTCTAGCCCTGTGGTTTCAGACAATGAGACGGACTTCGACGAAGACCAGTATCCTCCGGCCGAGGATAGATACAAGCAACTGGAAGACCGTTTAAGTGCGATAGAAGTTCATAAAGTGCCTGGTCTGGACTTTGGTGATCTGGGACTATCGTCTGGGGTGGTGATTCCCCACAAGTTCAAAGCACCAGCTTTTGCTAAGTACGACGGAGTTTCTTGCCCGAAACTGCACCTCCGGTCGTATGTAAGGAAGATTCAGCCGTACACCGCTGATAAGAACCTATGGATCCACTTCTTTCAAGACAGTCTCTCAGGGACTCAGCTTGAATGGTTTTACCAGTTAGAGGGAGCCAGTATCCGCAGTTGGGAAGATTTGGCTGCTGCTTTCTACAGGCAGTACCAATATAATGCCGACCTCACTCCCACGCGTACCCAACTCCAGGGTATGTCAATGGGTGCAGGAGAAGGTTTCAAGGATTATGCTCAGAAGTGGAGGGACCTTGCTGGAAGAGTGCAACCACCCTTGGCTGATCGAGAGCTAGTGGATATGTTTCTGGGTACCTTGTTTGGTCCGTTTTTCAACCATCTGATTAGAAGCTCTTCGTCTGGGTTTACAGAGCTAATTATGACTGGGGAAAGGATTGAGGTTGGTATTAAGTATGGTAAAATACAAAAGGGTGCTTCATCGAGCACCGAGAAAAAGCCTTTTAAGAATGAGTCCAGTGCTGTTTACAGTTTGAAAAGCCAGAATAGACCTGAACGCCGCCAAGCTATTAACGCGGTTGTTATTTCCAGACATGTTGGGGATCCTCAGCGCAACAATCAACAAAAGGCCGAGAGACCTCGAAGGCAATTCACCCATCTCAACATGACTTTGTCTTAGATTCTTCCGCAGTTATTGAAAACCAATCTAGTAACTCCAAGGGAGGCTCCGCAGAATTCCAACACTGCATCGCCTAAGTACAACGCTAATGCCTGCTGTGCTTTTCACTCTGATATCCCGGGACATGATACATATGATTGTTGGGCTTTGAAGAACAAAATACAGGACTTAATTGATGCTAAGGAGATTGAGTTCGAGGCGCCCGAAAGACCTAATGTTGTGAATGCTCCTATGCCCAAGCATGGAGTGAATGCTGTAGAGGAAGACTCGTTTGTGGTTTCTGTGAAACATATTGCTACTCCCTTGATGACTGTGAAGAAGAATCTTTTGTCAGCCGATTTATTTCCGGGTTGTGACGAAGGTTGCCATATGTGTTCTGCCCTACCAACCGGTTGCCATCTTTTGAAATCAGGTGTCCAACGCCTGATGGATAGTAAAGAAATTTTGTTTGAGAAGACTGTTGTTCCTTTAGTTCATACTGAAGAAGTTGCTATTATCACCATTTTCAACAATTCTTCCAAGGCTTCCTCGAGAAAGCCTGTTAGAATTACATTTGTTCCAATAATCACGCTGTTGATCATCACTGTTCCAGGGCCTATCCCCTATACATCTGATAAAGTTGTCCTTTGGCACTACGGGGCTGATGTTTACTACCACGGGGTTAAACAAGAGTTGGATGTTGGTACTGACGTCAGCAACATTGTTGGACCTGCTAAATTCACCCGCAGCAGAAGACTTTTCTCACCTGATATCTCTCCACCAACTGCCCGGAAACCTGTTGTTATTATACCTGCCAGTGTACCTGCTGCTATTCCTGTTCAAGTTCCCATTCTTACCCCTGTTGCTGAGTCTTCTAACGCTCGGGGCAAAGGGACCATTGATGAGCCTGCCAGGACGGAGGCTCCGAAGACGATCACTGTTGAAGCTTCTAGACAAGAGATGGGAGAGATTTTAAGGATCATCAAAAAGAGTGACTAGAATGTAGTTGAACAGCTGGGGCAAACCCCGTCCAAGATTTCTATGTTATCTCTGTTGCTATGCTCAGAAGCCCATGCCAAGGCTCTGATTTCCTTCCTGAAGACTGCGCACGTACCGCAAGAGACATCGGCTGCTCAGTTTAAAGATTGCGTGGCTAGTCTGACTGCTGATAATGGGTTAGGTTTCTCTGACGCCGACTTAACTGTTAAAGGGAAGAATCACAATGATGCCCTGCATGTCTCCATTGAATGCATGGGCACTAGTCTTGCTCATGTATTGGTGGATACTGGTTCCTCATTGAATGTTTTACCTAAGAAAGCTCTAGACCGGTTAGACTGCGAAGGGTTAGAGCTGAAACCAAGCAACATTGTCGTCAGGGCCTTTGATGGGTCTAAGAGGATGGTGCATGGAGAAGTGGATATTCCGATTAAGGTTGGTTCTCAGGTTTTCACCTCTACATTCTATGTGATGGAAATTTGGCCATCTTATTCATGTTTGTTGGGTCGTCCGTGGATTCATAAAGCTGGGGCAGTGACGTCTACGCTCCACCAGAAGCTAAAGTATCCGGTGAAAGGGAAAATTGTGACAGTGCAAGGAGAAGAGGAGTACATGGTGAGCCACCTCAACTCTTTCTGATATGTAGAGATGGATGGGGAGTTCATTGAGACCCCATTTCAGCATTTTGAAGAGGTTCCCCAGACACTGGCATCAACTGAGACTGTTGTTGAAAATCCTCCTATGAAGATGGCTTCCTTCAAGGATGCCCGGGCTGTTGTTAAGAAAGGTGGGTGTGCAAATTAGGGACAACTCCCTGATTTTGCACAGAAGACTAACAAGTTTGGTTTAGGTTTCACTGCAGAAGCTCAAAAGGTTGTTTGGAATGCACGGATCGGAAGACCTCCCCTCTTCATCAGCAATTCAGGAGTGAATGCCATTGAAGACGATATGGAAGAGTGTGAGTTCGACAGCTGGATCTATCCTACTACTGAGGGTGGACTAGGAAATTGGACAGCAAAGTACTTCATCTCAATTTCTTTTGTTACCCAGTACTGAGACTTTTTGTTTTGAATTTGTAACAGACAATGTTTTAAACTTTATGGCCCGGTGTCTTACCCGGGGCACTGTGGCTTCATTTGTGAGGGCTTTATGTGCGTCACTTTCATATATCATTAATAAAAGCATTGGACATTTTCTTGCATTTCAAATTTTGTGCTCCTTGTTTTTCTTTTATTACATATTACAAAACAGCTATTTTACACACACTCACATATACAGGTCAACATCCACTCTGGATCTCACTGGTAACGACTCTGCTACTGCCAGTTATGACTTCGAAAGTCCGATCAACTTAGCCGAAGACGAATGTGAAGATGATTACGAAGTGCCTGGTGAACTCGCAAGACTATTACATCAGGAAGGGAGGGCCATTCATCCGCACGAAGAGCCTGTGGAATCGGTAAATCTAGGTACATATATAGATAAGAAAGAGGTCAAGATCGGGGCAAATCTGGAGCTTAGTGTGAATCAACGATTGATTCAGATGCTGCGTGACTACGTTGAGATCTTCGCCTGGTCTTATGAAGATATGCCTGGGTTGGATACCGATATTGTGGTTCACTGCCTGCCTACCAAGGAAGATTGTCCTCTAGTGAAATAGAAGGTCCGCCTAATGCGCCTAGAGATGTCTGAGAAAATCAAGGTTGAGGTTATGAAACAGTTTGACGCCGGTTTTCTAGCAGTTACTTCTTATCCACAGTGGGTGGGCAATGTGGTTCCTGTACCGAAGAAGGATGGTAAGGTTCGAATGTGTGTTGACTATAGGGATCTGAACAGGGCAAGCCCCAAGGATGATTTCCCTCTGCCTCATATCGACGTTCTGGTTGACAACACCTCTCAACATAAGGTATTCTCCTTTATGGATGGTTTCTCCGGTTATAATCAGATTAAAATGGCTCCTGAAGACATGGAGAAGACAACTTTTGTTACTCAGTGGGGTACCTTTTGCTACAAGGTCATGCCTTTTGGACTGAATAATGCTGGGGCAACGTATCAGCGTGCCATGGTCGCTTTATTTCATGACATGATCCATCACGAGATTGAGGTATACGTCGATGACATGATTGCAAGATATCAAACCGAAGAAGAGCATCTCGACCACCTTCAGAAGCTATTTGACAGGTTGAAGTTGTACAGGCTGAGGTTAAACCCGAACAAGTGCACCTTCGGGGTGAGGTCTGGTAAGCTGCTGGGTTTCGTCGTAAGTGATAAAGGTATTCAAGTGGATCCTGCAAAGGTGAAGGCTATACATGAGATTCTAGCTCCCCAAACAGAGAAAGAAGTCAGAGGCTTTCTGGGACGACTAAACTACATTACCCGATTCATCTCACACCTGACCGCTACTTGTGAACCAATCTTCAAGTTACTAAAGAAAGATCAAGTAGTACGTTGGAACGATGAATGCTAGACCGCTTTCGAAAGGATCAAAGAGTATCTTCAAGAGCCACCCATTCTGATGCCTCAAGTTGAAGGGAGACCTTTGATCTTATACTTAACAGTACTCGACAACTCAATAGGGTGTGTGTTGGGTCAGCATGACGAGTCTGGCCGAAAAGAGCATGTTATTTATTACCTTAGCAAAAAGTTTACCGACTGCAAGACTCGATACTCGTTGCTCGAGAAAACTTGCTGCGCTTTGGCATGGGCTGCTCGCCGGCTGAGATAGTATATGCTGACTCACACTACTCAATTGATATCAAAGATGGATCCAATCAAGTATATCTTCGAGAAGCCTTCCTTGTCCAGAAGAATAGCAAGATGGCAGATGATCTTGACTGAGTATGACATCTGTGATTGGTGGATCTGGAACTGACTGTTTAACGCTGGTTCGCGAAATGTCGCGGAAGCAAGAGTCGCCACTGTCTTTTATTTTCTCCAATATGGAAAGGACAAAAGCACAGAAAAATTCCTTATGAGAATGTTTCTCGGTTCGGGAGGTAGATTTATAGAAAGGGAAGGTGTTAGCACCCTTTCTATCCATGGTTATCCATGGGCTCTTAGATACTTGCTCATTTGTGTTTTCAAAATGTTTGTTTGCTTTTCAGAGTGAGTGGGTTTGTAAAAGTTTCGTTTTAAAATTTCAGTTCGACTCTTGTATCAGTCCTCAAGAGTGTTTGAAAAGTTGTTTTTGAAAGCTTTTTGCAAAGTGTCGGTGTGAAAAGAAGTTTTTTTGATTTGTTTTGAATTAGAGCAAGTATCTACGAGTCATCTACCTACCCTAAGGAATTAGTCTGTGTAAATGTCCTTAAGGTAGTGCCATCCCACCATTGAGAGGTAGGTAGCACCACCGTTGGAGGTGTTCGGGTCAATTCGAGGGTTAGGGACAGTGTGGTCACCGGGCAATAGTAAGATACCTTAGAAGCTACCCTTATGCCATTGATCTTTTTATTCCGAGGCAACCGTTTCGAGGCAACTGTTCTGAGGCAACTTGTTTCGAGGCAACTAGATCAATGGAACATAAGGACTCACTAAGACGTCTTATACTCGACGACCACGTTTCGAGGGGCAAGGCAACAGTGAGGCGTACCCTGGGAGTGGTGTGTGAATTGTGTGTCATTTTCAGTTATATTTTTATCTTGTCATGCATTGAGTGAGCTACGCTTTGATTTTATTTGGGCATACATTCTTTCATGTGATTAACAGTTTAAAGGGTGCGGAAATTAAAATGCGGAAAAAAAAGGTCCTACGCTATTACAAGGCGTGGGTCCATACATCGCCAAATTAAACAAAGACCCGATTTGAATAAAAGTGCGGGAAGTAAATGTCCTAATTACTATCACAAGGCTTTGGGGCAATTACATAAATTAAAAATGAAAAATGTAAATAAACGCGCGAAAAGAAATTAGAAGCGAAAGTGCGAGGGCGTTGGACCCTTTAAAGAAATTAAATATGAAATTACAAATTAATTAAAGAAAAGAACTTATTTTTTGATGTTTTTGGTATTTAATGAAAATAAAGAAAATTAATGAAATTAGAAATTAAATAAAAAACCCTAATTCTAAGTTTGTTTTTAATTATTAAAAAAAATGTTTAAGTTTAAGCCTAATTTACTAATTGTTTAATTACAAGAGTATTTACAAATTTAATTAATAATAATGATAAGGAGAAAAAGTTATTTATTGAGAAAAGAATAAAGATACTAATAACCTAATTTTTATGTTTTTTTTTAATTATTTTAGAAAAATACATTAAAGTTAAAAACCTAAATTTAAACTAATTGTTTTATTGGAATTTATTTACAAAAACTATTTAAAGAATTAAAAAAATTAAATAAAACATATTTTTATTTTTTAATGATTTCTGATTTTTTTTGGTTTTGTGTTATTATTAAGATTAATTTTGGTGAATTAAATAAAACAAAAGAAAAAACAATTAAAATAAAAAGAAGAAAAAAAAATGAAAAAATGAAAGGTGATGCAAACCATGGGGGTGTTGACCCAATTTAGGAGAGGTTATGAAGCAATTTGGCCCACTGCAAGCTAGGCCTTTTGTTGACTTTTTGAATCACATGCTTGTGGTTGACTGAGCGTGCATGATGGTCTGCTTTTGTGACCATTGGATTGATCAATCAGATTACGTGGCCAACGAGTGCTTGAGGATGTATGATGAGCCCTGGGGACTTATACTGCATGGAAGTATATGAAACAAAACAATAGAAATTATTTGAGGGGACCTGGGATTCGAACCCAGGTCCCAGTGTTTACCAAGCCATCTGCCTACCAGTTGAGCTATCAGCGCGTTTTGGATATAAAATGGAAAATAAATAATATAACGTAAAACAAGAATTAGTGGTACACAAACAAAAAACGCGCCAGAATTATGAATCATCCAATGACAACCAGCCACGCTAGCCTTCGTCTCCATTTGTCCCTGTAACAAAATGAGATAGCGGGGGTTTTAAACCCCCCCAAAACACCATCTGCAAAAAAATAGCGAACAGCATATAGTGAAAAAGAAAAAAGGCGCGATGGTTAATTTCTATTCGTTGGAAGGTCCTGATTTCAATGGTAGTGGTCTCATGGTCCAATTTTTCCAGATGAAAGAAACCCCAAAATTGGAGCTCTGAAACCCTAAGCAGCTTTCATGGTAGATTCCTGTACAGGAGCCTATAACTCAATTGGATGGTACCAATAGCTTCAGAGAGTCCTCATTAGTGCAAATCAAACAATAAAAATCATTAAAAATGCATGAATCATGTTATGTATTTCTGGAAAAAATGTCAAACTGTATGGCTTCGTGTGAATAGTTCTTTGCGTGTTTGGGCT
This sequence comes from Vicia faba, assembly GCA_948472305.1. Classification (NCBI taxonomy): domain Eukaryota; kingdom Viridiplantae; phylum Streptophyta; class Magnoliopsida; order Fabales; family Fabaceae; genus Vicia; species Vicia faba. The sequence goes on from OX451735.1 coordinate 712,149,712, forward strand.
TGATTTTGATTGCTAGAGCTTCCTTGGGATGTCAGCAATGTGTTTGGATAGAAATGGGGACTTGAAACGTACTGTAATGAGGTTTTCAGATTTCAAGTTTGTGTGATAATTTTGCAATTTTGTATGGCCGTTTTTGGAGCTCTTAGGTCGTGTGTTTGCTTGTGTTTACTTGCATATAGGTTATGTAATGAGTTTTGATAAGAATTATGGCCAATAATGCCTTGCATTCATGCTTAAGATTTTGACATAAACTCCATTAACAAACCTTCCATATTTGAGCCAAATTTGAATTCTTGCTAGCTTTAGCCCTTTGCACGAATTTGGGATGTGCATAATGGTGGTTCAAAGCTAATCAAAGCAAGATATGTCCCTTAATTAATCTTTTTGATTTTCATTTGATTTTAAAAGATTTAAAATGAATTAAATCCAATAAAATTAAATAAAAATGAAAAAATTAATTTTAAATTTTGAAATAAAATGTGGGACACGTGGGAAGCATGGCCAAGTTGATTCAAGTGGAAAAAGTGGGCCCCTTTTGTCAAAAATGAAATTTCAAGGATAAATGATTTTGGCCATTTCACAAAAATTTCCCAACTTCTCCAATGCATATCTTGCTCAATTTTGAAGTTATGAACATGTTCTTGGACATTTTCGAAAGTTCTTGAAGTCCTCTAACCAATGTCTTTGGTCCCATGTCATTTTGATTTACCAATCTCAAGTTATGGTCTTTGACTTAAAGTGCCTTTTTGTTGACTTTTGAAAATGACCTATAATGTTGAAATTGATAAATTTTTGTGAGAGCATTTCTTGGACTTGGAGCGTGAAGATGAATTGTAGGAAATGTCTTCCCCTTCAAGATTAGCATTGGATGGGATTTTTCTGATGAACCGTGAAAAAGTTATGCCTTGGTCAAGTTACAGTTGACTTTTCAACTGTCCAAAATAGAAACTTTTACATCTTGATGATTTTTGAGCCATTCTTGTGAAATCATGGTCAAGACTTGACCAAATGATGATTGTGGCTTCAAAATAAGATGTTGACCAAAAATTTTGACTTTTGACTGCCAAATGACCATTTTGCCCTTGCAGTTGACTGTTTGAGCAATTAGGGTTTTTGACTGTGCAACTTGACCTTGTGAGCCTTGAAACTTGACATGTAGATGCTTGACAATGTGTATGAGCATATGGGACTTGATTGGGCCCTTGAAAACTTCAACTTCCTTGCAAGAACCAAAACCCTAATTTTGCCTGCCTTAGGAGGATGGTTGACTGTGTAGCCCTTGAGTAGACTTGAGCCATTTGAGGGGATGCTTGTGAAAACTTTGAAGATTATGGGAGGGAAAATTTTGGGGTACAACAGTTGCCCCTGTTCAATCTTCTTGGACCTGAGGATGTAGATTGGCTGGCGTGCCTTTCGTGATCCGAAGGTGGAAGATGATTGAACACTAGAGTGCCCAGAAATTTGCGCTCACATGTAGAGTATGATGGTGGGAATGGGCTTACAGATGCCATGTTGAGAGGTGATGGATGGGTGGATGGGCTTATAGATGCCATCTGGAGGTGTGAGTCGCGTAAGAGTTTCCTTAGCGAGAACTTGCGTACCTGAAAAAGAAAGATAATTACCTGGCCTGTTACAGGAGTTGACCTTAAAATTCTTTATATAGACGTGCCCTGGCTGGTTACAGGAATCGAATCTTTGAACTTTTCAGGAATGCCCTGGCATGATATAGGAATCGAGTCTGGAAATGTAGTCGTCAACAGATACACCCTAGCAAGATACAGGAATCGGATCTTCGAACTCTTCAGACGTGCCCTGGCAGGATACAGGAATCGAGTCTGGTACTGTAGTCGTCAACAGATACACCCTGGCAAGATACAGGAATCGGATCTTCGAACTCTTCAGACGTGCCCTGGCAGGATACAGGAATCGAGTCTGGTATTGTAGTCGTCAACAGATACACCCTGGCAGGATACAGGAATCGGATCTTCGAACTCTTCAGACGTGCCCTGACAGGATACAGGAATCGAGTCTGGTATTGTAGTCGTCAACAGATACACCCTGGCAAGATACAGGAATCGGATCTTCGAACTCTTCAGACGTGCCCTGGCAGGATACAGGAATCGAGTCTGGTAATGTAGTCGTCAACAGATACACCCTGGCAAGATACAGGAATCGGATCTTCGAACTCTTCAGACGTGCCCTGGCAGGATACAGGAATCGAGTCTGGTACTGTAGTCGTCAACAGATACACCCTGGCAAGATACATGAATCGGATCTTCGAACTCTTTAGACGTGCCCTGGCAGGATACAGGAATCGAGTCTGGTACTGTAGTCGTCAACAGATACACCCTGGCAAGATACAGGAATCGGATCTGGAATCACGACAGTTGATAGCAATTATCTTTGTATTAACTTTTGTCCTGAAAAGACGAAACGTTAGTTGTATGTGATGTCATGATGTATGACATGCGTGATGAGATTATATGTTCATGATGCGTATATGCATGCTATAATGTATGAAGATGCGAGGTTTATGAATGCATGTTTTCGTCTTAGGAAAATAAATCCTTGACGGATGCCGGGAAGTCAAATCCTGGGCTGATGTGAATAGCATTCTCTGTTTCCACTGGGGAGTGATGGTTGCAAGGATACCGGTAGGAGAAGATGACTCCGTTGGGGAATAAACTTGGAGATTACTCTGTGGGGGAAAATTATTCTAGCGATCTTGCTGGGGAACAATACTCTGTGGGAAGAGAGGTACTCTGTTGAGATGTTGATAACTCCGCTGGGGATACCGTTGATATGTTATGTTGAAGAAATTAATAGACTCCGCTGGGGATAAGAAGACTTCGCCGGGGACGATCTTTCCGTGCAATTGGCTGAGGATAACCCAGTTATATCCTGGTAGGGAAATAACCTTTGAATAAAGTCGGGGGACGCGTTCGTACTCTGCGGGTGACAAGCTTCCAGAATCTACTGAGGATAAGCTTCTTGCTGGGGAGATGGATTGAACTTTCCTGGGGAAACTCTTGAGATATACCGGGGAAGTGGCTCCGTTGAATTCCTAGTATACCGCCGGGGAACAATCTTAGACCAAGACTGCCGGGGATGCTTGTTAGGAATGTTCGTATATTGTTGGGGAATGTTGAGATCTGCTGGGGATACCCAACTTCCTTAAGGTTTGATAGAGTAGGCTAACTCTGCTTGGGGAGAGTGTATTGACTTGCTGGCTCACTCTATGGGGAATTAAGATATACTGGTTATGTTCTTCAGCTGAACTTACCTTGGTATCTCGATGGACAGAACAATTAGATTGCTTAGACCACTCATTATTGCCCCTGTTCTTACGTTACCTGTAATTAATCCTTTGTTTCGTATGCAAATATTTATGAGTTAGCAATTATTGTCAAATGCATATATCACAAATTGAACCTTGGAATTTCTTCACAAAACAAAATAGAAAAAGGAAAAACAATTGGCAATTGATCTGAAAAGTGAATTTATATTGATTTTTGAATTTGCCTGTAAATAGGCGTTTATGTACAAGAGGCTGACGTCCTGGTAAGAGAACGCCGCCGAATAAAAGAGTTTATACAATTTGTACAAAAGGAAAACAAAACAGCTATGTGAAAAGAATAATCCCACTGGGTTCCAACTCTGCTATCGCCTTTATATCTTCGAGCGTCTCATCACTTGATGACCTAGCTGAAGATGAAGTTGATTGATCGATGCCTTCTGATCTTGACAGTTGATACCGGATTCTGGATGCGAGGTGATCCAATGAGACATAGTATTATGCTTTATCCCTAACTTTTTCCTGGACCGCCCTTTCGGGTTTTCGGTCCACCGGGATACCCATTTTTGCCCAAGCCGCCTTTTCAGGTTTTCGACTTGCCGGGTGTACAGATTTTTCATTTCATCCCTCATTTTGCCCGAACCCTTTTGGTTCGCCGGGAAGCCCTAATTTTTGCCTAGGTATGTCAACCTAGCGGGTCTTTTATCATGCGTAGTATCTTTTAACTATGTCTGCATTGGCGGGGTGAGGAAGGTCGTCACCATCCATGGTGGTTAGAATCATGGCTCCTTCTGAAAACACATGTTTAACCACAAATGGCCCTTCGTATGTGGGGGTCCATTTGCCCCTTAGATCACTATGAGGAAGGATGATGTGTTTGATTACCAGATCCCCAACTTGATATTCTTGTGGTCTGGCTTTCTTGTTAAATGCCCTGATCATCCGTTATTGGTACGTCTGACCATGACAAATAGCAGTAAGTCTCATTTCGTCGATTAAGTTTAACTGATCAAGTCGTGTCTGGATCCAATCATCTTCGCTCAGATCTGCATCCTTCATTATCCGGAGAGAGGGTATCTGCACTTCGATTTGTAAGACTGCCTCCATGCCATAGACCAAGGAAAAAGGAGTTGCCCCGATTGACGTCCTTGCTGAGGTACGGTACCCATGTAGAGAAAACGGTAACATCTCGTGCCAATCTTTATAGGTCATTGTCATCTTCTGCACAATTTTCTTGATATTCTTATTCGCTGCTTCTACAGCCCCATTCATCTTCGGCCGGTAAGGAGAAGAGTTGTGGTGTTGTATCTTGAATTGCTTGCAGAGCTCAGTGATCATCTTGTTATTAAGATTGGTACCGTTGTCCGTAATGATCCTTTCCGGGACACCGTATCGACAGATCAGATTATGCTGAATGAACCGTGCCACAACATTCTTGGTTACAGTGGCATAAGAAGCTGCTTCAACCCACTTCGTAAAGTAATCAATCGCTACAAGGATGAAGCGATGCCCGTTAGATGCCGTAGGTCTGATCTCGCCGATCATATCTATGCCCCACATTGTAAAAGGCCAAGGTGATGTCAAGACATTCAGAGGAACTGGAGGAACGTGCACCTTATCTGCATATATCTGGCACTTATGACATGTCCGAGAATGTTGGTAGCAATCCGCTTCCATTGTGGACCAAAAATACCCTGCCCGAAGGATTTTCTTTGCCATAGTGTGTCCACTGGAATGTGTTCCGAAGGTACCTTCATGTAGCTCCGCCATGATCCTTTCTGCTTCAGTCTTATCCACACAACGTAGTAAGGTCGAATCATGGTTTCGCTTGTACAGAATGTCGTTGCTAAGGAAGAACTTCGTTGCGAACCTTCTCAGAAACTTTTTGTCATTGACAGAGGCACCTTCAGGATACTCCTGAGCTTCCAAGTATCTCTTCACCTCGTGGTACCAAGGTTTCTCAGTCACTACCTCAGCCTCGAGATCACAACAGTATGCCGGTTCATCCAGTTTCCAGATAATGACCCGGGGAGCCTCATTGTCCCATTTGACCTTGAACATAGAAGACATCGTAGCTAACGCGTCCTCCAACTGATTCTCCTCTCTTGGGAAATGTTCAAAAGTTACCTCTGTGAAATGGGGGATCAATGTCAACACACATTCTCTGTAAGGAATAAGGTTCGGATGTTTCGTACCCCACTCGCCTTTGATCTGATTGATCACGAGAGCGGAATCTCCGAAGACACTCAAAAACTTGATCCTTAAGTCAATCGCAGCTTGAAGACCCATGATGCATGCCTCATACTCTGCCATGTTGTTGGTGCAGTTGAAACATAGCCGGGCAGTAAGTGGAGTATGAGTGCCTTGAGGGGATATGATCACAGCGCCGATGCCGTTACCCAAAGGGTTGGATGCTCCGTCAAAGTGCATAGACCATCGGGATCCTTCCTCAGGTCCTTCATCCGGTCCAGGTACTTCACTATCAGTCACTATCATGATGCTCTCGTCCGGAAACTCGAAGTTCATTGACTGATAGTCGTCTACTGCCTGATGTGCCAAGTGGTCTGCCAACACACTTCCTTTGATAGCTTTCTGAGTCGTGTACTGGATGTCGTATTCTGTCAAGATCATTTGCCATCTTGCTATTCTCCCAGACAGAGCAGGCTTTTCAAATATATACTTTATAGGATCCATCTTTGAAATCAACAAGGTAGTGTGAGTCAGCAAATACTGTCTCAGCCGGCGAGCTGCCCATTCCAAAGCGCAGAAAGTTTTCTCGAGCAGTGAGTATTGGGTCTCACAGTCGGTAAACTTTTTGCTAAGGTAATAAATGGCATGCTCTTTTCGGCCAGACTCGTCATGCTGCCCCAGCACACACCCCATTGAGTTGTCAAGTACTGTTAGGTATAATATCAGAGGTCTCCCTTCAACCGGTGGCATAAGGATGGGTGGTTCTTGGAGATACTCTTTGATTCTGTCAAAAGCGGCCTGACATTCATCATTCCAACATACTACCTGATCTTTCTTCAGCAGCTTGAAGATTGGTTCACAGGTAGCAGTTAGGTGTGAGATGAATCGGGTAATGTAATTCAGGCGTCCTAAAAAGCCTCTGACCTCTTTCTCTGTCTTGGGAACTGGCATCTCTTGAATAGCTTTGACCTTGGCAGGGTCCACTTGAATACCCTTATCACTTACAACGAAGCCTAGCAACTTTCCAGATCTAACCCCGAAGGTGCACTTGTTTGCGTTTAACCTCAGCTTATATAACTTCAGACGGTCAAACAACTTCTGCAGATGGTCAAGGTGTTCCTCCTCGGTCTGGGACCTTGCAATCATATCATCGACATATACCTCAATCTCATGATGGATCATGTCATGAAATAAAGCAAACATGGCACGTTGGTAGGTTGCCCCAGCGTTTTTCAACCCGAATGGCATGACCTTGTAGCAGAAGGTGCCCTACTGAGTGACAAAGGTAGTCTTCTCCATGTCTTCCGGAGCCATCTTGATCTGATTATACCCTGAAAAACCATCCATGAAAGAGAACACCTTATGCTGAGCAGTATTGTCAACCAGGACATCAATGTGAGGTAGGGGTAAGTCATCCTTGGGGCTGGCCCTGTTCAAATCCTTGTAGTCGACACACATTCTGACCTTACCATCTTTCTTTGGCACTGGAACCACGTTGGCAACCCACTGAGGGTAAGAAGTCACTGCAAGAAACCCGACATCAAATTGTTTCATAACCTCAGCTTTGATCTTCTCGGACATCTCTGGACGCATACGGTGGACCTTTTGCTTAACCGGAGGGCAGTCTTCCTTGGTAGGCAAATGATGGACAACAATGTCGGTATCCAACCCAGGCATGTCTTCGTAGGACCAGGCAAAGATCTCCACATAATCATGTAACATCTGAGTCAACCGTTGCTTCACGCTGAGCTCTAGGTTGGCACCAATCTTGACTTCCTTCCTATCTGTCTCAGTACCCAGATTTATTGTTTCCACTGGTTCTTCATGTGGTTGAATTGCCCTCTCTTCCTGGAGTAACAGTCTTGCAAGCTCACCAGGCACTTCGCAATCATCTTCACCTTCGTCTTCGGCTAAGTTGATCGGATTTTCGAAGTCATAACTGGCAGTAGCAGAGTCGTTACCAGTGAGATCTAGAGTGGATTGAAACCTGTATGAGTGAGTGTGTGTAAATACAATTGCTTTGCAATATATATAAAGAAAGAAAGGGAGCTCAAGATTTGAAATGTGAAAAACGTCCAATGCTTTTATTCATGATATATGAAGGTGACAAACAAAAGCCCTCACAAACAGAACCACGGTGCCCCGGGTAAGACACCGGGCCATAAAGTTTCAAATTACTGTTTATTACAAATCCAAAACAAAGAAGTTCATTACTGGGTGACAAAAGTAATGGGTGTAAAGTCTTTTGCGGTCCAGTTGCTAGGTCCACCGTTGGCCGTTGGGTAGATCCAGCTGTCAAACTCTGATTCTTCCACTTTGTCTTCATCCCTAATAGCATTCACTCCTGGATTGGTGATGAGCACAGGTGGTCTTCCAATCCTTGCCTTGCGCACAGCCTTCTGAGCCTCTGCATTGAAACCCAGCCCAAACTTGTTAGTCTTAGGAGTAAAATCAGGGAGCTTGCCCCAGTTTGCACATTCACCTTTTTCAATCACAGCCCGGGCGTCCTTTAAGGAGGCCATCTTCAAAGGAGAACCCTCTTTAACTACTGCTTCTGTTGCTGCCAATGTTTGTGGCACCTTTTCAAAATGTTGAAAGGGGGTCTCAATGAACTCCCCATCCATTTCCACGTACCTGAAGGAGTTGAGGTGGCTGACCATGTATTCCTCTTCCCCTTGCACTGTTACAATCTTCCCCCTGACCGGGTACTTGAGCTTCTGATGCAACGTGGAGGTCACAGCTCCAGCCTTGTGGATCCACGGGCGACCCAGCAAACAAGAATAGGATGGACGGATGTCCATCACATAGAATTTTGAATCAAAGACCTGTGACCCAACCCTGATTGGGATGTCAACCTCACCATGTACCATTCTTTTGGACCCGTCAAAGGCCCGGACAACAATGTTACTTGGTTTGAGCTCTAGACCCTCACAGTCCAGCCTGTCCAGAGCCTTCTTGGGTAGCACGTTTAGTGAAGAACCAGTGTCAACCAGCACGTGAGCAAGAGTAGTGCCCCTGCGTTCAATGGAGACATGCAGGGCATCATTATGGTTCTTCCCTTTGGCTGCCAGATCGGCATCAGAGAAACCCAGGCCATTATCAGCAGTTAAGTTGGCCACACAGTCGGTGAATTGATCAGCAGACGTCTCTTAGGGTACGTGAGCCATCTTCAAGAAAGCAATCAGGGCCTTGGCATGGGCCTCTGAACATAGCAGCAGTGATAACATGGAGATTTTGGAGGGGGTGTGCCCCAGCTGTTCGACAACGTTGAAATCACTTTTCTTTATAATCTTGAGGATCTCTTCCATCTCCTGCTTGGAAGCCTCAACAATGGTCTTTGGTGCCTCCGTCCGGGCAGGCACATCAGCAGCAATCCCCTTGCCCCGAGTGTCAGATGATTCGGCAGCAGGGGTAGAAACTTGATTAGGGGAAGAGACAGACACACTGGCAGGTGTGATGACCAAAGGCCTCTGAATTACTGGAGGAACAATGTCTGGTGAGAACAGTCTTCCACTACGAGTGACCTTAGCAGGCCCAGTGATGTTGGTGACACCAGTATCAGTATTGAACTCTTGCTTCACTCCCAGAACATAAACATCTGCCCCATAGTGCCACGGGACAGCTTTATCAGACTTGTAGGGGATGGGCCCCGGAACAGTAATGGTGATGGGAGCAATCTTGTGAAGAGGCAAAATTTGGACAGGCTTCTTTGAAGGAGCCTTGGAAGGGTTGTTGAAAATGGTAACAATTGAAACTTCTTCAACAGGGGCAGCAGGAACAGCAGTCTTTTTGAACAAAATCTCTTTACTATCCATTAGGTTTTGGACGCCTGATTTCAGCAAAGAACAACCAGCAGGGGAATCAGCACATAAAGGGCAACCTTTGCTACATCTCGGAAATAAACCGGCTAACAACAGGTTCCTCTTGACGGTCAGCAGCGGAGTAGCAACATCATCCACAGAAGCTACATATAAATCCTCCTCAACAGCATTCACTCCATGCTGGGGCATGGGAGCGGTCACAACATTTGGCCTCTCGGGCGCCTTGAACTGTATCTCCTTGGCATCAATAAGGTCCTGAACCTTATTCCTCAGGGCCCAACAATCATCAGTAGAATGTCCTGGGCTATCAGAGTGATACGCGCAACGGGCGTTGGGGTTGTATTTCGGAGATGCTGTGTTTACCATCTTCGGAGCCTCTTTGACAGTTACCAGGCTAGTTGACAGCAGTTGCGGCAGGATCTGAGAGAGAGTCATGCTGAGCCGAGTATACTGCCGTTTGGGCCTCTCAGCTCTGGGTTGGTTGCATTGCTGAGGAGCAGCAGCAGGCTTAGAAATTACCACCGCGTTGACAGCTTGGCGGCGTTCCGGTTTGTCCTGCCTTCTTGGACCATACACAGCACTTGCCTCTTTCTTGAAGGGCTTCTTTTCAGTACTTGAGGAGGCAACCTTCTGTATCTTCCCCGATTTTATACCAGCCTCGATCCTCTCACCAGTCAGGATCAGATCAGTAAACCCAGCAGAGGAATTACCAATGATATGATTGAAAAATGGACCAGATAGGGTCCCCAAGAACATATCCACCAGCTCCCGGTCCGTCAATGGTGGCTGCACCCTGCCAGCCAGATCTCTCCATTTCTGTGCGTACTCCTTAAAACCTTCTCCCGATCCTAGCGACATACCCTGGAGTTGGGTACGCGTAGGAGCGAGGTCACAATTATATTGATACTGCTTGTAAAAAGCAGTGGCCAGATCCTCCCAGTTATGAATGTTGGTTCCATCCAGCTGATAGAACCATTCAAGGTGAGTCCATGAAAGACTCTCCTGGAAGAAGTGGATCCATAAGTTCTTGTCTGATGTGTAAGGCTGGATCTTCCTTACATAAGAACGGAGGTGCATCTTGGGACATGAAGCCCCGTCATACTTCACAAAGGCAGGCGCCTTGAACTTGTGTGGAATTACCACCCCAGAAGATAACCCCAAGTCTCTGAAATCCAACCCAGGCACACGTTGAATCTCCATAGCATTTAATCTGTCCTCCAGCTGCTAGTACCGGTCCTCAGCAGGAGGGTATTGTTCGTCGTTGAAGTCTGTCTCAGTGTCAGAGACCACAGGACTAGGGACCTCTCTCCCTTGGTGACTACCTTCCCCCACAGATGGAGTAGTCCTCTCAGCGTCATTCTGCAAGGTGTTCCCAAGTATGCGCCCAGTGTTGAATAGCATAGTCCTCTTCTTCTTCTTATTCTTCTTCAGGAGCATAGCCTGCAGCTCTTGTTGACCTTGAGCCAAACCCATGATCAGCTCCTGAAATTGTGCGTTCTGCGCCTGAAGGGCCTTGATAGACAGCTCGGTAGATGATTCAGGGTTCATGATGCTGAAATAAACAGCGAAGAACAGTAAGCAACCTGAAAAGAAGAGTACCTGTGATGCACATGATGAATGATATGTGTTTATGCAATGCATTCAAGGGTTCGAAAATTCAAATTTGTTGTAGACAAAAAGGAACACACGTTATCATTAAGGAAATAATTGTTTGATACATCAAAGCCTCATGGGCAAACATTACAAAGCAGATCAATCCCAAAAGACACTACGCATCCTCTTCGGAGCAATGTAGGTGTTGAGATTCCTTTCCTCGTGCAGTAGGCGGGTGAGCTCCAATACCTTCTTTTCACTAGCATGTAGACTGGTCTCAAGAGAATTTCGTTCTTCCTTAAGCTGGACCCAGCTCTTCTGCATTTCTTCCCAGGATGTGGGCATGTCAGGATGTTGGATAGTGTAGGATACCTCTCCTTCCAATACTGGCTCTTTGATCATAGGGAGAACATGAGGATAAGGCATCTCTAACTTCTGGGAGCGGGCGCGTACCCACTTGAGATAAGGTTCCAACGGGATGGAGTTCTTGTGCCTCAGTGTCTTGCTGTCTATCTTACTGGGCATCCTCCAAGCTCTGATAAATCTCTGGCGAAGTCCTTGTGCATCGTTGTCGAAGTCAAAAACTATGTCAGGAATTAACATGTCATGAGGGCCGTCCCTCCGAGCATAACCAAACTGTCTCCAAGCCAGGCATGGGTTGTAAGTAATACCTCCTCTGATTCCAAGTAAAGGAACATTAGGGTACTCCTCGCAACGATCAATGATAGTGACATCCTCTCTGGACCGAGAACACCAATGTATATCAGCATGTGTAAGGGTCATCAATCGCTGTGACCACCTCAAACCCCGCTCGTTCTTCAAAACTGATTGTGGAAGGTGCGAAATAAACCACCGTCCCGGGAGAGGAGTGCAGCACATAAGAACACCTCTTTTTCTCATGGTTCGAGTGTAACATGAGTGAAGGATGTCCCCAAGCAACGTAGGTATAGGATTTCTGGACATGAAGATCTGGACAGCACTGATATCTATAAGCTGATCTGGGTTAGGGAACAACACCAAAACATAGACAAGGAGGGCCACAACTTCTTAAAAAGCTTGTAGGTCAAGGGAGTTCCAACATTCTTGGGCCTTTTTAAACAGAAACCTGGCTAAGAACCCTTTGATACCACTTCTAGCTTCCCAATGTCCCTTGAGGTCAGATGGTTGTAGGTGTAAGGCCTTAGCAATCTCTTCAAGTTTGGGTTCCTTTTCCGTACCGTTGTAGGGTAGCTGATCACGGATAGGGATCTTCAAGAGCCGGGAGAACTCTTCCAATGTAGGTACCAGTTGGTAATCCAGGAAAGTGAAACAGTGGTGCAGAGGGTCAAAGAACTGGAACAGGACCTTTATCATATCCTCCTCAATGTTGGTGTTGACCAAGCTGATGAGTCTTCCATGCCTCTCACTGAATGAAGAGCTCTCGGGAATCCTGGATATAAGCTCCTTAAGTTAAGGAGGGATCCTTACAAGGCTGATCTGAATTGTCTTTCTGCGAACAGTTTCCATGTCCTACAAAACAAGAACAAAGATGAAGATTCGAACCCCTGAAATGGTTAGCCAATGCATATGATGATGTATGATGTCATGATGCTATGATTAAACACACCACAAATATTTACAAAGGCAAACATGATAAGGCACACAAGTCACACCACAGCCCTTAGAGTTTAGGCCTGCATGGGGTCTGGGTATTACCCTCTTGAAGTTGGTGGGCTCAACCTGTCCTATCAGAAGTAACCGGGTTCTAAGGGTCCCAATATCACTGGATTGCTTTCATTGTTCATCGTTTCGATTTAGCCACTGAACTGGCGACCGAAATATTCCAGGAAAGCAACCCTCAATTGAGTGTAGTATCGAGTATCAACCAACCTCGGACTGCACCAAAGTCAGTTATCTCACTACCCTAAAGAGGCCAAGATAGTTCAATTAAGGTTCCTAAGGTCAGTTGATGCTTCACGACACCACATGGAGGCCCCGTACTCTCCTTGACTGAACTCAAGGGTTACCGGTACACACCAAAGTGCCACATCAACGTAGCAGACTGTTTCAACCATGTCAGTATACCCCGCACAGTTCCCTCGCAGCCTTGTTGCTACTTTCTAAGAAGGTATCCCCAGATCCGGGTTAGGATCTATAGAACTCCCAAGACAGTCCCACAATAATAAAGCAAACAAGTCAAAGCAATTGAAAACACAATTATGAACTATCCTAAGGTACACCTCACTTTATAAGTGGTATCCCCAGCAGATACGCCAATTCTGTGATCGGTGGATCTGGAACTGACTGTTTAACGCTGGTTCGCGAAATGTCACGGAAGCAAGAGTCACCACCGTCTTTTATTTTCTCCAATATGGAAAGGACAAAAGCACAGAAAAATTCCTTATGAGAATGTTTCTCGGTTCGGGAGGTAGATTTATAGAAAGGGAAGGTGTTAGCACCCTTTCTATCCATGGTTATCCATGGGCTCTTAGATACTTGCTCATTTGTGTTTTCAAAATGTTTGTTTGCTTTTCAGAGTGAGTGGGTTTGTAAAAGTTTCGTTTTAAAATTCCAGTTCGACTCTTGTATCAGTCCTCAAGAGTGTTTGAAAAGTTGTTTTTAAAAGCTTTTTGCAAAGTGCCGGTGTGAAAAGAAGTTTTTTTGATTTGTTTTGAATTAGAGCAAGTATCTACGAGTCATCTACCTACCCTAAGGAATTAGTCTGTGTAAATGTCCTTAAGGTAGTGCCATCCCACCATTGAGAGGTAGGTAGCACCACCATTGGAGGTGTTCGGGTCAATTCTAGGGTTAGGGACAGTGTGGTCACCGGGCAATAGTAAGATACCTTAGAAGCTACCCTTATGCCATTGATCTTTTTATTCCGAGGCAACCGTTTCGAGGCAACTGTTCCGAGGCAACTTGTTTCGAGGCAACTAGATCAATGGAACATAAGGACTCACTAAGACGTCCTATACTCGACGACCACGTTTCGAGGGGCAAGGCAACAGTGAGGCGTACCCTGAGAGTGGTGTGTGAATTGTGTGTCATTTTCAGTTATATTTTTATCTTGTCATGCATTGAGTGAGCTACGCTTTGATTTTATTTGGGCATACATTCTTTCATGTGATTAACAGTTTAAAGGGTGCGGAAATTAAAATGCGGAAAATAAAGGTCCTACGCTATTACAAGGCGCGGGTCCATACATCGCCAAATTAAACAAAGACCCGATTTGAATAAAAGTGCGGGAAGTAAATGTCCTAATTACTATTACAAGGCTTTGGGGCAATTACATAAATTAAAAATGAAAAATGTAAATAAACGCGCGAAAAGAAATTAGAAGCGAAAGTGCGAGGGCGTTGGACCCTTTAAAGAAATTAAATATGAAATTACAAATTAATTAAAGAAAAGAACTTATTTTTTGATGTTTTTGGTATTTAATGAAAATAAAGAAAATTAATTGAAATTAGAAATTAAATAAAAAACCCTAATTCTAAGTTTGTTTTTAATTATTAAAAAAATGTTTAAGTTTAAGCCTAATTTACTAATTGTTTAATTACAAGAGTATTTACAAATTTAATTAATAATAATGATAAGGAGAAAAAGTTATTTATTGAGAAAAGAATAAAGATACTAATAACCTAATTTTTATGTTTTTTTTTAATTATTTTAGAAAAAGACATTAAAGTTAAAAACCTAAATTTAAACTAATTGTTTTATTGGAATTTATTTACAAAAACTATTTAAAGAATTAAAAAAATTAAATAAAACATATTTTTATTTTTTAATGATTTCTGATTTTTTTTGGTTTTGTGTTATTATTAAGATTAATTTTGGTGAATTAAATAAAACAAAAGAAAAAACAATTAAAATAAAAAGAAGAAAAAAAAATGAAAAAATGAAAGGTGATGCAAACCATGGGGGTGTTGACCCAATTTAGGAGAGGTTATGAAGCAATTTGGCCCACTGCAAGCTAGGCCTTTTGTTGACTTTTTGAATCACATGTTTGTGGTTGACTGAGCGTGCATGATGGTCTGCTTTTGTGACCATTGGATTGATCAATCAGATTACGTGGCCAACGAGTGCTTGAGGATGTATGATGAGCCCTGGGGACTTATACTGCATGGAAGTATATGAAACAAAACAATAGAAATTATTTGAGGGGACATGGGATTCGAACCCAGGTCCCAGTGTTTACCAAGCCATCTGCCTACCAGTTGAGCTACCAGCGCGTTTTGGATATAAAATGGAAAATAAATAATATAACGTAAAACAAGAATTAGTGGTACACAAACAAAAAACGCGCCAGAATTATGAACCATCCAATGACAACCAGCCACGCTAGCCTTCGTCTCCATTTGTCCCTGTAACAAAATGAGATAGCGGGGGTTTTAAACCCCCCCAAAACACCATCTGCAAAAAAATAGCGAACAACATATAGTGAAAAAGAAAAAAGGCGCGATGGTTAATTTCTATTCGTTGGAAGGTCCTGATTTCAATGGTAGTGGTCTCATGGTCCAATTTTTCCAGATGAAAGAAACCCCAAAATTGGAGCTCTGAAACCCTAAGCAGCTTTCATGGTAGATTCCTGTACAGGCGCCTATAACTCAATTGGATGGTACCAATAGCTTCAGAGAGTCCTCATTAGTGCAAATCAAACAATAAAAATCATTAAAAATGCATGAATCATGTTATGTATTTCTGGAAAAAATGTCAAACCGTATGGCTTCGTGTGAATAGTTCTTTGCGTGTTTGGGCTTGATTTTGATTGCTAGAGCTTCCTTGGGATGTCAGCAATGTGTTTGGATAGGAATGGGGACTTGAAACGTACTGTAATGAGGTTTTCAGATTTCAAGTTTGTGTGATAATTTTTCAATTTTGTATGGCCGTTTTTGGAGCTCTTAGGTCGTGTGTTTGCTTGTGTTTACTTGCATATAGGTTATGTAATGAGTTTTGATAAGAATTATGGCCAATAATGCCTTGCATTCATGCTTAAGATTTTGACATAAACTCCATTAACAAACCTTCCATTTTTGAGCCAAATTTGAATTCTTGCTAGCTTTAGCCCTTTGCACGAATTTGGGATGTGCATAATGGTGGTTCAAAGCTAATCAAAGCAAGATATGTCCCTTAATTAATCTTTTTTATTTTCATTTGATTTTAAAAGATTTAAAATGAATTAAATCCAATAAAATCAAATAAAAATGAAAAAATTAATTTTAAATTTTGAAATAAAATGTGGGACACGTGGGAAGCATGGCCAAGCTGATTCAAGTGGAAAAAGTGGGCCCCTTTTGTCAAAAATGAAATTTCAAGGATAAATGATTTTGGCCATTTCACAAAAATTTCCCAACTTCTCCAATGCATATCTTGCTCAATTTTGAAGTTATGAACATGTTCTTGGACATTTTGGAAAGGTCATGAATTCCTCTAACCAATGTCTTTGGTCCCATGTCATTTTGATTTACCAATCTCCAGTTATGGTCTTTGACTTAAAGTGCCTTTTTGTTGACTTTTGAAAATGACCTATAATGTTGAAATTGATAACTTTTTGTGAGAGCATTTATTGGACTTGGAGTGTGAAGATGAATTGTAGGAAATGTCTTCCCCTTCAAGATTAGCATTGGATGGGATTTTTCTGATGAACCATGAAAAAGTTATGCCTTGGTCAAGTTACAGTTGACTTTTCAGCTGTCCAAAAATAGAAACTTTTGCATCTTGATGATTTTTGAGCCATTCTTGTGAAATCATGGTCAAGACTTGACCAAATGATGATTGTGGCTTCAAAATAATATGTTGACCAAAAATTTTGACTTTTGACTGCCAAATGACCATTTTGCCCCTGCAGTTGACTGTTTGAGCAATTAGGGTTTTTGACTGTGCAACTTGACCTTGTGAGCCTTGAAACTTGACATGTAGATGCTTGACAATATGTATGAGCATATGGGACTTGATTGGGCCCTTGAAAACTTCAACTTCCTTGCAAGAACCAAAACCCTAATTTTGCCTGCCTTAGGAGGATGGTTGACTGTGTATCCCTTGAGTATACTTGAGCCATTTGAGGGGATGCTTGTGAAAACTTTGAAGATTATGGGAGGGCAAATTTTGGGGTACAACAACATCCAGTATACGACCCAAAAGGCAATCAAGGGAAGTGTGTTGGCAGATCATTTGGCACATCAGGCAGTGGATGATTACCAGTCTATGAACTTTGAATTTCTGGACGAGAATATCATGTTGGTAACTGACTGTGAGGAACCTGGACCGGATGAAGAACCTGAGGAAGGATCCCGATGGTCTATGTACTTTGATGGATCTTCGAACGCTTTGGGTAATGGTATTGGCTCCGTGATCATATCTCCTAAAGGCTCTCATACTCCATTCACCACCCGACTATGTTTCAATTGCACCAACAATATGGCGGAGTATGAAGCGTGCATCATGGGTCTTCGAGTAGCAATTGACCTAAGGATTAAGTTTCTAAGTGTCTTCGGAGATCTTGCTCTCATGATCAGCCAGATCAAAGGCGAGTGGGATACGAAACACCCAAATCTTATTCCTTACAAGGAGTATGTGTTGACATTGCTTCCCCACTTTGAGGAGATAACCTTTGAACACTTCCCAAGAGAGGAGAATCAGTTGGTGAACGCGCTAGCCACGATGTCTTCTATGTTCAGAGTCAATTGGGACAACGAGGCTCCCCAGATTATCATTGAAAGATTAGACGAACATGTACATTGCTATGACATTGAGACTGAAGAGGTAGCAGATAAACCCTGGTTTCATGAGGTGAAGAGATATCTTGAGGCTCAGGAATACCACGAGGGTGCATCTGTTAATGATAAGAAGTTTCTGAGGAGGTTCGCAGCGAAATTCTTCATCAGCAATGGCATTCTTTACAAGCGTAACCATAATTTAACCTTATTGCGATGTGTGGATAAGAACGAGGCAGAAAGGATCATGGCAGAGTTACATGAAGGTACTTTCGGAACTCATTCGAGTGGACACACCATGGCAAAGAAGATCCTACGAGCAGGATATTATTGGTCCACTATGGAAGCCGACTGTTATCAGCATTCTCGGACATGTCATAAGTTCCAGGTCTATGCTGATAAGGTGCACATACCTCCAGTTCCTCTTAACGTCTTGACGGCACCTTGACCTTTTGCCATGTGGGGCATTGATATGATCGGCGAGATCAGACCTACGGCATCCAACGGGCATTGTTTCATCCTGGTAGCCATTGATTACTTTACGAAGTGGGTTGAAACAGCTTCATTCGCTACAGTAACCAAGAACGTCGTGGCACAGTTCATTCGGCATAATCTGATTTGTCGATACGGTGTACCAGAGAGGATCATTACAGACAATGGTACGAATCTCAACAATAAGATGATCACTGAGCTCTGCTAATAGTTCAAGATACAGCATCACAACTCTTCTCCCTACTGGCCGAAGATTAATGGGGTTGTTGAAGCGGCTAATAAGAACATTAAGAAGATTGTGCAGAAGATGATAGTGACATACAAAGATTGGCACGAGATGTTACCATTTGCTCTTCATGGGTACCGTACCTCAGCACGGACGTCAACAGGGGCAACACCTTATTCTTTGGTCTACGGCATGGAAGCAGTCTTTCCCATTGAAGTTCAGATACCCTCTCTTCGGATCATGAAAGATGCAGGTTTGAGCGAAGATGATTGGATCCAGACCCGGCTTGATCAGCTGAACTTAATCGACGAAAAGAGACTCACTGCTATCTGTCATGGTCAGATGTATCAAAAGCGGATGATCAAGGCATTTAACAAGAAAGTCAGATGACAAGAGTATCAAGTTGGGGACCTGGTAATCAAGTGCATTATCTTACCTCAAGGTGATCCCAGGGGCAAATGGACCCCTACTTACGAAGGGCCATTTGTGGTTAAGAACATTTTCTCAGGAGGAGCTATGATTCTAACCACCATGGATAGTGACGACCTTCCTCACCCCGTCAATGCAGACATAGTGAAAAAATACTATGCATAATCAAAGACCCGCTAGGTTGACTGGCCTAGGCAAAAATAAGGGATTCCCAGCGAACCAAAGGGGTTCGGGCAAAAATAAGGGATGAAAATCAAAAAATCTGTACACCCGGCAAGTCGAAAACCTGAAAAGGCGGCTTGGGAAAAAATGGGTATCCCGGTGGACTGAAAACCCGAAAGGGCGGTCCAGGCAAAAATTAGGGATCAAAGCGTAACACTATGTCTCATTGGATCACCTTGCAGCCAGACTTCGGTAACTATTATCAAGCTCAGACGGCACTAATCAATCTGATCTACCTTCAACCAAGTAGCAAAGTGATGAGATGCTCGAAGACATAAAGGCCATAGTAGAGTTGGAACCCTGTGGGATTATTCACATAGTTGTTTTGCTTTCTTTCCACAAATTGTATAAATTCTATTTGTTCGGCGGCGTTCTCCTACTAGGACATCAGCCTCTTGTACAAAAACGCCTATTTATAGGCCAAACTTTAAAATCAATACAATTCATTTTCAAAGAAATTTCAAACTATTTTTTCCTTTATCTGTTTTGTCTTGCAAAGAACGTCTAATGTTCATTTTTGATATATGCACTTGACATTAATTGCTGCTCATAAATACTTACATGCGAAACAAAAGACGATTACTGGTAACATCAAAAACAGGGGCAATAAAAATTGTCCAAGATGTATAGTTGCTCTGTCCATCAGGTACAAAGGTAGATTCAGCTGAAGAATATGGCTAAGACACCTTCACTCCCTGCAGAGTAAGACAGTAATGATAGCTCTCCCCAGCTGAGACTTGCAACTGTGAATGAATCGGTAATATTCTCCCCAAGCAGAGTTTATCTACCATCATCACTAAAAAGGTTTAATATCCCGGGAAGTCTTAATATTCCCCAACGGAGTATAAGAGTATTTCCCGGCAGAGTACGAGATATCCCCAGTGGAGTGAAAATTTTCCCAGCGCAGTCTGAAAAAGCTTCCCCAGTGGAGTTGAAGAGTCATCCCCAGTAGACTCTGGAAGTTTATCCCCAGCGGAGTACAAAAATAAATCTCCCCAGCCGAGTTCAAAGGATCATCCCCAGCCGAGTTCAAAGGATTATCCCCACAAAAGTCTAACAGGTTATTCCCAGTGAAGTCGCAACTGAGAGATCGTCCCCAGCGGAGTTCTTTCCTTTCACAAACAGGAATTCAATCCCCAATAGGATTCAATATCACCAGCAACGATAATTCATCCTGACGGAATTTATCAGCGGAATCTTCAGCAGAACATCTCTTCCCCACAGAGTAATCTCCTCATCAGTTTATTCCCCCAACGGAGTCATCCTCTCCTGCAGGTTTATTCTCTTCGTTCGCCATCTCTATCGGAAACGAAGAATCTAGCTCTATTCTTCAGCGGCTATCCAGGAGTTATTTTCCCCAGCTAGAAACATTACATTTCCATACATCATGATACATGCATATACGCATCATACCACACAATCTCATTTATTTTGAGAGCATCATTGCTTGATATATATCCTGCATTTCATACATCATGACATTGCATATGACTGACTCTTTACCTTTTCAAGGAAAAGACGAATCAATAAACACCGTTGACTACTTATATGACATGGTAGTCCCCTCAAAAACTACATCTATTGAGGGTTGTTTCAGCAGATTCCTCAGAAATATGCTCTTCCAAGACTTTCGTCTGGTTCAGTCAAATCGATTCTAAGATTTTTCTGATTCTTATCCAGTCAAAGTTAATCCAAGACCTTCTCTGGTTCAATCAGATCGACGCTAAGATCTCCCTGATTCTTATTCCAGTTGAAGATATTCCAAGACTTTCGTCTGGTTCAGTTAAATCGATTCTAAGATTTTTCTGATTCTTATCCAGTCAAAGTTAATCCAAGACCTTCTCTGGTTCAGTCAGATCGACGCTAAGATCTCCCTGATTCTTATTCCAGTTGAAGATATTCCAAGACTTTCGTCTGGTTCAGTTAAATCGATTCCAAGATTTTTTTGATTCTTATACAGTCAAAGTTAATCCAAGACCTTCTCTGGTTCAGTTAGATCGACGCTAATATCTCCCTGATTCTTATTCCAATTGAAGATATTCCAAGACTTTCGTCTGGTTCACTTAAATCGATTCCAAGATTTTTCTGATTCTTATCCAGTCAAAGTTAATCCAAGACCTTCTCTAGTTCAGTCAGATCGATGCTAAGATCTCCCTGATTCTTATTCCAGTCGAAGTTCAGACCTCCTATCAACAGCCTCCAAATGGAATTTGTAAGCCCATTCCCGACATCACCAGGATGATACCTCTTCATGCGAGTGCAAATTTTCGGGCACTCTAGTATTCAATCATCTTCCACCTTTGGAACACGAAAGGCACGAAAGCCAATCTACATCCTCAGGTTTAAAAAGATTGAACAGGGGCAGCTGTTGTACCCCAAAATTTTCCCTCTCATATTTCTCAAGACATTGCAAGAAAAATCTCCAAGTGGCTCAAGATTGCTCAAGAGTTGGACAGTCAAGCTATCTCCTAAGGCAGTCAACCCCAAATTAGGGTTTTGTGTTGCATCAAGATCCTTGATTCCAAATGACCTCAAACGCTCCCTAATGTCCTAATATGTTCTCAAGGTCATCCATGTCAAATTTCAAGCCTTGCAGAGGAAGTTTGCTCAGTCAATTGCTCAAAGGGTCCAAAAATCGACTATGCTAGGGCACAAGTCAACTGTGACCCAAATACAGTCAAAACTCAAGTTTTTTTGTCAACATTCTCCTTTTGAAGGATATTTCATCATTTTATCAAGGTTTGATCATGATTCATCAAGGATTGCTCAAAATTCATCAAGACTCAAAAGTTACTAAATTAGGGTCTTGTAGGAAAAGTCAACTCAACTTTGACCAAGCATAACTTTCTCATACTTTATGATAAATGACCTATCCAAAGCTCATTTTGAAGAGGATGCAATTTCCTACAATCCATATTCATACCCCAAGATCAGAAAATGCACTCACAAGAAGTTATAAATTTGGACATTATAGGTCATTTTTGAAAGTCAATAAAAATACCTTTTTTCCAAAGCTTATAACTTGAACATGGAATATCAAAATGAGATTAGACCAAAAGGGTTGGTTAGAGGACATCGCAAGCTTTCTAAAAAGTCAAAGAACACTTCCAAAAGTTCAAAATTGAAGAAGTTATGCATTGTTGAAGTTGGGCATTTTTGCAAAATTGCCAAAAGTCAACTATCCCCAAAACTTCAAATTTTGTCAAATGGGCCCATTCTTTTCCACTTGATTTGGACTTTCCACATTGCGCACTTGTCCTAGCTTCATCCTTGTGTCCATTTATCAATTTTATTATTTGATTTGATTTTTTATTGAATTATTTCATTTTAAATCAAATTAAATCAAATTAAATCCAAATATTGATTGCTTGATATCTTTTTGGTCATTTTAGGACTTCATCATCATCATGATCAGCATCAAACTCGTATCAAGCATTCCATGTGCAAAAAGATTGGGTTTTTGACAAATTTGGCAAGCTTTCAATGGTGGATCAAATCAAATCTCATGGCATTGATGTGCAAGGATTCAATCCACAAATGTTAACCTAATACATCCCATGATACATATACAAGTCAAGGCACACGAAATTGAGTCCTAGAGGCTGCAAGAACAGAAAGAACAAAACTTGGAAAAAAGTGTGAAAAAGCTTGAGTTCGAATCCACCCTTAGAGGCAAATTCAGAAGCCAAGAACGATTCCAATCAATTCCTGGGTGATCACATAACCCTCCTGGATCCCAAGCAAGCTCTCAAACACGCCCAAAAGCACTGTAAGAGTCACAAAAAATCGCTTCTTTCTTGAATTCTCAAATCTTTATTTCTACATCTTTTGTCCAAACTATTTGCATATTCATGATCCTCGTCAAGTTTCTAAGCTTTTTACATTATCCAATTTTGTTTATGTGACTCATATTGTGAGGTACCATATCTAGGGTTCGTGGTTTGTTTTTGGGCATTTCTTTTTCAGGGAAAATTGGCTGCTGAGAAGGGCATGGTTGTGACCGGGACGATGAGACGAGCACAACCATGCCCTTAGAATTTATTTCCATGGCCTACAACAGATTTGGGAGGAGGCGCGACTTGTAGCGACGGTAGGTGTCTGTAGCTACAAGTATTTACAGGCTTTTAGCTACGGATGGGGGTTGAAGACGATGGCGTGTCATGCTCCAATTCGTCCATTCAAACGTGGCGCATTTTATTTTATATTTTCTGGCATATTAATTTGTTTTCCTTTATTTTTATTATTTTGTATATACTTAACAAATGGAATACATTGGCCTAGTGGCAAATCAGCGCTGGCAACATCCACAGGACCTGGGTTTGAATCCTAGGTCCCCCATATGCTTTGTTATTTTTCCTCTTCAGGTTATCACATGAAGATCCAAGTGCATAGCCTACCATGCTCCCTCACTCAATCAAGCGCCAGATGACCCAAGCCCAGATCTGGTGATCCAGGATGATGGTCTACCATGGGACCAAGTCAAAGGGCGCACAGGGAATCTCACAAAGTCCACAAGGCCAGCATGTTATTGGGCCTCAAATTGCTATACTGAACCCCCCAAACAGGCCCAAACCCTCTTTTCTCTATATTTCTATTTTATTTTTGTTTTGATTATTTATTTATTGTTTTTCATTTTAACATTAACCAATCAAATCTTTTTCTTAATAAAATTAAAACCAAAAAATATTTTCTTTATTAAATTAAATTTCAGTATTTTATTTTTTATTAACAGTATTAATTAATTAATTTAGGTCATTAATTAGAATTAACTTTAATATGTTTTTTTTTATAATTAAAATTAACTTAGATATAATTAGGTTTTATTAACATTGATCAATTTTATTTCTATCTTTAAATAACAAAAAAAACCAAAAATATTTATTTTCATTAATTAATTAATTAATTTATTTATTAATTTATTAATTTAATAATTAACTTAGATTAATTTCTTTCTAAATTCAAAAACAACAAAAAAAATTTCCTTTAAATAACAAAGGGTCAAAACTCAAGAACTCGCATTCGATTTAATTTCCCGCATGCGATCCATTTTATTCAATATTGTATTTGTTTCCGGAATGTAATAGATAATTAGGACTCTAAATATTTTTATCTCTTTATTTATTTTCCGCATTTAAATTTCAAAGGGTTGCTTTTGGCGATGTAAATACCCGACGCCTTGTAATAGTTAGTTAAATTTCCGCAATTTAATTTCTGCAACTTATAAACTGTTAGATGTTTGATAATAGGTATGCATGACAAGAATGAATGTTTAACCTAAAATCAACATAGATAACCATTGACATGTACAAAGACAAAATTAACTGAAAATGACACACTCGCACATGCGCACTCTTAGGGTACACCCCACTTGGTTGCCTTCGTACGCGGTCATTGAGTATAGGAAGTTTTAGAGGTCACCCTCTTGTCTCAAAGATCATAGTCACCTCGAAACGGTTGCCTCGGATATTTTTTCCTCAAAACAAATGATCTAAGACATTAGGGTTACCGCTAAGGCGTCCTAACATTGCATTGGTGACCGTAAGTCCCTAAATTCGAATTGACCCTTAAACTCCAACGACGATGCTACCTACTCATTCATAGTGGGATAGCATTGTCTAAAGGAAGATAGCATAGAACGATTCCTTTTTCGAGTAGGTAGATGGTTCTCAGGTACTTGCTCTTTCCAAAACAAAACAAAACTTTTCACACTTACAATTTTCAAATAAACTTTTTTTTCTCTCAAACCCACAAACACAAAGAAAAGCAAAATTTGAAAACATATGAGCAAGTACCTAAGAGCCCGTGGATAACCACAGATAGAAAGGGTGCTAACACCTTCCCTTTCTATAATCTACCCCCGAACCCGAGAAATATCTCAAAAAAGGAATTTTTCTGTGCTTTTTTCCTTTCCTTGTTGGATAAAATAAAAGACGGTGGCGACTCTTGCTTACTGCGACATTTTGCGAAAACAAACGCAAAACGCAAACCAGCACACCAAAAAACAGTCAGTTCTTTCCCACTTTATCACAGATGGCATCTTCATCAACCAATCCAAATATTGCAAGGAACTCTTGAAAAGTTTTGACATGGATACGTGCAAGGAAATGTCTATGCCTATGGGTTCTGGTTCTTATGTTGATCAAGATGAATCAGGTGTTTCCATCGACATCAATAATATCGAGGTATGATTGGCTCTTTATTATATTTGACGGCAAGCCGTGCTGACATAATGTTTAGTGTTTTTCTCTGTGCCCGCTTTCAAGCTAACCCAAAGGAATCTCATCTCATGGCGGTAAAGAGGATCCTGAAGTATCTCAAAGGGACAAAAAATGTCGGATCCTGGTATCCTAAAGGTAGTATATGCAACTTAATTGGTTATTCTGACGCGGATTATGCCGGATGTAAAACAGATAGAAAGACCACAAGTGGTACTTGTCACATTCTTGGTAATGCATTAGTATCATGGGCCTGCAAGAAACAAGCATGTGTTTCTCTAAGCACGGCCGAAGCTGAATATATTGCACCGGGTAGTAGTTGCGCTCAAATTTTGTGGCTAAAACAACAACTTCATGACTACGGACTCGATCTAGGGTGCATTCCTCTAAGATGTGACAACACAAGTGCAATCAACATCACAAAGAATCTCGTCATGCATTCAAGGACTAAACATATAGACATTCAACATCATTTTCTCCGTGATCATGTTCTTCAAGGAGATATTGAGGTAACCTTTATAGATACTCATAATCAGCTTTCTGATATCTTCACCAAACCTTTGGCGAAAGAACCTTTCTACAAAATTCGTCGAGATCTCGGCATACTTGACGAACGCGACTTATAAGGTGCATTCTACCCTTGATATAACTTTTATATATGTTTTATACATGCTATATATGAATCTATGGTATGTTATTGTCTTGATATTTCAATGTTTTGTTTGTTCAATTTTCTGTGTAACTCTTAAAACAATGTGTCTTAATGTTTTAATTTTATAATTTTTGGTCAATATTTTTCTCTATTATTATTTGCTTGAGGCATCTTTCCCTTCTTTTTGATAATGTCAAAGGGGGAGAAAGATGTATGGTACTTTATGCTTGTATTTTCCTTGTCTTAAATTTCAAGGTACTCTCCAATCAAGATGAAGAATTGTAAGGATTCCAACCCTCTCCTACATAGGAGGAGTTTTGCATCTTAGGGGGAGAAGCTCTTTCGGAAAGTACATCGCATAAAGAAAGATTGTTTGTCATCATCAAAAAGGGGGAGAATGTGAAATCAAGTTCTCAAATAAGATTTTATTTTGATGAAGACAAACCATGGCTAACAAAGAAGGCAAAGATTTTAGTCAAGCATCTAAGCATCTAAGGATAATATCTTCACTCAAAGCTCTCAACAACTTTAAAGGTATAATAATATTATCTACTTTGATCTTAAGATATAGATGCTCAAAAATGAAAAAGAAATGTTTAAGAATCATTACTCAAGCTTTTCAAAGATAAAATTTCACTTTTCTTATGCATGCAATCGATTTACATCTTAGTGCAATCGATTGCACTCTTCAAAGATTCCAAATCTTTTGCTTCTGTTTCTTTATGCAATCGATTACATTGTTAGTGCAATCGATTGCGCACTTAAATTTTTCAAAATGTTTTCTACTGACTTTGCATGCAATCGATTACATAGTTAGTGCAATCGATTGCACTCAGTTAATTTTTGCTACTGTCTTAGCATGCAATCGATTACATTGTTAAAGCAATTGATTACACTCTTAAATTTTTGAAAAAATAGCTGTTGAGAACCTTGTGCAATCGATTACACCAAAGGTGCAATCGATTACACACTGTGCGAATTTGAAAAATAACAGCTTTATTCATGCCTTTTGATCATGCCTTTTCATTACATCTTTTCACTCAAACTTGGCATTTGTTCATGATACATTTCCAGATCTTCATGTTGTTTCAAAAGGGTGTTATGAACATATAAATATTCAATTTCAAATTCAGATCTAACACCTTCTTTCATAATATTTTTCTGAACTTTAAAAATACAAACTCAAGCATTCTTTATTTTCATGCATAAGTTTTCTGCACATTTTCATACTTTAAACAGAAAACATTGAGCAACTATATCTTGAGTCTTTGTACAAGATTATTATTGAAATAATAAGATTATACATTTTCAAATCACTCTTAGTGATCAATATTACTCTACTCACTAAAACTCACAAATTGATATTTACTTACTTATTTTCCAGGATTGTTGGAATTAAGTTTTAGTGTTTTTGTTGAAATCTTGTCTTTCCAAGTTGTTGGATACAAGTGTAGTTATATTGAGAGGATTGTTCTCATAGGTAACTTAGTGAAAATCCAAGAGGATTGTTCTTGGTTTGGTTGGTAGTTCTTATGTAAGTTTGCCACAATAAGGAAATCTCTTTCATGTTGAAAGGGGACTGGAGTACTCTCGGACTGTGAGGGGAACCAGGATATATCGCCCGTGTCTCTTTATCTTTCTGCATTTTTAAGCTTTCCTAAACTCACTTATAACCATAAAAATAAGAACCATCATCACTAAAAACCAGAAATTTTAAAAGTACCTAATTCACCCCCCCCCCCCCCCCCCCCCCCGCCCTCTTAGGCGCACTTCATACTTACACGTAGCTATAAGCCAACGATTTTCCAAAATCATCCACAAGCACGATAAATGGAATCTAAAGTTACATATCAACTCGCCTTAGCCTGCTGAGCATCATGGTGCCCTTCTTGTGGACCAATTTTTCCTGCATAAAAAGATCCTAAAACGAGACAACAAAACCTAGCAATGGTGGATTCTGATATAGTCAACAAAAATGCAATTAATAGTTATGGATAGCTTGCAAATGCTTCAAGGAACAAGAATATGTAAGTAATTCATGCTACAAGTACCAAAATAGCGTGATTCGATTTCAAGAAAAGTTCAAGGTCGTGAACCACTTACGTTGAGTTTTAGTACAGGAAAATGCTTGTTCTTGATTGGTATAGCTTCCTTGTATGCCCAGGAAGCGAATGAGATGTCTTAGGAATCTTGAAAATGCCTGGAAGTACAAAATCAGATCAGCACTTTCTTTGAATTTTTCAAGTTTGGTTCTGCCTCTCCACGCCTCAAAACCTTGTGCTTCTTGTCTGCAATTGTCCACTATATACTACTGATTTAATTAGGGTTACAATTGTGCTCTCAATCTTTGTCAATTATGGATTTTGATCTTGATGTGATTTCCATGAAAATCTTTCCAAAAATAGGCCAAAACCAATCTTTTCATGCACACATAGGCCTTGCACGATTTGATTTTGTTGCTAGCTGTATAAGGAACCTGAAACATGCACCAAATCTCAAGACTTAAATGGTTTGGATATTTTCATGATTTATTTTGATTTAAATTGATTTAATTGAAGTAAAAAATCAAAATAAATAGCAAAAATAAGATAAAGACAAGTGGGAAGAGCTAGGGCTCGTGGACCATGCTACCAACTCAAAACAAGTGCAAAAAGTTAGGCCCATTTAACAAAAATTGCAATTTGAGGCACTTTTGACTTTTGGCAATTTTGCAAAAAAGGTCAACTTTACCAATGCATAACTTCTTCAATTTTGACTCTTTGAAGGTATTCTTGGACTTTTTAGAAATCTTGAGATGTCCTCTAAGCAACCCTTTTGGTCTCATCTCAGTTTAGTCTTCCATGTTCATGTATGAAGCTTTGACAAAAAATGTGTTTTTGTTGACTTTTCAAAATGACCTATAATGTCCAAATTCATAACTTCTTGTGAGTGCATATTTTGAACTTGGGAGATGAATATGGATTGTGTAGAATTGCATCCTATTAAAAATGATCTTTGGATGGGTCATTTCTCATAAAGTATGAGAAAGTTATGCTTGGTCAAAGTTGAGTTGACTTTTCCTGCAAAACCCTAATTTAGTAACTTTTGGGTTTTGATGAATTGTGAGCAATCCTTAATGAATCATGATCAACTCTTGATCAAATTATGAATAATACTTCAAAATTAGGATGTTGACCAAAAATCTTGAAGTTTGACTGTATGTGGGCCATAGTTGACTTTTGCCCTAGCACAGTCGATTTTCAGGCCTTTGAGCAGTTGACTGGGCAAACTTCCTCTGTAGGGCTTGAAACTTGACATGGATGATCTTGAGAACATATTAGGACAATGGTGAGCATTTGGGATCCTTTGGAATCAAGTATCTTGATGCAACATGAAACCCTAATTTGAGGTAGACTGCCTTAGGAGAGAGTTTGTCTGGTCAACCCTTGGACTTCCTTGAGCAATTTGAAGACCTCACTTGAAATGTATTGAGAAATATGGGAGGGAAAATTTTGGGGTACAACAGTACCCAAGAAGGACGGTAAGGTACGGATGTGTGTAGACTATAGAGATCTGAACAGGGCAAGCCCCAAGGATGACTTCCCACTTCCTCACATTGATGTTCTAGTCGACAACACCGTGCAGCACAAGATCTTCTCCTTCATGGATGGATTTTCTGGCTAAAATCAGATCAAGATGGCTCCTGAAGACATGGAGAAGACAACCTTCGTTACACAGTGGGGCACCTTATGTTACAAGGTAATGCCTTTTGGGTTGAAGAATGTCGGGGCAACCTATCAGCGCGCCATAGTTGCTTTGTTCCACCATATGATTCACCATGAGATTGAGGTTTATGTTGATGACATGATAGCCAGGTCCCAGACTGAGGAAGAAAACCTTGATCATCTCCAGAAGTTGTTTGGCAGGTTGAAGACGTACAAGCTGAGGTTGAATCCGAACAAGTGCACCTTCGGGGTAAGATCTGGTAAGCTTCTGAGTTTCGTCGTCAGTGACAAAGGTATTCAGGTAGACCCTGCAAAGGTAAAGGATATACAAGAGATGTCGGCTCGCCGCATAGAAAAAGAATTTGGAGGTTTCTTGGGACGCCTGAATTACATTGTCAGATTCATTTCACATCTGACTGCTACTTGTGAGCCAATCTTTAAGCTGCTGAAGAAAGATCAAGTGGTAAAGTGGAATGATGAATGCCAGACTGCTTTCGAAATAATCAAGGAATACCTTCAAGAACCACCAATTCTGATGCCTCCAATTGAAGGAAGACCTTTGACTTTATACTTGACAGTGCTAGATAATTCAATGGGGTGTGTGCTGGAGCAGCATGACGAGTCTGGTCGAAAAGAGCATGCCATTTATTACCTTAGCAAAAAATTTACCGACTGTGAGACCTGATACTCATTGCTCGAGAAAACTTTTTGCGCTTTGGCATGGGCTTCTCACCGACTGAGACAGTATATGCTGACTCACACTACCTTGTTGATATCAAAGATGGATCCGATCAAGTATATTTTCGAGAAGCCTGCTCTCTCCGGAAGGATATCAAGATGGCAGATGATCTTAACCGAGTACGACATCCAATACACAACCCAAAAAGCAATCAAGGGGAGTGTATTGGTGGATCATTTGGCGCATCAGGCCATAGATGACTACCAGTCCATGAATTTTGAGTTCCCGGATGAGAATATCATGTTAGTAACTGACTGCAAAGAACCTGGACCGGACGAAGGACCCGATGAGGGATCCCGATGGTCTATGTATTTTGATGGAGCCTCGAACGCATTGGGTAATGGCATTGGCGCTGTAATTATATCTCTTGAAGGCTGTCATACTCCGTTCACCGCCCGATTATGTTTTAACTGCACCAACAATATGGTGGAGTATGAAGCATGTATCATGGGTCTTCGAGCTGCTATTGACCTGAGGATTAAGTTCTTGAGTGTATTCAGAGATTCCGCTCTGGTGATAAGTCAGATCAAAGGCGAGTGGGATACGAAGCACCCGAATCTTATTCCTTACAAAGAGTATGTACTGACATTGCTCCCACACTTTGAGGAGATAACCTTTGAACATTTCCCACGAGAGGAGAACTAGTTAGCGGACGTGCTAGCTACCATGTCTTCTATGTTCAAAGTCGGGTGGGACAATGAAGATCCCCAGATTACCATTGAGAGGTTGGACAAACCCGCACATTTCTGTGACATTGAGACTGAGGAGGTAGCAGATAAACTCTGGTTTCACGATGTAAAGAGGTATCTTGGGCTCAAGAATACCCCGAGGGGGCATCTGTTAATGATAAGAATTTTCTGAGAAGGTTCCCTGCGAAGTTCTTCATCAGTAATGGAATCCTCTATAAGCGTAACCATGATTCAACCTTACTGCGGTGTGTAGACAAGAGCGAGGCAGAAAGGATCATGGCAGAGGTACATGAAGGTACCTTCGGAACTCATTCCAGTGGGCAAACCATGGAGAATAAAATCCTACGAGAAGGGTACTACTGGTCCACTGTGGAAGCCGATTGTTATCAGCACTCTCGAACCTGTCATAAGTGCCAAGTCTATGCTGATAAGGTGCACGTACCTCCGGTTCCCCTGAATGTTTTGACGGCTCCTTGGCCCTTTGCAATGTGGGGCATCGACATGATCGGCGATATCAGACCTACTGTGTCTAACGAGCATCGTTTCATTCTGGTAGCAATTGATTATTTTACAAAGTGGGTTGAGGCAGCTTCCTTTGCTACAGTAACCAAGAACGTCGTGGCGCGGTTTATCTGACACAATCTGATATGTCAATATGGTGTACCAGAGAGGATTATTACTGAAAATGGCACGAATCTCAATAACACGATGATTACCGAGCTCTGTAAACAGTTCAAGATACAACATCATAACTCTTCTCCCTATCGGCCGAATATGAATGGAGTTGTCGAAGCGGCTAACAAGAGCATCAAGAAGATTGTACAGAAGATAACGGTGACATACAAATACTGGCACGAGATGTTACCATTCGCTCTTCATGGGTACCGTACCTCAGTGCGGACGTCGACAGGGGCAACACCCTATTCCTTGGTGTATGGCATGGAGGCAGTCCTACCCATCGGAGTCCAAATACCCTCTCTCAGAATTATGAAGGATGCGGGTTTGAACAAAGACGACTGGGTCCAAACCCGACTCGATCAGCTAAATCTAATCGATGAAAAGAGACTTACTGCTATCTGTCATGGTTAGACGTATCAAAAGCGAATGATCAAGGCTTTTAACAAGAAAGTCAAACGTCAAGAATACTAGGTCGGGGACCTAGTGATCAAACGCATCATACTACCATAAAGTGATCCCAGGGGCAAATGGACCCCCATGTACGAAGGGCCATTTGTGGTTAAGAACATTTTCTCGGGAGGACCTATGATTCTAACCACCATGGATGGTGACGACCTTCCTCACCCCGTCAATGCAGACATAGTGAAAAGATATTACGCATAATCAAAGACCCGCTAGGTTGACTGACCTAATAAAAAATATGGGCTTCCCGACGAAGCAAAAGGGTTCGGGCAAAAGTAAGGGATGAAAATAAAATAAAACTGTACACCCGGCAAGTCGAAAACCTGAAAAGGCGACTTAGGAAAAAAAGGGTATCCCGGTGGACTGAAAACCCGAAATGGCGGTCCAGGCAAATATTAGGGATTAAAGCGTAACACTATATCTCATTGGATCATTTTCCAACCAGGCTTCGGTATCGACTATCAAGTTCAGACGGTGCTAATCAATCTGATCCACTATCGGCCAAGCAGCAAAGTGATGATACGCTTGAAAATGGGGGGAAAACTTGATAATTTTTGAACAATTTTGGCTACTGTTTTATTGCTTTCTGGGGCATATTTTGTGTTGCTGATTTTTGTGTAATACTTGGTTGTGTATGCAGTTTTTGGGCAGCATAGGACAACATGGTTTTGGACTGATTTTGGGCAGATTTGCAGTAAGAAAATAGCAGAATTTTGGCAGCATTTGGGACTGTCGTAGGCTACTTTTATTTTTGGACTGTTTTATGGTATTTCTACAGCACTTTTGTTGGGACTGTTTTGCAATATCTTGGACAGCAAAATACTACAAAATTTGGCTTATTGTATTGCGACAGGGCTGGAAATAGGTTGTATGTTTGAAGCATGAAGCTTTAGTACATTTAGAATTAATAGTTTGATTTTCTATGTACAAACTAGTAATTCTTCTTGTAACTATATAGTAATAATTCCAAATAAAATTTGTAACATGAATGGGAATTTGGAACTTTGAAATTGTATATATTTTTTATGGAATTTTGAACTTGAATAAGGAATGACATTGTAATGTTGAATTCTCTTGAATGAACTTGAATAAAATGATTCATGCATTGTACACTTGAACTGATGCGAAATCAAAGACATCATTTGAATGAATATTGGGAACGAATTTGTACCAAAATTCATGAGTGCCTTTTGCTTGAAAAATTTGTACTTACATGATGAGTACTTAACTTTAACCATTGATCTCAAATGATAAGAACTCAAAATATACTTCTTCTTCCAAAACAAACTTGAGTTTAAAGATTCCATTCAAACAAGACTCAATCTTTCTTTCAAACTTGATGAAACTACAATTAGGCGTTTCTTTTTTTGCGAATCTGCTTTGAATATCCAAAAAGGAATGCCTTATGCCAATGGTTCACAAACCTTAAAACAACCCAACTCGCATCGTGCATAAGAATTCAAAACTCAACTTAAAAGACCTTTAACAATCATTAGAAGAGGTTTCGAGGCAAAAGCTATCACATTGAAGAATTGACATCGTGAAGTTATTAGGACTCAAGAAAGATTTAAGTCAAGAAGATGACTTATAACGTTTCAATAAATCCCCAAGCTTTATAAACACCATTTGACTTTGATTCTTGTAAGAAAACTTGTTGATGATCTTATTTGTGACAATGTGCTAAGATATTCATCTCAAGATGTTGAAAATTGAGGAAATTACGATTCTTGGAAGTCAGGCAATAATTATTTGAGATTAGGTCAAAAATCCAGAAAGTGACCTATAAAGTATTCGAAACTTTGATAATATTCCGCACATAATCGGCTCTTGACTTGTTAAAGAGGAATTGAAGACGATGTCAATGAGAGTCATATGCAAAAAGAAATACTTAAAAATATCAAATAATGAAGAAGTTACAATCATTTAAACTTGTTCTCGCAAAAAGGTCGAAATTTTTTTGGGTTGACGTGGTCGTTTCCAGTTATCTGGACCATTGATTGAGTAAACTTGTGATGCAAGGTTTGAAACTAGGCACGAATATCCTTGGGGAGACATGAAGGTCTATGAAGACCATTTGAGAACTTGAAGACTTAATTTTCTTTGGAAAATGCAAAACCCTAATTGCTAATTTACTGCTTAGGGAGAGAATTTGTCTGATCAAATTCTGAGCCAAATTGAGTATCTGAGAAACCCTAGGATAGTATCTTGTATGAAAAATGGAAGGGCAAATTTTGGGGTACAACAGCTGCCCCTGTTCAATCTTCTTAAACTTGAAGAGTAAGATTGACATGTTCGTCGTTCGTAGCTTGAACGTGGAAGATGATTCAACACTAGAGTGACCAAAAATTTGCACTTGCTGATGTGCTGGTTGATTATGTAGGGAATGGGCTTAAAGATGCCATTTGGAGAAATGATGGAGAGTTGTCGGAGATGGGATTATAGATGCCATCCAAAGGTGATTGTTGACAGAAATGGACTAAGTTTGAACTTCACTTTAACCGGAAAAAAAAATCAGAATAAACCTTTGGTTGATTTAAACTGAAACTAGCAGAAGTATTGAATGTTGTTTGACTGGAAAGAATCAGAATAAATCTTGGAGCGATTTAAACAGAACCAAGAGAGGTCTTGGATTAACCTTGACTGGGAAGCATCAGAATAAATCTTGGTGTAATTTATCTGAACCAGAGAAAATTGTCTACTGGGAAAGAATCAAAATAAATCGTTGAGAGATTTAAACCGAACCCAAAGGAGAAAATGTCTGTGGAAAAGAATCAGAATAAAATGTTGAGATGTTTAAATTGACCCAGCAAGAATCTGGAGAAGAATCAGAACAAATTGTTGAGAGATTTATCTGAACCAGCAAGAATCTGGAGAAGAATCAGAATAAATCATTGAGAGATTTATCTGAACCAGAGAAGATAATTGTGGAAAAGAATTAGGATAAACCGTTGAGAGATTTAAACTGAACCGGCAGGGGTCTGGAGAACAATCAGAATAAATCGTTGAGATATTTATCTGAACCAGTAAAAATCTGGAGAAGAATCAGAATAAACTATTGAGAGATTTAAACTGAACCAGCAGGGGTCTGGAGAAGAATCAGAATAAATCGTTGAGAGATTTATCTGAACCAGTAAGAATCTGGAGAAGAATCAGATTAAATTGTTGAGAGATTTATCTGAACCAGCAGAAGTTTGAAGGAAATATTTTCTATGCAGATGGTCGACCAGTTCTTTCTCGGGAATTGATATGTAATTGACTTGTTGAAAATATTTGTCTGTCGGAAATTTGTTGATGATAATTTCTTGTCTATTGATTCTTTCCTAAAAAGGAGAAGAGTTAATTGTATGCAATGCTATGATGTATGCAATGCATGGTATGATGTTGTTTTCTCAAAATAAAGGAGATTGCACTGTATGTACTTGTGTTGTCAATGCTATGACATATGAATGCAAATGTAAGGATATAAAGATTGTTCATGCTGTAGTGTTGCTGGAGTCGAGGAAAATAAATCCTTGGGTATTTCTGAGAACGAGGAGTGTAAGTCTCTATACTTTGTTGAAGTTGAAGCGTTTGATGGATGAGTTTCCCTTTTGTTAGAGAAATAAACTCTGTTGTGGAAGGGGGATGTCGTTCATTGCTTATGGACTTCGTGAAATCCTGCTGGGGAATTTTGAGAAGCCTGGTGACTTTCACTGGGGAACCTTTGGAGCAGTAGTTGGAGGTTTTGCTCTATCAGGGATATGAGAGCGCTTTATACCACTAGGCTGCATACTGGGGATACTTTAGTGATTCTGTAGTAGGATATCCTTGTTTCCGCTCTTGCTGGGGAAAGTACCTACGAGGATTTTATGGAATAGCCTAAAGATATTATCTTGTTTCTTAAAGCCATTAGTGATTGTCTTTCTATTTTCTGTTCATTTGTAAATAGTAATCACGTTCAAATAAATCATTGGAAGTTTTTGTAAACAAAACATAGAAATAAAGAAAAACAAATAGTTTTTCACTTTCAAAAGGGATATCTTTGTATTAACTTGAATAAGTCTTTTTGTATAACGAGACGAGCATTCTAGTAAGAGAATGTCATCGTAGAAAATGAAAATTGATACAAAGAAAAGATAGCTATGTGAAATAATCCCATGGGGTTCCCATTCTGCTATAGTCTTCGTGTCTCTGAGTGTCTTGTCTACTTGTCACCTTGGCGAAGCTGATTGGATTGATTAGAACCGTTTTGAGCTGGTTGATCTAAGCTGAAGATTGTCTGTAAGATGATCTAACGGGACATAGTCATGCGCTTTAATTCCCTAACTTTTTCCTGGACCGCCCTTTCGGGTTTTCGATCCACCGGGATACCCTTTTTTGCCCAAGTCACCCTTTCGGGTTTTCAGCTTGCCAGGTGTACAGATTTTTTTTGTATTTTATCCCTAATTTTTGCCCGAACCTTTTGGTTCACCGGGACTCCCTAATTTTTGCTTAGGTCAGTCGACCTAGCGGGTCCTTGTTTATGCTTAGTATCTTTTAACTATGTCCGCGTTTACAGGGTGTGGAAGGTCGTCACCATCCATAGTGGTCAAGATCATTGCTCCACCAGAGAATATGTTTTTGATCACAAATGGTCCTTCATATGTAGGAGTCCATTTGCCCCTGGGATCACCTTGCGGCAGTATGATGCGCTTGATCACTAGATCCCAGACTTAATACACTTGGCGTCTGACCTTTTTGTTGAAAGCCTTGATCATTCGTTTCTGGTACATTTGACCATGGCAAATAGCAGTAAGCCTTTTCTCATCAATTAAGTTCAGTTGATCAAGTCGAGTCTGGATCCAATCTTCTTCGTTCAGCCCAGCATCCTTCATAATCCTCAGAGAGGGGATCTAGACCTCAATAGGTAAGACAGCCTCCATGTTGTATACCAGAGAATAGGGTGTTTCCCCGGTTGATGTGCGGGTTGTGGTACGATACCCGTGGAGAGCGAATGGTAGCATCTCATGCCAGTCTTTGTATGTGACTATCATTTTCTGTATGATCTTCTTAATGTTTTTGTTAGCGTCTTCTACAGCGCCATTCATCTTTGGCCGGTAAGGGGAAGAATTGTGATGTTGGATCTTGAATTACTCGCACAAGGCGGTGATTATAGTGTTGTTTATATTCATATCATTATCAGTGAGGATTCTCTCTGGGATACCGTACCGACATATGAGATTTTATTTGATGAATCGGGCGACAACATTCTTGGTAACGGAAGCAAAAGAGGCTGCCTCAACCCACTTTGTAAAATAGTCGATGGCCACTAAGATGAAGCGGTGTCCATTGGAGGCCGTTGGCTTGATTTCCCCGATCATATCGATTCCCCACATAGCAAAGGGCCAAGGAGCCGTCAAGACATTCAGAGGAACCAGAGGTACGTGCATTTTATCAGCATAAATCTAACATTTATGGCAAGTCCGAGAGTGTTGATAACAATTTGCTTCCATGGTAGACCAATAATAGCCTGCCCGTAGGATTTTTTTTTTTGACATCGTATGCCCACTGGAATGGGTAACAAAAGTGCCTTCGTGCAATTCAGCCATGATCCTTTCAGCTTCAACTTTGTCTACGCACCGAAGTAATACAGAGTCATGATTGCGTTTGTACAAAATGTTGTTACTAAGGAAGAATTTAGCCGAGAATCTTCTTAAGAATTTCTTGTCATTAACTGAAGCTCCTTCCGGATATTCTTGAGACTCAAGATACCTCTTGACTTCGTGAAACCGGGTTGGTCCACTACTTTTTCAGTATTAATCTCGTGACAGTGTGCTGGTTCGTCCATTCGTCCGATGGTGATCCAGGGAGCCTCGTTATCCCAATTAAGTTTAAACATAGATGACATTGTAGCTAGTGCGTCTGCTAGCTGATTTTCTTTTCGCGGGAAATGCTCGAAGCTAATCTTCTCAAAATGTGGCAGCAATGTCAAAACATGTTCTTTGTAAGGGATAAGGTTAGGGTGTTTGGTGTCCCATTCCCCTTTGATCTGACTAATGACCAAAGCTGAATCTCCGAACACACTCAAAGATTTGATCCCCAAATTTATGGCAGCTCTGAGACCAAAGATGCACGCTTCATATTCTGCCATGTTGTTTGTACAATTGAAGCACAGTCTTACGGTAAAGGGAGTATGACACCCTTCAGGAGATACGAGTACAACACCAATACCATTGCCAAGCGCGTTGGATTCCCCATCGAAAAACAGAATCCATCGGGATCCTTGTTCAGGTCCGTCATATGGTATGATCTCTTCATAATTGTTTACTGTCATGATGTCCTCATCTGGGAATTCGAACTTCATGGATTGGTAGTCTTCCACAGCTTGATGAGCAAGGTGATCAGCCAGTGCACTACCCTTTATTTCTTTCTGGGTAGTATATTGTATGTCATATTCCATCAGGATCATCTTCCATCTTGCTATTCTCCCAGAGAGAGCAGGCTTCTCGAAGATGTATTTTATTGGATCCATTTTAGATATCAACAAGGTAGTATGGGTTAGCATATACTGTCTTAGCCGGCGAGCAGCCCATTCCAGAGCGCAGCAAGTTTTCTCGAGCAGTGAATATCTTGTTTCACAATCTTCCTTACCTTCGTCTTCGGCTTGGTAGATCAGATTTTCAAAGTCACAATAGGCCATAGCAGAACCGTTACCCATGGGATCCTGAGTGGATGTAGATCTGTATTTTAATATGTGAGTGTGTGTAAGAGCATAGCTACCTTTGAAATAAATAAAATGTAAGAAAGAAAGACAGAGAGCACAAAATTTGTATGCAAAAATATCCATGATTCATTGATAACATATGAGAGTGAAGTGACAATCCTCACAAGTGGACTGTTGTGCCTCGGGTAAGACACAAGGTTTTAAAAAGTCCGAATTGTTTAAATATTACAAGCCTGAAAACATTAAAAGACAATTACTCTTGAATAAAAGAAATAGGAATGAAATCTTTGGCCTACCAATTGTTGAGCCCTTCGCTGATGGTTCAAAAAATCCACTCGTCCATATCGCAGCTGCCATCACTGTCTTCTACTGCATTGACTCCCTGATTGCTGATATGCAAAGGTGGTACACCGGCGCGAGAACATCGAACAGCTCTTTGGGCTTCTGTAGTGAATCCCAAACCAAATTTTTCGGACTTGTAGGGGATATCCGGAAGTTGATTCCAGATGGTACACCCACCTTCTTCAACTACTACTCTAGCATCTTTCAAAGAGGCCATCTTTAGTGGAGGTCTGGTAATATTCAGAACTTTGGGAGTAGACTTGGTTATCGCAACTGTTTGTGGAACCTCCTCAAAATTCTGACACGGAGTCTCAATGAATTCACCATCCATTTCAACATACCTGAAAGAGTTCAGGTGGCTAACCATGTACTCCTCCTCCCCGTGAACTTTAACAATCTTTCCTTTGATTGGGTATTTTAGCATTTGATGCAAGGTAGAAGTGACGACACTAGCACCCTGGATCCAGGGTCGACCCAATAGACAAGAGTATGAAGGGAGAATATCCATCACATAGAAAGTTGAATCAAAAGTCTGAGTTCTAACTTTTATGGGGATATTAACTTCTCCGTGCACTGTCCTCTTAGAACCATCAAAGGCCCTCATTATGATATTTCTAGGTTTTAAGGTGAGTCCCTCGCAGTCCAGTCGGTCGAGAGCATTTTTGGGCAAGACATTCAATGATGAGCCGGTATCCACCAGAACATGGGCAAGTGTGTTGCCCCTGCATTCAATGGAAACATGCAAGGCATCATTGTGCTTCCTTCCTTTAGAAGTTAAATCAGCGTCGGAAAAGCCCAATTCGTTATCAGCAGTTAGACTGGCCATACAATTTTCAAATTGGTCGATGGAGGTCTCTTAAGGCACGTGGGCGGTCTTGAGAAACTTTACCAAGGCTTTGGCATGGGCGTCAGAACACAAAAGTAATTACAACAATGATATCTTCAAGGGGGTCTGCCCCAACTGTTCTACGATGTTGTAGTCACTTTTCTTGATTATCTTTAGTATTTCTTCTATCTCCTTTCTAGAAGCTTCAAGGATGATCTCGGGACGCTCTCTCGCTTGGACAGGCTCATTCAAGACCTCTTTTCCCCTTGTCTCGGTAGCAGAGATAACAGTAAGAGTATCACTGGTAGTATTGGTAGGAGTGGTAGTGGGAATGATTACAGGAGTAGCAACGGTCTTTGGAGAAATATCGGGTGAGAAGACTCTTCCACTTCTTGTTATCTTACTGGTCCTAGTGATATTACTGATGTCAGGATCAATATCTCTCGCAACTTCGTATTTGTCGGCCAACTGGTCTTGCTTGACGCCATAGTAATATACGTCATCCCCATAGTTCTAGGGAACAGCTTTATCTGAGGAGTATGATATTGGTCTTGGCATAGTGATGATTAGAGGTGCAGACCTTGGAATAGATGTAATCCTGACGGGTCTTTTGGTGGACACCCCGGGAGGATTGTTGGAAATGGTGATTATTGAGACATCTTGATAAGAAGTTCTGGTAAGAGGAATCTTTTCAAACAAGATTTATTTGCTAGTCATCAGTAGCTGAACGCCTATCTTTAGTAACAAACAGCCATTTGGTAGAGACTTGCATAAGTGACAATTCTTATCATAGCTCGAGAATAGACCGGCTTGCAACAGATTATGTTTAATGGTCAACAGAGGAGTAGTTAAGTCATTCACAGAGGAGACAAAACGATCATCATCAATGGCGTTGACACCTTAACCATGTCTGGGCATTGGCGCCGTTATTACATTAGGCATTTCTGAGGGATCAAACTCAATCTCTTTCGCATCGATAAGGTCTTGTACCTTATTTTTCAAGGCCCAATAGTCGTTTGTATCATGCCCTAGGCTTTCAGAATGATAGGCACATCGAGCGTTCGGGTTGTAGCAAGGAGAAGCAGTGTTGGGGTTCTTGGGAGCTTCTTTTAAAGTTACCAGATTGGTCTTCAAAAGGTGTGGTAAAACTTGAGACATGGTCATGTTGATCCGGGTAAATCGTCTCATGGGCTCTTCTGGCTTACGCTGATAATTTCGCTGTTGATTTGGCACAGGATTAGAAATCATAGCAGCCCCTACCGCCGTGCGACGTTCAATTTTGCTTTGATTTCTATGGTCATATGCAGCACTGGCCTCCTTCTTTCCAACAAAGGGTTTCTTCATCGTGCTCGAGGATGCATCTCTTTGAATTTTGCCACTTTTTATACCGGCTTCGACCCGCTCACCAGTCATGATTAGTTCAGTAAATCCAGCTGAGGAACTTCCGATCAGGTGGTTGAAGAATGGACCTGACAAGGTGCCTAGGAACATATCCACTAATTCTCTGTCAGATAGAGGGGGTTGGACTCTGCCTGCAAGATCCCTCCATTTTTTAGCATAGGTTTTTAAACCTCCACCTGCACCCATCGACATGCCTTGCAATTGCGTCTGAGGTGGAGCTAAGTCAGCATTATACTGGTATTGTTTGTAGAAGGCGGCAGCCAAATCTTCCCAATTGCAAATATTGGTCCCTTCCAACTGATAGAACCAATCCAACTGCGTCCCTGACAAGCTCTCTTGGAAAAAAATGCACCCATAGATTCTTA
The DNA here is from genome assembly GCA_948472305.1 of Vicia faba. Classification (NCBI taxonomy): domain Eukaryota; kingdom Viridiplantae; phylum Streptophyta; class Magnoliopsida; order Fabales; family Fabaceae; genus Vicia; species Vicia faba. The sequence goes on from OX451735.1 coordinate 712,191,424, forward strand.
TCAGCCGTATGGGGTTGAATCTTTCTGACGTATAACCTTAAATGCAGCTTCGGGCAAGAGACACCATCATATTTAGCGAAAGTGGGGACCTTGAATTTCTGCGGGATGACAACCCCTGAGACAAGTCCTAACTCTTCAAAATCCAATTCGGGTACCCTCTGGACCTCCATAGCATTCAAACAATCCTCTAGCTCTTTGTATTTATTATCAGCAGGAGGATACTGTTCCTCAGAGTAGTCAGGTTCTTCCTCTTCTTTGGATGTTGGGTTGTTGTTCACTTCCTTGGTCATGTCTTCTTGATTATCTCCTTCACCCGATGATGTAGCGAAGTCTAAAGTCCGTCTGGCTTATCCTTTGAACCTTCTTCCCATGATCATAATACCGGGTGGTTTCTTTACTTTCTTCTTCTTCTCTTTGGCCAGTAGAGTCTTCAACTCCTCTTGTCCTTTTGTCAGAGTCAAGAGTATTTTTTGAAACTGGACGTTTTGCGCCTGAAGATCTTTCGATGTATGTTTAATATCCATCTCAATGAAATAAACAGTAGAAGGATAAGGAGACCTGTTGTAAGAAACTTGTATGATGTTATGATGAATGAAGATGCAATATGCAAATGATTTCAAGGAAATTAGAGATTTAAATTTGTTCAAACCAAAAAAGAACACACGTTATATTAATAAAACCAAGTTTGAGTACATCATGCCTCTTTGGGCTTACAATGAAAGAAACAAAATACAACAAAAACTCCTAAGACAAAAAGGTTGAACACATCCTCTTTGGCACAATGTAGGCGTTCAGATTCTGCTCTTCATGAAGTTGCTTGGTGAGTTCTAGAACCTTCTTTTCACTGGCGTAAAATTAGGCTTCAAAGGTGTCTCGCTCTTCTTTCAACTGAACCCAAGCTTTATGCAAGTCTTCGAGAGAGGTAAGCATGTCAGGATGAAGGACAGTGTATGGGACGTCTCCTTCAACAACAGGCTCTATGATAACAGGGAGGATGGAAGGGTAAGGCATCACGAGACTCTGAGTATGATCTCGTACCCACCTAAGGTAAGGCTCGAGAGGGATAGATTTTTTGTGTCCCAAAGTCCTACTGTCCACCTTGTTCACCATTCTCCAAGCTCGTGTAAACCTCTGGCGGTAACCTTGATCTTCTTTGTCATAGTCGAACACCAAACCTTGAATGAGCATCTCATGAGGTCCGTCTCTTTGGGCATAACCAAACTGTTGAAGAGCTAAGCATGGATTGTATGTGATACCTCCTCTAATACCAAGCATAGGGACGTTAGGGAATTCCCCACAGCGGTCAATGATAGAGACATCTTCCAAGGATCTCGAACACCAACGGATGTCAGAATGGGTGAGGGACATCATCCTTGGAGACCATGTTAGTATTTGCTCGTTCTTTAATGCTGATTGAGGTAGGTGTGAAGTGAACCACTTAGCGACTAGGGGAATACAACACAAGAGAGTACCTCTTTTCTTCATGTTGCAGGTATGGAGGCAATGCAAGATGTTTCCCAGTAAGGTAGGTACGAGATTGCGAGAGAGAAAGACTTTGATGGCGTTAACATCTATGAATTGGTCTGAGTTCGGGAATAGAACCAAACCATAAATGAGAAGAGCCAGGATGTCTTCAAAAGCTTGGAAATCCATGTCGTCCCAGAATGAACGAGCCTTCTCCAATAGAAACTTGGCTAGGAAACCTTTGACCCCGCTTCTTGTCTCCCAATTGGCTATGATGTCGGCTCTCTTCAGATGCAAAGCTTCGGTGATGACTTCAGGTTTTGGAATCTCCTCTAAGCCAGTGAACGGTATCTGATCAAGCACGGGCACCCCTAAGAGTAGAGAGAACTCTTCCAGTGTAGGTACCAACTAATAGTCTGGGAAAGTGAAACAATGATGTACAGGATCAAAGAATTGGAACATCACACACATCATCTCTTCTTGGAAACTGGATGTAGCCAAACTGAGGAGTCGACCGTATTTCTTGGTAAAAGGAGAATCCCCGGGCACTCTTAAATCTAACTCCTGAAGTTAAGGGTGTGCTTTTACAAAGCTGATTCGGATGGTGTTCCTCCGGACGGAACTCATGACCTACAAAACAAAAACAAAGATAAATTTTTAAATCCTTGAAATGGTTAGTAAGCATTTGTATGATGCTTATGATGTTTATGATGTTATGTACAAGTAAATATATACACACACAGCAAACAAGTTCCTATGTTTTAGGCTTGCATGGGATTTTATAAGTAAGTACCCTCTTGAAGTTTAGTTGGCTCAACCTGTCCTAGTAATAGTGATCGGGTTCTAAAGGATCTCAATATCACCAACTTTTCTCTTAGGCATTGTCTCAGCATAATCAATCTTTTCTTGCGGTCGATATATCCCAAAAGTCTAGCCTTAATGAGTGTAGTATTGAGTATCAACCAATTTTCAGCTCTACATCGAAATCGGTTATCTCACTACATCCTAATGGCCAAGTTTGTTCCATTTAGGGTTCTAAAGTCAATTAGTGCTTCATGACGCCACTCAGCGGCCTCGTATTCTCCTCGATTCACCATGAGGGATACCGGTACCCACAAATGTGTCACACTAACGTAGATATTGCTTTAACCATATCGGTCTATGCCGTACAGTTTCCACAATCTATTGCTACTTACCTAAAAAGGTGTCCCAGATCCGGGTGGAGGATCAAAGCAAACCCAATACAAAAGAACAAAATATAAAGCATGCAAAAAAACAAGTAAAAGTGATCTAACCCTAAGGTAACCCCGCTTTTAGTTTATTTCCCCAGCAGAGTCGCCAGTTCTGTGATACGGTGGAAGAACTGACTCGGGTCATTTTGCATTTTGATCGCAATTATGCGGATAGCAAGAGTCGCCACCGACTTTTCTTTTATCTAAAAGGAAAGGTAAAAAAGCACAGGAAAGACCTTTCGAGATTATTTCTCGGGTTCGGGGGGTAGATTATGAAGAGGGAAGGTATTAGCACCCTTTTCATCTGTAGTTATCTACGGGCTCTTAGTTACTCGCTAGATCACTTACTTTTACTTTGACAATGTGTTTGTGGTGTGGTTTTTGAAAGTAATTTGAAAATGTCTTTGCAATGGTTCTTGTCTCTATAAGAACGTATACAATGTGTTGTTTTGAAAAATAATTCAAAGAGGTGTTTATGTATTGTGTTTTTGAAAATGATTTTTGAAAAGGTGTTTTTGTAATGGTTCTAGTCTCTATAAGAACGTATACAAAATGTTTTGTCTTTTTTTGAAAAATGTTTTGAGATGAAAGTGTTGGTGTGAAAATGTTTTTGTCGTGAGCAAGCGAGTAATTAGGAGTGAATCTACTTACTCGAAAGGTCTTAAATGTTCTTTTCTTCCTCCTTTAGATGTTGCTATCTTACCATTGATTTGGTAAGAAGCCCCGTCATTGGACGTGAAGGGACAGGCGCGGGTCAATCGTACAGTCATCGAAAGCAACCTATGAAATGCTTTTAGCAATTTTCGTAAGGGACTAGATCATTTTTCCGAGGCAACAAGCGAGATTACCCTAGAGGTGCGCGTGTGAAAAGTGTGTTTTATTCAAGTTAAGTTGTCTTTGATTAGGTTGTCTAGCGATTGATTTTGAATCTTGTCATGCACGCCTAATTACTATACAGTATAAAGAAAATAGTAAATTGCAGAAATGGAAATTCTATGCTATTACAGAGTTTTCGGGAATGGGGGTACAATTTTCTTACAAATAGGGATGAATCAAATGCGATTAAAAGGTCCAAATAGCAAACAATACAACTCAATCGAATAGAACAAATAATTAAAATTATAGCAGTCTAAAAATTAATTAACAAGGTATAGCAATAAGATTCTAAGTATTTGTTTGTAAAAAAAAATTGGAAGGGGAAATTCTATTCTATTATAGAGGAGAAAATAATTTATTAAGTCAAATGTATGTATATTTTTGGTATTTTTTATTATGAATAAATTAAACAAACAATTTAAGACTAAAGAAAAAGTTAATTAGTAAAATTATTTACAAAAGTCTCTAACTAAACTATTTAAGAAAATTTAACTAATTTAAAAGAAAGTTAACTTTAAATAAAAAGGCTCATAAAGTTATTTACAAAATTCTAACTTAGTTAACTAATTACATATTTTTTAAATTGAATTTTAAAGTCTAAAATAAAGATTAAATAAACTAATTTTGTTATAAAAAACTTAAAGAAATAAAAAAAAACAAAAAAAAAACAAGCCCCAACAAGGGTTGAACCCGTGTCCTCAAGTTAGAGCCAATGATACCTTGCCAACTCAACTATTCTATTCATTCGTTATATCCATGATTTTATTAATACAAAAAAAAAGGAAATTGAAAATTGTTTTGGACCGAGGGGCCCAAAGGGCCGACCCGGTTGAAGGAAAGGAATAAGGAAGGGTTATGAAAACCCAAGGCACCAAAGAGGCGTCGCTGGGAGTGTTATGGGGAAGGCAAAGAAAAAAGACTTAATTATTGTTGGTATGTGGTTTCCCGTAAAACAATTACAAGAGAAAACAAAGAAATAAAAACTCCTCTCTCTCTCTTACGGACCATCGTCATCTTCCTCTACTATAAATCTACTCCATCCTTTCCAAACCCCGATTTCCACGCATTTAATTCACTCAAATCTCAGGCACCTTAGTGTGAGAAACTCGCATCCCCCTAAATAGAACCAACTTAAGCATTAATCCTATTATACTGCTTCAAATCCAATCGGCCCAAATCGCGGTTTACAGCGGAGTACTATCATTAGAATCTGAATCGAGATTAAAAGCGAGGATGGCTTCCTTCCCCTGAGATTTGATCTGAGCCATTGATTTAATGATGGTGCTACCAATCTCACCCACTGAATCTAGAGCGACTTTGATCTCACTCATCAAACCGGCATTAAATTCTTGTAAATCGCGATGGTACGTATCGATTATGGATTTAGATTTGGATTCTGCAGTGTTTGGAGAGAATGAGGGTTTTCGTATATCTCCATTTCACGGTCTGTGGCAAACCAGACGAACTGCATTGTGAAAGAGGCAAAGTGATAAAGGTAACCGGAGATACTGATGCGAATTCAGGTAATAAGACTCAAACTCGTATGTTCTTAATTCGGTGATTTCTACTTCTCCATGAGTTCATTATTGTCGATGTTAATGCAACGGGACTTACCGCGTGGAAGGGATGAGGAACTGAAAAAACGAGAGGTGAAGGGGATTGTGATGAATGGAAGTTTGGACCAAGGAGATGAATAGGAACCATTTTCGAATTTTTGATAAGTTTTGATCTGTATTTTTATTTTAGTCTGAAGTATTTTCGGTTGATACTTTTGCAGGTGAGTTGTTCATTGGCGGTGATTTGAAGTGGTCAGAGAAAAATTGGTGATTTACGGTAAAGGTTGAGAGGAATAGAAGGTTGAGGGAGTGTTTGAACATAGAAAGTGAAGGTATATTTTTTATCTTTGTGAATCTATGTTATTATTGTTTTTTTTAATATATGATTCCTCTAATTTCTATGGTTTCTATTATTCAAATCTGGTTTTCTAACATTTTCTGAATGTTAACAAGTTGCAGCAACTCTAAAAAAAAGGCAAGGGTCTGATAAAGCAAGCATCGCAATTTGTTTATGAGATATGATGAATGGAGAAGAGGAACCAGAAATATACCTATTGGAGTTCGTCCGATGCGACTTTGACAGCGACTTATGAAACCAAGTATGCTTATTTCCCTTCTTTTATCTGAACTATTCTCCTTCTTTTTCTACCTTTGTCTGTTACTTCTGTATGGAGAGTTTGAGATGAAGTTGGGAATAAGGTGTGATGCGGTGGCCAGAACCGGGACTGTTTTGAAATGCTGGTTTGTGTTTTGCGTTTGTGTTTGCAAAATGTCGCGGTAAGCAAGAGTCGTCACCGACTTTTATTTTATCCAACAAGGAAAGGAAAAAAGCAAAGAAAATTTCCTTTTTTGAGATTTTCTGAGTACGGGGGGTAGATTATACAAAGGGAAGGTATTAGCACCCTTTCTATCTGTGGTTTTCCACGGGCTCTTAGGTACTTGCTCATCATTTTCAAAATTGCTTCTGTATGTTTGTGTGATTTGAAAAGTTTTTGTTTTGACTTCGATTTAACCCTTGCTTCTGTCTTCAAGAGTGTTACGAAGTGTTTTTGAAAACTTTGTTTGAAAAGGAGTGTAAGTGTGAAAAAGTTTGTTTGGATTGAGCAAGTACTTAAGAACTAATATACCTACTCGAAAAAAGAATTATTCTATGTTCGTTTCCTTTAGACAGCGCTATCCTACTATTAGTGAGTAGGTAGCACCGTCGTCGGAGTTTTGAGGGTCAATTCAAAAGGGACGTACGGTCACTAAAGTAATGTTAGGACGTCTTAGTAGTAACCCTAATGTCTTAGATCAATTATTCGAGGCAACAATATCCGAGGCAACCATTCTGAGGCAACTTTTCCGAACAGGACTTTGATCTTTGTTTAGACAAGAGAGCGCCCACTAAAGCATCTTATACTTAATGACCGTTTACCGAAGGCAACAGAAGTGAGAGTATACCTTAGGAGTGCGCATGTGCGAGTGATTCAATTTCAAGTTATTATCTTTGCACATTTAGGGTTTGCTAACCGTTTTAAAGTTAACCATACATTCTTGTCATGTATCCCTATTATTCATACATCTAACAATTAATATTTTCTGGAATTTAAAGTGCGGAAAATAAGCTACGCTATTACAAGGCTTCGGGTATTTGCATAGCCAAAAACAAACTCGTAACAAAAACGATAAATGAAAGTAAAAGGTTCTAATTAATCTATTACAACTTGTGAGCAATTACATCAATATGGTAAAAATAATAATAAAGCGCGAGCGAGGAAATTAAGAACGATAAGAAATTAGGGTTTTGACCCCTTCTAACCTAATTGGAAGAAAGAATTGTTTTTGTTGTTTTTAATTATTTTTAAGAAAAAGAGTTAGGTTCTTAAATTAAATACAAAATTAATTAGTAATTAAATTAATTAAAGAAAATAACTAAATTTAACCTATTTTTGTATTTTGGTTTTTTTAAGAAAAAGAAAATAGAATTAAGTTAGAAAAAACCCTAATTGTTCTAATTGTTTTCAATTTATTTACAAAATAATTAAAATTGCCCTAAAATTGAATAAAACTAATTAAATTAATTTTTGTATAAAAAATAAATCCTAAATCTAATTGGGTGAAAAATATTATTTTTTGTGATTTTTTGATAAAAAGAAAAATAATTTTTATGTTAGTAAAATAAATAAATAAATTAAAGAAAAGAAAAATATAAAAAGAGAAGAAGAATAATTGGGCCTGAGAAGTCAGCAAAATGGGGGTGTGAATAGCAAGTCTGGGCCCAAAAGAAGGTGACCCACGTTTGACTTTCTGGACTCCATGTTATGCGTTGACTGAGGCGTATCATGGTCCCTCAAATGATGGCCATCAGATTTGGCCATCTGGAGATCCAAGGGTTAGATCCTGAGGGCATATGGTGATCCTTTGTCCCTATATGCGCGCCTGATCACCTGAAAGAAAATAATATGAAAGAATTGGGGGACCTGGGATTCGAACCCTGGCCCCAAAGCACTTTTCCAACGTCTGGCCACCAACTGAGCTGCACGTTCTTATTGTACATATAATAATAATAATAATAATAATAATAATAATAATAATAATAATAATAATAATAATAATAATAATAATAATAATAATAATAATAATAATAATAATAATAATAATAATAATAATAGATAATATGCAATAAAATGGAGTTAGTGGAGACAATAAAAAAATGCGCCAGAATTTTGAATGGACCAATAGGATGATGCCATGCTGGCCATCCATGTCCTCACTTTGTTGCTAAAAGTGAAACACTTTTACCTACCGACATATGTCCATAGCTACAACCTTGGCTCGTTCCAAAGTATTCCATGGGCAAGATAAATGACTTTTAATGCCATGATCGAACCGTCTTGGCATTCTGAGCATCATGATACCCTTCATGGGGGCTAATTTTGCATGCGCATAAAAACCCTAAAACGAAACCAAAAACCCTAACAATGGAAAATCTTGATTCAGTCCACAAAAATGCAATTGAATGATATGGATAGCTTGCAAATGTTTTAAGGGACGAGAATATATAATTATTTCATGCTATCAGTGCCAAAATTATGCAATTCAAATTCAAGAAAAAGCCATTGTTGTGGCTGACTTACAGTGAGCTACAGTGTTGGAAACTCCTTGTTCTTGATTGGTTTCGCTTGCTTGTGATCCAAGGAAGCGATTGGGATGGTCAGGAAGCCTTAGAATCGCCTGGAACTATGAATTCGACTCATCATTTTTTTGTGTTTTTTTCAAGTTTGTTCTGACTTCTCACGCCTCTCTAACCTTTTCCTCTAGGTCTGCAATTGTTCAATATATATCAATGATTGAATTAGGGTTGCAAACATGATCTCAATCTTCCTCCATTATAACTTTTGATTTGGATTTGATTCACTTGAAGATACTTCCAAAAATAGGCCAAACTCAATCTTTTTTTGCACACCAAGGCTTTGCACGAATTCAATCTTTTGCCAACTGGATATAAGACCTGAAACATGCACAATATCTTGAGGTTTCAATGTTTTAGATTTTTCATGATTTGTTTTGATTAAAATTGATTTAATTCAAATAAAAATCAAAATAAATAATAAAAACAAGATAAAGACAAGTTGAGAGAACTAGAGCTCGTGGACCATGCTTCAACTCAAAACAAATGCAAAAGATTGGGCCCATTTAGCAAAAATTGCAATTTGAGGCATAGTTGACTTTTGACAATTTTGCAAAAAGGGTCAACTTCACCAATGCATAACTTCCTCAATTTTGACTCTTTGAAGTTTTTCTTGGACTTTTTAGAAATCTTAAGATGTCCTCTAAGAAACCCTTTTAGTCTCATCTCAATTTGGTATTCCATGTTCATGTATGAAGCTTTGACAAAAAAGGTGTTTTTGTTGACTTTTCAAAATGACCTATAATGTCCAAATTCATAACTTCTTGTGAGTGCATATTTTGAACTTGGGAGATGAAGATGGATTGTATAGCATTGCGTTCTATTCAAAATGAGCTTTGGATGGGTCATTTATCATAAAGTATGAGAAAGTTATGCTTGGTCAAAGTTGAGTTTACTTTTCCTGCAAAACCCTAATTTAGCAACTTTTGGGTTTTGATGAATTGGGAGAAATCCTTGATTAATCATGATCAATCCTTGATCAAATTATGAATGATATATCAAAATGAGGATGTTGACCAAAAATCTTGAAGTTTGACTGTATGTGGGCCACTGTTGACTTTTGCCCTATCACAGTCGATTTTCAGGCCTTTGAGCAATTGACTGAGTAAAATTTCTCTGTAGGGCTTGAAACTTGACATGAATGATCTTGAGAACATATTAGGACAATGGTGAGAATTTGGGATACCTAGGACTCCATTATATTGATGTAACATGAAACCCTAATTTGAGATAGACTGCCTTAGGAGAGAGTTTGTCTGGTCAACTCTTGGACTTCCCTGAGCAATTTGAAGACCTTACTTGAAATATTTTTTTGAGAAATATGAGAGAGAAAATTTTGGGGTACAACATAAGTTTTTTTAGAGATAAAGAACGTATGAAATAATGAAGGGTGTATGAAATAGTAATGTATTCTATTTTAAGTTTTGTTTTTTGAGTGTTTTCTCCTGTTGAATTTTCTATGGATTGTATACTCTCCTCTCTTTTTTTGTATATTTTCTCTGCAGTTGGTTTTGTAACAATTGATCTTGTGTATTGTTCACCCCCTTTCTTCTAGTTAAGAAGGATCTATTATATAGGTGAGGTAGTGTGAAAATGGGGGGAAAAACTTGATAATTTTCTAACAATTTTGGCTACTGTTTTATTGTTTTCTAGGGCAGATTTTGTGTTGCTGATTTTTGTGTAATACTTGGCAGTTTATGCAGGTTTTGGGAAGTATAGGACAACATGGTTTTGGACTGATTTTGGGCAGATTTGCAGTAAGAAAGTAGCAGAATTTTGGCAGCATTTGGGACTGTCATAGGCTGCTTTTTTTGGACTATTTTATGGTATTTCTATAGCACTTTTGTTGGGATTGTTTTGCGATATCTTGGACAGCAAAATACTATAAAATTTGACTTATTGTATTGTAAAAGGGCTAGAAATAGGTTGTATGTTTGAAGCATGAAGCTTTAGGACATTTAGAATTAATAGTTTGATTTTTTATGTACAAACTAGTAATTCTTCTTGTAACTATATAGTAATAATTCCAAATAAAATTTGTAACATGAATGGGAATTTGGAACTTTGAAATTGTATATATTTTTTTTTGTGGAATTTTGAACTTGAATGAGGAATGACATTGTAATGTTGAATTCTCTTGAATGAACTTGAATAAAATGATTCATGCCTTGTACACTTGAATTGATGCGAAATCAAAGACATCATTTGAATGAATATTGGGAACGAATTTGTACCAAAATTCATGAGTGCCTTTTTCTTGAAAAATTTGTACTTACATGATGAGTACTTAACTTTAACCATTGATCTCAAATGATAAGAACTCAAAATATACTTCTTCTTCCAAAAAAAACTTGAGTTTAAACATTCCATTCAAACAAGACTCAATCTTTCTTTCAAACTTGATGAAACTTCAATTAGGCGTTTCTTTTTTTGCGAATCTGCTTTGAATATCCAAAAAGGAATGCCTTATGCCAATGGTTCACAAACCTTAAACCAACCCAACTCGCATCGTGCATAAGAATTCAAAACTCAAATTAAAAGACCTTGAACAATCACTAGAAGAGGTTTCGAGGCAAAAGCTATCACATTGAAGAATTGACATCGTGAAGTTATTAGGACTCAAGAAAGATTTAAGTCAAGAAGATGACTTATAATGTTTCAATAAGTCCCCAAGCTTTATAAACACCATTTGACTTTGATTCTTGTAGGAAAACTTGTTAATGATCTTATTTGTGACAATGTGCTAAGATATTCATCTCAAGATGTTGAAAATTGAGGAAATTACGATTCTTGGAAGTCAGGCAACAATTATTTGAGATTAGGTCAAAAATCCAGAAAGTTACCTCTAAAGTATTCGAAACTTTGATAATCTTCCGCACATAATCGGCTCTTGACTTGTTAAAGAGGAATTAGAGACGATGTCAAGGAGAGTCATATGCAAAAAGAACCACTCAAAAATATCGAATAACGAAGAAGTTACAATCGTTTGAACTTGTTCTCGCAAAAAGGTCAGAAAAAAATTTGGGTTGACGTGGTCGTTTCCAGTTATCTGGACCATTGATTGAGTAAACTTGTGATGCGAGGTTTTAAACTTGGCACGAACATCCTTGGGGAGACATGAAGATCTGTGAAGACCATTTGAGATCTTGAAGACTCAATTTTCTTTGGAAAATGCAAAACCCTAATTGTTGATTTACTGCTTAGGGAGAGAATCTGTCTGATCAAATTCTGAGCCAAATTGAGTATCCGAGAAACCCTAGGGTAGTATCTTGTATGATAAATGGGAGGGAAAATTTTAGGGTACAACAGCTACTTTTGAGCATCGCCTAGCATCTCCCTTACCAGAGGCTATTGAACTAACTCTGTCAACCAGATCCATGTCAGGGTTAAGGTTGTTCCTGCTTACACCTCAGGAAGCCTCGACCAGGTATGATTTTATGAAATATATTAATCTATTCATAGAAATTACTACCTTTGTCGAAGTTATAGCTCCCTTCGTACAAAGGAACATTTCCCTTCTTGGTTTAAGGATCCCTTTCATGGCATCATCCCCAGAGTAGCTGCCAAATAAAACTTCGTATGGAGAGCATTTCTGACCCCCACTTGTTTGCCTTCTCGCATTAATATTGGTTCTGTAGGTTATGGATTTGTTACATATCAAGTGAATCTGGTTACCTGACATTTTAGTCTTAGCCAAATGCTACCATCTTCTCTAGTTTCCCATACCCAAGATATCTTTTGGTTTGGGTGGCAATTAGGTGCATAGGAATACACTGAGTGTCTCTTCTACGTGAGAAACTCCCCACCTCTCGAACTCCGTGTATTACCGTTTAAACCCTCTTTCTTCCATACCAAAGATTTCGACCATTGGTGGTATCATTATCAAAAACAGTATTTTTCCGCCATTGTCTTTTTGCAATCATTAATAGAGACCTTTGAGCCTCAGGAAGCGGAGGCCTAGACTTCTTATCAGCCACAAATTCTTGAGGTTGTTGAGGTCCATCCGTCTAAGGTACCTTCGTTTCCTTTTTGTATTTGAACTTGATCATCTTTGTAGGTTTTTTGTGGTCTTATATCATTGTTTTTTAGGGGCGAAAACATCCCTCGACCGCCAAGACTGTTGTCGTCGTGCCCTCAAAAAAGACCAAAGTTATGACTACCCGAGTATGTAATGCCTCTTTTACACGTACTTCCGTGTTGTTGTAAGTCAATAACTAGAATTTGTTTGTTCTACTAGACTCCTAAAAAGAAACCACAAACTATTGTCGCTCTGAATACTTCTGACCACAATGATGGTTCTCGCATCTTTTCCTGCTACAAAGATTCGACTCCTCCCAAACCTAAAGAGTCCAAGAGAGTTAAAAAACTCATATTTAAAACCAAAACCTTGGAGGCTAACATTGTTGGTACCGAGGTTCCGCCTTCTCCTATTCATGATCAAGAGGAAACTTGGCCTCCTCCACAATCAACTCCAAAAATTCTGCTTCAAACAGAACACAACATTCAAACCAATGAAGAGGTACTTATTTTCTTTATACCATTTATTTTCCGCAACTATACTTTCCTTTAACTCTCGCACTGTTTTCAGGCACGAGTTCATGAAGAAATGGTTGGAATTACTCCATCCATTGACACAACTTCAAACAGAGACGTGGACATTCTAGACACTAGAAATGATCCCTAAATTGACGTAGTATCCCATACGACTTCACCTCTTCATTTGACCACGAACATTAGCAAGGAAAACATTAAAGCCAATTAGGAAACTATTGTTTCTAATGCTTCTCTTTAGGAAAATCTTTCCCAACAGGCTCCGGTTGGCGACAACTTTGTACAATCGGCTTCTACCAATACTGAACCTCACTTCTTTCAGGATATAAGTTCCAATAGTTCCTTAAGCCAGTCGGGGATTCTAGAAATGAAGCAGAAGCACCCAGTTGAAAATTTGTGGAGGCTCCAAAAGCTTCAACAAGAGCCATTCGTCCCTGTACCTACAACTTCTTCTGCTGTTGTTGTCGACCCTGATGTGACTCTTAAATTGCAGTAGTTAAAAACGTACATGTTTAATGATGATTTCTTCTTTGTCGTTGTCAATGAGAGTAGTTTGGCGGATGACGTTTTCAAACTATTTGACGAGATTTCTCATTATACTATCATTGAGGCTTGGGTTCAATATCTTATTGACTTTGATGCATTCTTTTTCCAGGTTATTGCTGGTCTTTCCTCAAGTAAACAACTTATCAACCAACTCCAAACTAACAATGCTGACATGGAAGCTGAAAGGAAACTCAGTAAGGCTTGTGAAGATAAGTTGTGTGCTTTAAAATCTGAAAGTCAGGCTCGTGCCGACCAGCGCTCCATATTAGATCAGCAAATTTCTTCTTACTCAAATATCTAATCTTCACAAGAATATGTCTGAGGATAAAAAAGGTCATCACTGGATTCGGTCGACATGCTCTCAAGCCAAAACGAGATTAATGCATACATTCAGAAAGTCATCGAGCATGGTGAAAAAGCCTTAAAGATTAAAGATAGGATTTGTGAGTTAACAACGAAAAAGACCCGCCTCGACAACAAGATTGCTTTTGAAAGGGCCCGCTTTGAAGACTTTAAGTCTTGCTTTCTTGCTTAATTTGCGCCTTATACTTTGTTGGGATTTTCTTACTCTTGAGTATATAACATTTTTTTCTTTTTTTTAGATAACCTTGTAGTTAACTGTTTGGATGCTTTTGCCAATTTTTGATAATTCCCTATCTGCCAAAGATGATTAATAGCAAAACTTTCAAAATTTTACTCAGTAATTTAAAAACTTTACTCACTAATTTTAGTCTTATTTAAAACTTAAATTGTTGGCAAAAACACCAATATAAAGATGAATATGAACATTAACCAGTTCAAAATTACATCCATTGAGCTTAATACACAAGAATTACTCATCTAGGTATGCCTTACAAACTACACCTAGTTTCTACACCCAATGGTAATTGGCTTTTGAGCCTCAAAGGCTCGTATCTTGCCTCCAACTTTCTGAAGCTATTGTTTTAGGCCCTGATAGCCTTTTCCTCAGTGCTTTATTTTGGCTTCGACATCCATCTTTCGGCTCCCCAGGCCGAATGTTAGTGACATGTTCAGCCATAGGCTGAATTCTTAAACCAACTTCTTATTCATTGGTCATCCCCTTCGGCCATCGACCAACCCGTAGGTGGAATCGAATCCCTGAATCCTGTTACCTTTTCAGAATCCCATGTGAAGCCATGGTCAGGATCCAGAATTAGAAAACTATTAGCATTTTTACTAGAAGTGTGACTCACATCATCACAAGGCACTACATTCGCTAAATGTTGGACGAAAGACTTCTTTCCACCTTTCACATCGTCGACTTTGTAGTAGCTCTGATCAGCTTCTATGTTTTCTACTACTCCGTATTTTCTCCAAATGGAAATCCTATGGTGCAAATTCAACGGGGTCCGTGAATCCATTCATGGCCAAGCAAAAAGTTAAAGTTGGCCTTGGAACTTATCACCATAAACAATGTTGACCTGGATGTTGTTCCATCAACCAATTCGACCTGGATGACGCCCAGTATGCTACTGGTTTTTCCTTCATAGTTTGACAACACCATGTTGTGAGGTCGGAGCTCTGACCCACACTTCCCCATTTTCTTAAACAAAGCATGTGGCATCAAATTTACAGCTCCCCCACCATTGACAAAGACCTTGTTCACTGGAAATTCTTCCACCTTCGCCCTTATGAATAAAGGCTTAAGATGATATAGAATCCATGGGCTTGGATTTTCAAATACATCCTTCTACTCTTAGATCACACCATTATTCATCACATAGCAGCATAGAGGCTTTTCATTAGTCGCTTCGTCAAAGGTAAAATCATCCTTATTCTCTTATACCTTCGACACCTTGTCGTATTCAGCAGGCAGAATCAACACAATTCCATAATTAATGATGAAATCTTCACCATAAACATAGTCTTCGTCCACCATGTCATCTTCTGGTGAAGGGTCATAGTCAGGTTCTTCCTCCTTTTCGCCTTCAGATGTTGGAGTATACTCAGGCGCAGGAGTGTATTCCATATTTTGTGTTGCCACCAATTCTATATTTCCTAAAGGAGCCACCTTCATAGCCATTCTTTTGTTTGCTATGGCTTTTTCTTTATCAATCAGATTCGACTTGGGATAGTACACCTTTGGAATTGGGAACTCTATTGTCTTTGTGGCTTCCACTGTTAACATGTCTTCGACGCGGCTATTGTCTTCGACTGGCTTCACCTGAGACGTCGAAGCTTCCCTTTCCGCCTTTTTGTTCCTCTGATACCGTCTCCACTGAGTCCTTGTCATTGGTTTTTTCCCTTGTAGTTGTGGGAATCTTGATAACCCTTTGACTCAGCTTTCTTCTCCTGGGCCTCATCTTCATGCACAATAACTTTCCACTTTGGCCTCTTGTCCCCCTATTGGCTCACTGATTTCACTCATTTTCATGTGGAATATCTGATGGAGGGCGAAAGGTTCTTGGATGAGACTGTTGGAACAATTTTTGTACTCCTTGTTGCGTCAAGGATTTTCTTGCTTGTTGAATACAAACCTTGGGACTGGAGGCTTCTCTTGCTTAAGAGCCTCTTTTTTGACAACTTCATACTTCTTAGTTGCTTCTACATCAAACACAATGTTGCATCTTGGGCATAATTTTGCCTTCGACCCTTTCACTTTGCATTTCTCTTGGAAATCAGGCAAGCTTTCTTCAGGTTGAGGGTATGTTGCCTGCAATCTCTCTTCCTTCTTTAGGTCATAACTTTCATTGGTTCCAGCCATCATGACTTCTATGTCACCAATCATTATAACCTCTCTGTCGAGGTCATCAGTAGCTTCGACCATCATACAATCTAAAGGCTCTGAGTATAAAGCCTCTTCAACCATCAAAGGATCAGTATCACCTTGCATCTTTGGCTTCTCACCAAACTGGAGTCTGCCATCTTTTAGAGCTTTATGCACCAAATCCCTAAAAAGAACACATTGAGAAGTTTTATGACTAAGAAAATTATGAAATTTACAGAACCCCCTCTTTTTCTTTTTTTCAAGTGGGGGATTCTCTAGGCCTTGAGGGACCACAATTTAACCATCAGCTACTAATAAATCAAATATTTCATCACATTTAGTGATGTCGAAAGTATAGGTCTTAGTAATGGATTTTCCATTCTTTTCCGTTTCGACGGGGTTCTTCATGTTCGACGCTTTTAACAATTTACACACATAGGGAGGTCTAGGCTGGAGTTCAGCCACGTTAACTTCTGTTTCTTCACCTGACACATTTTCGTCAGAAGAACATTCGTCAGTTGCGACATAAGCAACTTTCCCTTTTTGTGATATTTGTTTAGCTTGGTTTTTTCAGCTTTCAAACGTTCGATCAGTCGAACTTTGATAGCTAATTGAGCCATATCTTTCAAAGATTGGGTGTCCAACAATTTCTTCCAATTAGAATACTCTAACCCATTTGCAGCCATTTCGACCAACTCATGTCTAGGGACTTGTGTAAAGCATCGTGCTTTCAGGAGTCTAAGCTTGTTAAGGTATTTATATATCGACTCAGTGCTCTTTCACTTAACACTGGACAATTCTGTTAGGCTTATCTGGATTGCCTCATATGGAACTATTCATGGAACAACTTTTCTAACTGGGCCCATGTTTGGACCGATTATGGGGGAAGCATTGTGAACCAAGTGAACGCATTCTTTGTGAGGGAATTGGAGAAATATTTCAACCTTAAATCCTCATTCACTACTAAGTCACTCAGTTCATTTTGATATCTGGCAACATGTTCAACAGTGGACTCTTTGACATCCCCTGCAAACTTAGTAAATTTTGGGAGTTTCCAACCCCTTGGTAACTCTGTTTTAACACGAAATCTAGCAAAGGAGAAATATATGTGGTTCTCTGACAGCCAGTGTTTATCCCATTCCTAAACATTATTTATTCGACCAAGGCCTCTAGGTTATGTTCCTCGGCCACTGTTTCCCATCGAACCTTTATGACCAATTGGTCGGCATTATGGTTTCGGTTTACTACTACTATTGGGGTTGTTGTACTACCCTAAGTATGGGGTCTACACATGGAGGAGTCAATGGATCTTATTTGACCTCTTCACTGAAAACTTCCTTATATTGCATTGGTACCTCATGTGGTCGAGGTGTATCTTGTCGAACTGTCACCCTGGGAGCACCAAGAAAGTCTCTCATGCGAGTCATCTAAGCTACTAACATTTGATAACTCTACACCAAATTTTCAATTAACAGTCTTAATATTAAACTCATCTATTGAGTGAGAATATTGACCATTTCATGGTTACTTTCATCCATTTGTTGTCTCATAACAGCAACCATACTTGGGTGAAAGTGGGCATAATTTGGTTAGAGAAACCTAAACCAATCGAATGCCCTAGTTGGCTTCCCGACAGCCCCACATAACGATATGGCGAGAACAAAGAATTTTCACCGAATGTCAGACGGTTATGTAATCTTACCATCATCTCTATAGGCATTCCATATTCATGTATATTTTTGGAAAAACTAGGCACATATTGCCCAGAAGTTGGAACCACACTCTCATGTGTTTCTCTTGTGAAACTAGGCGCATAAGGCCCAACATTTGTGACCATCGTTGGTCTTGTAGTTACTGGATGTGTTGTGGTAAATATAACCTACACTCGCTACCGCACTGGTATTTCCTCCCAGATTATGATCCCTCTCAGGAGTTCTAGGATCTACCATTTTTATACCACTTCTTAATTTCATAAAGAAACAAGAAGACTTAAACACAAATGTGTCCCACTAGGTGTGACAATTTATTTCTCCGTGAAACAATTTCTAGCCTCTTATTAAAGGTTACTTGCGGGATCGGCTATAATAATCCCAGACTTTAGTGTTTAAGGTGTTTTTGGGTTGAAAAGGGATAAAAAAAAAGAGGCAAAAGACAAAAGCAATTGCAATAAATAAATCAAAGACTGTAAATTGCTAAGAATTTAAAATGTGGAAGCATTCATACATTGTTAAGCGTGAACTTGTTTCTCTCTTAGATGCGGGTACTTTGAGTGTATTGCTATTAAATGTGAAGAAATGTGACCTTTAACACAAATACATAAATTTGCTTAAATAGACATCCTAAATATGTAATCATTGACGGTTACTGAATATTTGAAAAACACAAGAAGGGGGGTTGAATTGGGATTAAAACTTAAAATTAAAGACATGTTGGTTATCTTGGTTTGTTTGAACTCAAACTACTCCAGTTCACTCGCCAAGGTGATTTCATCTCTCTCAAACGAGGTCTTAATCCACTAATCAAAAATTTATTACACAACCACAATGACAACTGTCAATGTCTTCTTGAGTCTAAACCACAACCCAGTTTTCTCAAGGAATTACAAAGTAATATAATTGAAAGTGTGCACAAAATATGTTTTCTAAATAAAACAATATCACAACAGTGATGTATTACACATTTGAAGAGCACAAGGTAGAGCTGGATAATTATGTTTTTCTTTTTTGTGCGCAGTTGCACTTGAAATCTTCTTCACGTCTTCTTTATATAGATAACTCATGAGAATATGCTTTTTGGAAGGTTGATAAATAGTATTTAAATTACTTCCCAAACATAAAGATTCTTATCTTTCAGCCGTTACTTTTGATTTTCCATGAATAAAATGTAATGCTTCAGAACATGCTCACATCAGAAGATGCATGTTACCATTGGGACTCCTTTACTTCTTTCCAGAACTTTACATATCAGAATATTAGAGTTCTTGTTTCAGAGCTGTGATACGGTGGGAGAATTGACTTGGGTGTTTTGTGTTTGATCGCAATTGTTATGGATAGCAAGAGTTGCCACCGATTTTTCTTTTATCTAATGAAGGAAAGGGTGAAAAGAACAGGAAACTCCTTTTGAGATATTTTCTTGAGTTCGGGGGGTAGGTTATGAAAAGGGAATGTGTTAGCACCCTTTTCATCCGTAGTTATCTACGGGCTCTTAGTTGCTAGCTCACTTTGAAATGCTTTGTTTGAAATGTGTTTGTGATGTTTTTGAAAGTATTTTTGAAAAGTTCCTTCGCTTAGGAGAACTTTGTAATGATTCTCGTCTCTATAAGAATGCATACAAAGTGTTTGACTTTTGAAAATAGTTCATTAGAAAGTGTTGGTGTGTTTGAAAGATGTTTTGAAAATGGTTGTGAGCAAGCAACTATGAACGTTCTACCTACTCAAAAAGTATTAGTTCTTTTCCTCCTCCTTTAGATATTTCTATCTTACCATTAATTGATAAAAAGCCCTATCGTTGGATGTGAAGGGACAGGCGTGGGTCGTCGTACAGTCATAGAAGGCAACATTGTAGGATACCTTAGCAATTTATCTTAAGGTTTTAAGATCGTTTACCGAAGGCAACATTGAAGGTTCATTGAGGGACTATGATCTTGTATCGAGGGTCATTGCTAAAGTATCCCACATTCGAGGGACATGATTGTTTTATTCGATGCAACAAGTGTGGGTTACCCTAGAGGTGCAAGTGTGCAAGGTGTAATGATTTCATGCATTTTTTGTCTTGAATTTGGGTTGTCTACTTGTTGATTTTAAGTATTTCCATACAAAGCCTAATTGCTAGCAATAATATTGAAAGCGATAAATTATGGAAATTTAAAGTTCTACACTATTACATTTTTTTGGGATGGGGATACAATCACAAATGGGGGATGAAAGCCATTAAAACCTAATTACTATTACAACCAAATTTAATAATGAATAAAAATATCTAAAAATATAAAGATAATGTAAAAAGGAAGTAAAATTGTTTTTAAAAAACTTTATGCATTGACACATGCACTTACGTATCAATACATATCACTTCTTGCCCCTGGAAATCAAAACCAACTCAGTATGTATTGATACATAATGGTTTTCATTGGCTCATATCTGTTTTGCATTGACGCATGCACTTATACATCGATACATATCACTTCTTTCTCTTGGAAATCAAAACCAACTCAGTATGTATCGATACATAATGGTTTGCATCGACTCATTTCTGTTTTGCATCGACTCATTCATGTTATGCATCGACTCATACACATTTTGTCTCTCTGTAATATGTCTTGATAACAGTATGTATTGATACATAATGCATTGTATTGGCCCATCCCCTATTTTATAACTAATATGAGTCAACACATATGGGATATGTATTGACTCATACTGCAGTTTTGCCTCTAACATTTTTTGTTACCTATATAAGTAACCCAACACATGGTTAATGAAAATGAAAAGTGAGCATATGGTTAGCTTCAAGGAAATGATATATACATTTTATCTTCACAAATGAACCACTAATGATTCTTGTATGAAGAGTTCAGAAGTCAAGAAAACTTACCTTGAAACTGAAATTCATATTTTGATTTAGAGTTATTGTATTGTCTTGGAGAAGTCAAGTTGCAGGAGGCTGTTTTTGAATTTGGAAAATGGTTATAGTGATGTTACAGAAGTTGCTCTTGTGTTTGAACAACTTCTATATGATAAATATGAATTATTTGGATGGTTTGTTTGGACAAGATTTGCAAGGTTTGATAGATTTGAAGATTTTGGTTTCGAAGCTCAGAAATGGAGGTTTTTGTGGACAATTTTGGTTTTTAGAGTATAAGGGGGTTTTAGGATTTTTCAAAACACAAGAATTTGGCCTCTTTAGCTTGCAAAAGACCTCTCAATTTATAGAGAAAATGTTTGGAAAGTTGAAGTAATCAAATTTGCAAGATAACAAATTATGGTTTGGTTGGAATGCAAATTTCAAGTTATGCCAAGTCTTCCATGGTCTCAAGATGAAGTACCAAAGTTGCTGGTATGGAGGGGCTACTTTCCATGATTTATGGTGGAGTATAATCAAAAGTAAGCAAGGTATGGTCTCAAGACAAAAAAATTTACCAAAAAGCTTGCTTTTCAAGAATTACAATGGTGCCTTTATGCCATAAATAGAAATATCTTTTGGACAATGGCTCAAACACTTGGGTAATAGCTCAAGAGTAGGTGTAAGCATTGAATTATGGTGAGATTTTCAAGTTAGAAGCCCTGCAACATGGGATTATGCAGCATAGCGTGCAGATTGGATTATGTGTTCTTCACCAAAAATGATTTGTAATTCAAGAATGGTTATCTAACTTCATGCCTTTGAATCTCTTAGCTTAAGTATGATAAATTCATGCTCTTGGACATTTTGGAAAGCTTGAAACATCCTCTACAAATTTCATGTTGACCACTTTGGTTAAATCAAATTGGAACTTGATGAAAATTTTCCAAGAAGTTGAGATAAAAAAACTGACCAAAACTTGTTGAAAATTTCTCTAAGTGTTTTATGAAAAATGTCATGACTTTAGGGATTTATAACTTAAAATCCAAGTACTTCTAGGACTAGATCAGCAAAGAAAAACACTTAGAAAAAAATTTTCAAGTCCTTGTTGAAATTTTCAAGTATTTCTCATCAAGATCTATAACTTTCATGTTGAAAGTTTTCTTTGAATCATCTTGCATCTTGGTGAAAGATTGGCATGAAGTAGTGAAATTATCATGTATAAAACACTTAGAAAAAATTTTCAAGTCTTGAAAAGTTTGACTTTTCACATTGACTTTTGACTTTCATGATTTCTTGATGATCAAGCTTCATATTTTTGAATATCTTGATTAGTTATGATCTTTCAAATTGAATCTTGATCAAAAAGTCAAAGTTTGACTTTTTTGTGTATCAGTTGACTTTTCATGGGTTGACCCAAAATTCCACTATCAGTCCATTGACTTTGAAAGATGATTTGAGCCATGAGATTAGATCAACATATTGTATTTAAATCCTTGAGATTGTGCTTCAAGCCATTGGATCAGGTATTAGGTCAAAAGTCAATGATCAGTCAATTACAGTCAAAACCCTAATTTTTACCATTTTGCCCTTTTGGTAAATTGAGTGCTTTTCCTGAGGGATTGTGATCAATGCTTGATCAAATGATTAATAGGACTTTAAAATGTTGATTTTGGCCAAAAAATCATGAAGTTTGACTGTAGGTTGACCACAATTGACTTTTACCCAATATAGATGATTTTCAGTCATCTGAGCAATTGACTGAGAAATTTTGAGATGCAAGACTTGAAACTTTGACATGAGTATTCCTGGAGGTCTATAATGTTCCATGAAAGTCATTTGAGGCATTAGAAGTCCAATTGTCTTTGTGAAAATCAAAACCCTAATTTGAGGCATCAGTGTTTAGGAGATAGTTTGACCTAGTCAACACTTGTGCAAGCTTGAGCCATTGAAGATCTTTGTGAGAAATGTCTTGAGAGAAATGAGAGGGCAAATTTTGGGGTACAACAGCTTCCCATATTCAATCTTCTTAAACCTGAAGAGTTAGATTGGATGGTCCGCCATTCGTGACTTGAAGGTGGAAGATGATTGAACACTAGAGTGCCCAAAAATTTGCACTCGCTGATGCACAAAGTAATGTGTTAGTTGATTGCATCAGAAATGGGCTTAACAGATGCCAACCGGAGAGGTGATGAAGAGTTGTTGTAGATGGGCTCATAGATGCCATCCAATGTGATTGTTGATGGAGATTGAAAAAAGTATCAGAATAAATCTTTGGTCATTTATACTGAATCAAGCAGAAGTCTTGAATAATCTTTAACTGGATAATGAATCAGTATAAATATTCGGATAGATTTAACTGAACCAGAGAAAGTGTCTACCGAAACGGAATCAGGATAAACCATTGATCAATTTAAACTGAAACAGCAGAGGTCTTGAATAATCTTTAACTGGAGAATGAATCAGTATAAATCTTCGAAGCGATTTAACTGAACTAGATAAAGTGTCTACCGGAACAGAATCAGGATAAATCATTGATTGATTTAAACTGAACCAGCAGAGGTCTTCAATAATCTTTAACTGGAGAATAAATCAGTATAAATCTTCGGGGCAATTTAACTGAACTAGAGAAAGTGTCCGCCAGAATAGAATCAGGATAAATCATTAATCGATTTAAACTGAACCAACAGAGGTCTTGAATAGTCTTTCACTGGAGAACGAATCAGTATAAATCTTCGGAGTGATTTAACTGAACCAGAGAAAGTGTCTACAGGAATAGAATCAGGATAAATCATTGATTGATTTAAATCGAACCAGCAGAGGTTTGTTTGTTGCTGATGATATTTATCTGATGATTGATCTTTCCTGAAAAGGTAAAGAATTAGTTGTGATGCAATGTCATGATGCATGAATGCATAATGATGTTCTCAACATAAATGAGATTATATTGTATGCATTTGTCATGTATGTGCTATGATCTATGAATGTTATTGAAATGTATCTTTGTCTAGGAAAATAAATCCTTGACAAATGCTGGGGAATTTTGGGAAGCAAAATTCTGAACTATCGTTGGAGATTTAGAGTATGTGTATCTTTGACTTTGTTTACAGTGTTCCGCTGGGGATTCCTGTCTCATTGTTTTGAGGAAATTCTTTGGGGAATGTTGATTTCTGTTTGAGGGATAGGATTCAGGAACCTTGGTTATCCTTTACTCTACTGGGGAATTATAACTTGCCTGGGGAGAGTAAAAGTTAACTGGTATCTGGTCGAATTCTAGGCTTTGCAGCAACTTTCTGGGGATAGTAACAACTTCGCTGGGGACAAAGGGGTTTTATCCATTGATTTGTAACAGTTCGAGAAAAGATTCGTGTTGGGGAATTTGTAGTTTGTTGGGGAAATAAACCTTGTTGAGGACAATATTTTGAAGAGCTTATTGGGGAGATGAATTCTTTTGGGGACAACTCCACAAGTTTTCTTTTTTCAGTTAAGACCAACTCAGTTGGGGAGAGGTCTTTCATGAGATTATACTTTGTGGGGATAATATTATTGAACTAACTCTGTGGGTATATCCCAAATCCTTAAGGAACTGCCTATTAAATACATTTGTTAATAGTTAATCATATTCATATGCACATGTTCATTCAATTTTAATCAATCGATGTTTTTGCACTCAAAACAGAAAAAAATAAAAAGTTTGCACTTCGAAGTATATTTGTATTGATGTTTTTCCTATAAACAAGGGTTTTTGTACAAGGAGACAGAAATTCTAGTAAGAGGAAATTGTCGAAAAATGAAAGGAATACAAAGTGAAAACAAAATAATAGCCATGTGGAAGTAATCTCATTGGGTTCCAACTCCGCCATTGCCCCTATGTCTTCGAACATCATCCCTTGTTGTTGAAAGAAATTGATTGAATTGATATTATACCATTGAACTTGGACCTTGATAATAAAGATGGTTGTAGTGATTTCACAGGACATAGTCATACGCTTTGATCCTTAAATTTTGCTTGGACCGCCCACTCAGGTTTTCAGCCCACCAGGATACCCTTTTTTGCCCAAGCTGCCCTTTTGGGTTTTCGACTTGCTGGGTGTATGATCTCTTGTATATATCCCTAACTTTGGCCCAAACCCTTTTGGTTCGCCAAGATGCCCTTATTTTTGCCTAGGTATGTCAACCTAGCGGGTCATTTTTATGCGTAGTATTTTTTAACTATGTCTGCGTTCACCGGATACGGAAAATCTTCGTCGTCCATACTAGTTAGCATCATAGCTCCGCCGGAGAATACTTTTTTAACCACAAATGACCCATCGTAAGTGGGAGTCCATTTTCCCCTGGGATCGCCTTGAGGAAGAATGATGCGCTTTATTACCAAATTTCCAGTCTAATACACTCGAGGTTTGATATTTTTATTGAAAGCCTTGATCATACGCTTTTGATACATTTGACCATGAAAAATAATAAACAGTCTCTTCTCGTCAATTAAGTTCAACTGATCCAACCTAGTATGAATCCATTCATATTCGCCTAAGTCTGCTTCTTTCATAATCTTTAAGGAAGGGATATAAACTTCCACAGGCAGGACAACTTCCATGCCATAGACTAAAGAGAAAGGAGTTGCCCCAGTTGATGTTTGACCCGAAGTACGATAGCCATGAAGAGAAAACGGTAGCATCTCGTGCCAGTGTTTATAGGTTACTACCATATTTTGCATAATGTTCTTTATGTTTTTATTGGCATCTTCTATCGCGCCATTCATCTTAGATTTGTATGGAGAAGAATTGTGATGCTTGATCTTGAACTGAGTGCACAGGTCAGTGATCATAGCATTTTAGAGATTGGTTCAGTTATAAGTGATGATCCTTTCAGGGATGTCGTACCGATAGATGAGGTTATGCTTGATAAGTCGGGCTACAAAATTCTTAGTGATTGGGGGAAATGAAGCGGCTTTGACCCATTTGGTGAAGTAGTCGATGGAAACGAGGATGAAACGATGTCTATTAGAGGCAGTGGGCTTGATCTCTTCGGTCATGTCAATGCCCCACATTGCAAATGACCATGGAGTAGTCATGACATTTAAAGGAATTTGAGGCACATGAACCTTGTCGTCAAAGATTTGACACTTATGGCAAGTCCTCGAATGATAGTGACAATCAGTTTCCATAGTCGATCAATAGTAACCAGCCCTCAGAATTTTCTTGGCCATAGTGTGCCCGCTAGAGTGAGTCCCAAAGACACCTTCATGCATGTCTTCCATGATCTTGTTTACTTCTTTCTTGTCCACACAATGAAGCAAAGTTGAATCATGGTTGCACTTGTATAGAATCTCATTGCTTAGGAAGAATTTGGCCGAAAAACTTCGCAGGAATTTCTTGTCGTTGATCGAGGCTCCTTCAGGATACCCTTGTACTTCAAGATATCTCCTCACTTCATGATACCAAGGCTTCTCCACATCTGTGTCAATCTCATAACAGTGTGCAGGTTCATCAAATCTTTCGATAGTAGTTCTGAGAGTTTCCTTGTCCCAATTGACCTTGAACATGGATGACATTGTCGTTAAGGCATCTGCCAACTTATTTTCTTCTCTTGGGAAGTGTTAAAAGGTAACCTCCTCAAATTATGGGTTCAAGGTTAACACGAGCTCTTTGTAAGGGATCAGGTTTGGATGTTTGGTATCTCATTCTCCTTTAACTTGACTGATTACTAGAGCTGAGTCCCCGTATACGCTTAAAATTTTTGTTTCTTAAGTCAATGGCAGCCTTAAGACCCAAGATGCATGCTTTATACTCGGCCATGTTGTTTGTACAGTTGAAGCAAAGCCTGGCAGTGAAAGGTGTGTGGAAACCTTCAGGGGAAATGATCACAGCACCAATTCCATTACCTAAAGCATTGGAAGCTCCATCAAAAACCATAGTCCATTGGGATCCTTGTCTAGGTCTTTCATATGGTCCAGGATTTTCACAATCAGTTATCAACTTGATATTCTCGTCCGGGAATTCAAAATTCATGGATTGGTAGTCATCAACAGCTTGATGGGACAAATGATCTGCCAGCACACTTCCCTTAATTTTTTTAGTGTATTGGATGTCATATTCGGTCAAGATCATTTGCCATCTAGCTATTCGTCTGGAGAGAGTTGGATTCTCGAAGATATACTTGATGGGATCCATCTTAGAAATCAATAAAGTGGTGTGAGT
Organism: Vicia faba; assembly: GCA_948472305.1. NCBI lineage: Eukaryota > Viridiplantae > Streptophyta > Magnoliopsida > Fabales > Fabaceae > Vicia > Vicia faba. The sequence continues at coordinate 712,218,306 of OX451735.1, forward strand.
CAACATATACTGTCTTAGTCGGAGAGCAGCTCATGCCAGAGCGCAACAAGTTTTCTCGAGCAGTGAATATCTTGTTTCACAATTGGTAGACTTTTTTCTCAGGTAGTATATTGCATGCTCTTTTTGGCCAGACTCGTCATGTTGGCCCAGTACACACCCCATTGAATTCTCTAATACTGTCAAGTACATAATCAAAGGTCTTCCTTCAACTGGAGGCATCAGGATGGGAAGTTGTTGTAAGTATTCTTTGATCTTGTCAAAGGTTGTTTGGCAGTCGTTGTTCCATCTGACTACTTGATATTTCTTCAACAGTTTGAAGATTAGCTCACAAGTAGAAGTTAAGTGAGATATTAACCGGGAAATATAGTTGAGTCGACCTAAGAAACCCCTGACCTCTTTCTCAGTACAGGGATCTGGCATTTCTTGTATGGCTTTGGCTTTTGCAGGGTCGACCTTGATACCTTTTCCATTGACAATAAAACCTAGAAGCTTTCCAGACCTCACCTTGAAGGTTCATTTGTTGGGATTCAGCCTTAGCTTGTATTTCTTCAACCTCTCAAACAACTTGTGAAGATGATCAAGATGTTGTTCCTCAGTTTTCAATCTTGCAATCATATCATCAACATACACTTCTATCTCATGATGGATCATATCATTAAATAGATCTACCATATCTCGTTGATAGGTTTCCCTTGCATTCTTCAAACAGAAAGGCATGACTTTATAGTAGAAAATGTCCCGTTGTGTCACAAAGGTGGTCTTCTCCATGTCCTCGGGAGCCATTTTGATTTGGTTGTAGTCGGAGAAACCATCCATGAAGGAGAAGACTTTATGTTCATCAGTGTTGTCGACCAAGACGACAATATGCGGTAGTGGGAAATCATCTTTGGGGCTTGCCCTATTCAAATCCCTATAGTCTTCACACATACAGATTTTTCCATATTTTTCGGTACCGGAACCACATTTGTAACCCATTATGGATATGTCGTCACTTCTATAAAACCTGCATCGAACTGTTTCATTACCTCAGCTTTTATTTTCTCAGACATGTCTGGCCGCATGCGACGTACTTTTTGCTTGATTGGAGGACAATCTTCCTTTGTTGGTAGACGATGGACCACAATGTAAGTATTAATCCCTGGCATATCTTAATATGACCAAGCAAACACCTCAATGTAGTCGTGCAACATCTGAACCAATCTACCCTTGACATTGTCTTCCAAGTTGGCGCCGTTCTTGACGTCCCTCTTGTCTGCCTCAGTACCTAGGTTGATCACTTCAACTGGTTCCTCGTGCAGTTTAATGGCCTTTTCCTCTTGCATCAGAAGTATGGCTGGTTCCCCAGGTATTTCACAATCTTCTTCGCCTTCGTCTTTGGCTTGATAGATTGGATGTTCAAATTCATAGATGGTAATAGCATAGTCATTGTCAATGAGATCCGGAGTGGATGTGCATCTGCAAATGTGTATGTGTGTGTGTGTGTGTGCGCATGTAAGGTCACATGGCTACTTTGAAAATGAAATAAAGTGAAATAAAGACAATGAGCGAAAAATTTGAATGTAAAAGAGTCCAATGTTTTTCATTAAATGATCATATGACATATGAAAATGAACAAACCCTTAACAAATGAACCATGGTGCCCCGGGCATGGCACATGGCTTAAAGTTATTGTTTCAATAAAATTACAGACAGAGTTCTTAATTAATAAAATGGTAAATGGTAATTACTCCTTGTTGAAGGAGATTGGAATGAAGTCCTTGGTACGCCAGTTGTTGAGCCCTTCATCAGCAGTCGGGTATATCCAGTCATCAAAGTCACAGTCATCGTCAGAGTCTTCAAGAGCATTCACTTCATGATTACTGATGTGAAGAGGTGGTTTCCCTACACGAGCATGTCTGACCTCCTTTTGAGCCTTGGTAGTGAATCCCAAACCACATTTGTCTAACTTGAAAAGGATGTCTGGGAGTTATCCCCAAATGGTACAACCTCTGTCTTCGATCATAGCACGATCATCTTTGAGGGAAGCCATCCTAGGCACATCTTTAACAGCTTTTGAACATCAGGAGTAGTCTTGGCGGAAGCAACCATGGGAGAGACCACTTTGAAGGCTTGACAAGGAGTTTCTATGAACTCACCATTCATCTCAACATACTTAAATGAATTCAGATGGCTAACAATAAACTCCTATTCACCATATACGGTAACAATCTTTCCTTTGACTGGATATTTCTGCTTTTGATGAAGTGTAGAAGTCACTGCTCCTGCCCCATGTATCCATGGGCGTCCAAGTAGTCAAGAGTAAGCAGGACGGATATCCATACATAGAAAGTTGAGTTGAAAAGTTGAGACCCAACTTTGATGGGGAGATCAACTTCTCCATGGACCATCCTTTTGGATCCGTCGAAAGCCCTTACCACAACGTCACTTGGCTTCAGCACCAAACCATCGCAATCCAATCGATCTAGGGCACCTTTGGGCAAGACATTTAGAGAGGACCCAATATCCACCAATACATGGGCTAGAGTGGTTCCTTTGCATTCAATGGAGACATGAAAAAGATTTATTATGATTTCTTTTGGCGAGAGTTAAATCAGTATCCGGGAATCCAAATCCATTATCAGTACTCAAACTCGCTACACAATTTTCAAATTGATCAGTTGTAGTCTCTTAAGGAACATACGCATTCTTCAAAAAATTACCAATGCTTGAGCATGTGCATCTGAGCATAGTAATAAAGATATCATATAAATATTTGAGGGGGTTTTCCCCAACTGCTCTACTATCTTATAATCATCTTTCCTTATAATCTTAAAAATCTCCTCCATTTCTTGGGTACAGAGTTCCTCGGTAATAATGTCTTTGGTAGGCGCCTCCATCCTGGCAGGCTCAATCATCTTTTCTTTGCCCCTAGCATCAGTACTAGGTTTGTCAATAGTATTTCGAATGGGTGTAGTTGCGGTGGTTAGAGATGAAATATCGGGAGAGAAAATTCTCCCTGGTCTAGTCACCTTTCTAGACCCAGCAATGTTGGTAATGTCAGCAGTTCGATCAATCCATGAGTCTTGTTTAATACTATGGTAGTATACTTCAGCTCTATAATTCCAGGGTACCGCTTTATCGGAATAATAAGGGATTGGCCCTGGTGTGGTAATTATCAATGGAGCTATCTTTGGTTCATTGGAAATCCTAATAGGACCTTTTGAAGTGATCCTAATAGGTTTATTGGAGATAGTGGTGATGGATATGTCTTCAACTTCTTGAAGCACAACTTCAGTCAAACTTTTTACGGATGGAGTTATTTTGAATAGGATCTCATGGTTGTCCATTAGGTGTTGGACACCTCTTTTCATCCATTCACAACCATTGATTTGCACAGCACAACAACAACAATCTTCAAGGCAACCAGGGAAAACCCCAGCTTTAAACAAGTTATTTTTGACAAACTTCAGCGGAGTGGTTAAGTCATTAATAGAGGAAACAAAAGCAGTATCCTCAACAGTGTTGACACCTTTGCCATGGTTTGGCATAGGTGCAGTGATTACATTCAGAGTTGGAGGAGGATCAAATTAAATAGTCTTGTTGTTAATGAGGTCTTGGATTCCATTCTTGAGAGACCAGCAATCATTTGTGTCGTGTTCGAGGCTATTCGAATGGTAGGGACATTTGGTGTTGGGGTTGTATTTTGGAGAAGCAGTGTTAGGGTTGGAAAGAGGATCTCGCAAGATCACCAAATCAGCTTTCAAAAGGTGTTTCAGAGCTTGAGATAGTTGCATATTGATTTTCGTAAGTTATCTTCTTTGAACATCCGGTCTTTGTTGATTATTTTGTTAACGAGGTTGTTGAGTTGGAATTGGATTGGAATTTAATACAGCCCCTACAGAATGGTGACGGTCATTCCTAGCACAGCTTCTTAACCCATATACAACATTAGTCTCTTTTTTGCCAATAAACGGCTTTTTCACAGCATTTGATGTAGAGGCAGAGGCCATGGGTATCTTTCCACTTTTAATATCAATCTCAACCCTTTCACCAGTCAAGATTAATTCAGTGAACCCAGATGATGAGCTCCTAATCAGTAAGTTGAAAAAAAGGCCCAGTCAATGTTCCCATGAACATATCTACCAATTCCATGTAACTTAATGGTGGTTGCACCCTGCCATCCAGGTCTCTCCATTTCTGTGCATATTCTTTGAAGCCTTCATTGGAACCCATGGTCATTCCTTGTAACTGCACTCTAGTTGGCACCAGATCGGCATTGTACTAATATTTACGGTAGAATGCGGTGGCCAAGTCTTCCCAGGTATGGATGTTGGAACCTTCTAACTGGTAAGACCACTCCAATTGAGTCCCAGACAGACTCTCTTGAAAGAAGTGCACCCACAACTTCTTATCAGTGGTATGCGGTTGAATTTTACGGACGTAAGATCTCAAATGAAGTTTCGGGCACGAAACACCATCGTACTTGGAGAAAATTGGAATCTTGAATTTGTGAGGGATTGCTACCCCAGGAACCAAACCCAAATCACCAAAATCTAGGCCAGTCACAGCTTGAATTTCCATAGCCTTCAATTTGTCCTCCAGTTTCTTATACTTGTCTCCAGTCGACGGATATTATTCGTTAAAATAGTCCTCATCCTCAGAGATTATATTGTTACCACCCCCAGCACGGGTGCTCCTTGCATCTTCATCCTGATTCTCCTCCTCGGAGGATGAGTCTTCTACCACTTGAACTTGTCTAATGGGGCCCTTGAATCTCTTCCCTGTGTTGATCAAAGCCTTCTTCTTGGTCTTCTTCTTTGCAACCAGAAGTGACATCAACTCTTGTTGTCCTTTGGCCAAGTTGAGCAAGGTTTCTTGAAATTGAGAATTTTGTGTATGCAAGTCCTTCACAATCTGCTCGAGATCTATCTTACTGAAATAAATAGTATAAAGATGAGGAAACTTGTGTTGGAAAACCTGCTTATGTTATGATGCATGTAATGTGAATGCAAATGTTTTCAAGGACCTTTAAGATTTAAGTTTGCTTAAACAAAGAAGGAACAAACATTAATTGTATTAATAAGTTCAAATGGTTTCAAAAACATGCTTTTTGGGCTTACAACGAAAGAAAAAACAAACAAAATGAACTAATACAAAAGGCTCAGGTCTCCTATGGATGATTACTCTTTGGAGTAATGTAGGAATTAAGGTCCCTCTCCTCGTGGAGTTGCCTTGTGAGCTCTAACAGATTCTTCTCGCTTGAGTAGAACTGCGATTCAAAGGTGTCTCGCTCCCTCTTGAGTTGAATCCATGACCTTTGCAATTCCTCGGTAGTGGTAGGCATGTCAGGATGAAGAATAGTGTAGGGAACATCTTCTTCGGTGATAGGCTCCATGATGATAGTTAAGATGGCAGGATACGGCATCATGAGGCTTTGAGCATGAGCTCGCACCCATTTGAGATAAGGCTCCAAAGGAATGGAGTTCTTATACCCCAACATCGTGCTATCAACTTTGTTCACCATGCCCCAAGCTCGTACAAATCTTTGATGATAACCTTTTCCATCGTTCTCATAGTCAAATACAATACCTTTGACAAGTGCGTCATCAGGGTCATCCCTCCGAGCGTACCCAAACTGTCATAGAGCCAAGCAAGGATTATAGGTGATACCTCCCCTAATGCCAAAGAGAGGGACATTATGGGATTCCCCACAACTATTAATGATGGTGACATCCTCCAAAGATCGAGAACACCAATGGATATCTGAATGCGAGAGTGACATCAACTTATTAGACCATCTCAGGCTTTGCTCATTCTTCAAAATAGATCGAGGAAGGTGTGAAATAAACCACCTAGCCAACAGAGGAGTGTAACACATAAGAATCCCCCTTTTCTTCATGGTGCGAGTGTAAAGAGAATGCAAGATGTCTCCGAGTAAGGTAGGCACCGGGTTACGAGATAGAAAAACTTTGACCGCATTCACATCTATGAGATGGTCTGAGTTATGAAATAGTACCATCCCATAGAGTAGAAGAGCCAAAAATTCTTCAAAAACTTGTAAATCCAAAGCATCCCAAAATTGTTGAGCCTTCTCAAACAGAAACTTGGCTAGAAAACCCTTAACACCACTTCTTGTTTCCCAATTTGCCACAATGTCGGACCGTTGCAAATGTAAAGCTAGAGCAATCTCCTTAGATCTTGGATCTTTCTTAATACCGGTGAAGGGTAATTAATCAAGAATAGGCACTCCCAAGAGTTGAGAAAACTCCTCCATGGTGGGCACTAATTGGTAATCAAGAAATGTAAAGTAATGGTGTAAAGGGTCAAAGAACTAAAATAGCACTTTCATCATGTCTTTATCAAGGCTTGATGTAACCAGATTGAGAAGTCGACCATGTCTTTTGGTGAACGGATAATTCTCAAGAACCCTTGACGCTAACTCGTTGATTTGAGGAGGCACTCTTACGAGGTTGATTTGAATAGTATTTCTTCGCATGGAAGCCATATCCTACAAAACAGCACAAAGATAAATCCCTAGGTCCTTGAAATGGTTAGTGAAAATGCTATGGTATGATGTCATGATGTTATGTACAAATAATCATATACAAGCACACAAACAAGTCCTTAGGTTTAGGCTTGCATGAGGTTTATAGGTAAGTACCCTCTTGAAGTTTAGTTAGTTCAACCTATCCTAGAAAGTAACCAGGTTCTAGGGAATCTCAATATCACTGATCTTTCTTCATTCGGCTTTGTTTCAGCGCAAGCCTCTTTATTGGAGATTGAAATATCCCGAAATTACAATCTCAATGAGCGTAGCATCGAGTATCAACCAACTTTGGACTGCACCAAAGCCGGCTATCTCACTATTCTCTAATGGCCAAGTTGTTCAATTAAAGGTTTTATGGTCAGTTAGTGATTCATGACACCACACAGCGGCCTCGTATTCTCCTTGACTAGACTCAAGGGATACCGGTACCAACAAATGTGTCACACTAACGTAGCCATCTCTTTAATCATGTCGGTATACCATGTACAGTCCCCATGATCTATTGCTACTTACCTAATAATGTTCCCCGATTCGGGTAGAGGATCAATACAAAACCCAAACAAGGACCCAAAATGTAAAGAAAATAAGTAAAACAATGAAAGCATTTTAAAAGTGACCTAGTCTCTAAGTTTACCCCATTTTTACTCTTCATCCCCAGTAGAGTCTCCAGTTCTGTAATACGGTGGGAGAACTGTCTTGGGTGTTTTGCGTTTGATTGCAATTGTTACGGATAGCAAGATTCGCTACCGACTTTTCTTTTATCCAATGAAGGAAAGGTTGAAAAGAACAGGAAATACCTTTTGAGATATTTTCTTGAGTTTGGGGGGTAGGTTATGAAAAGGGAAGGTGTTAGCATCCTTTTCATATTTAGTTATCTACGGGCTCTTAGTTTCTAGCTTACTTTAAAATACTTTGTATGAAATGTGTTTGTGATGTTTTTGAAAGTATTTTTGAAAAGTGCCTTCGTTTAGGCGAACTTTGTAATAATTCTCGTCTCTATAAGAATGCATACAAAGTGTTTAACTTTTGAAAATATTTCATTAGAAAGTGTTGGTGTGTTTGAAAGATGTTTTGAAAATGGTTGTGAGCAAGAAACTATGAATGTTCTACCGACTCAAAAAGTCTTAGTTCTTTTCCTCCTCCTTTAGATATTTCTATCTTACCATTGATTGATAAGAAGCCCTATCATTGGATGTGAAGGGACAGACGTGGGTCGTCTTACAGTCATAGAAGGAAACATTGTAGGATACCTTAGCAATTTATCTTAAGGGTTTAAGATCGTTTACCGAAGGCAACATTGAAGGGTCATCGAGGGATTATGATCTTGTATTCGAGGGTCATTGCTAAAGTATCCTACATTCGAGGGATATGACTGTTTTATTCGAGGCAACAAGTGTGGGTTACCCTAGAGGTGCAAGTGGGCAAGGTGTATTGATTTCATGCTTTTTTTGTCTTGAACTTGGGTTGTCTACTTGTTGATTTTAAGTCTTTCCATACCAACCCTAATTGCTAGCAATAATATTGAAAGCGATAAATTATAGAAATTTAAAGTTTTACGCTATTACATTTTTTTGAGGATGGGGATACAAATCACAAATGGGGGATGAAAGCAATTAAAACCTAATTACTATTACAATAAAATTGAATAATGAATAAAAATATCTAAAAATATAAAGATAATGTAATAAGGAAGGAAAATTGTTTTAAAAAACTTTATGCATTGACATATGCAGTTATGTATCAATATATATCACTTTTTGCCCCTGTAAATCAAAACCAACTCAGCATGTATTGATACATAATGGTTTGCATCGGCTCATATCTGTTTTGCATCGACACATGCACTTATGCATCGATACATATCACTTCTTGCTCCTAGAAATCAAAACCAACTCAGTATGTATCGATACAAAATGGTTTGCATCGACTCATTTCTGTTTTGCATCGACTCATTTGTGTTTTGCATCGACTTCATACACATTTTGTCTCTTTATAATATGTCTTGATAACAGTATGTATTGATGCATAATACATTGTATCGGCTCATCCCCTATTTTGTAACTAATATGAGTCGACGCATATGGGATATGTATCGACTCATACTGTAGTTTTACCTCTAATGTTTTTTATGTTACCTATATAAGTCAGTTCTCAACACATGGTTAATGAAAATGAAAAGTGAGCATATGTTTAGCTTCAGGGAAATGATATCTACATTTTATCTTAACAAATGAACCACTAATGATGCTTGTATGAAGAGTTCAGAAGTCAAGAAAACTTACCTTGAAACTGAAATTCGTGTTTTGATTTAGAGTTGATGTATTGTCTTGGAGAAGTCAAGTTGCAGGAGGCTGTTTTTGAGTTTGGAAAATGGTGATAGTGATGTTACAGAAGTTGCTCTTGTGTTTGAACAACTTCTATATGATGTATATGAAGTATTTGGATGGTTTATTTGGACAAGATTTGCAACGTTTGAGAGATTTGAAGATTTTGGTTTCAAAGCTCAGAAATGGAGGTTTTTATGGAAAATTCTGGTTTTTAGAGTATAATGGGGTCTGAGGACTTTTCAACACACAAGAATATGGCCTATTTATCTTGAAAATGAACTCTCTATTTATAGATAAATGGTTTGGAAAGTTAAAGTAATCAGATATGCAAGATAAAAAATTATGGTTTGGTTGGAATGCAAATTTCAAGTTATGCCCAGTCTTCCATTGTCCCAAGATGAAGTACCAAAGTTGTTGATATAAAGGGGCTACTTTCCATGATTTATGGTGGAGTATAATCAGAAGTAAGCAAGGTATCAGCTCAAGACAAATTTTGTACCAAAAAGCTTGCTTTTCAAGAATAGCAATGGTGCCTTTATGACATAAATGGAAAGATCTTTTGGGCAATGGCTCAAACACTTGGGTAATAGCTCAAGAGCAGGTGTAAGAATTAAATTATGGTGAGATTTGCAAGTTAGAAGGCCTGCAACATGGTATTATGCAACATAGCATGCAGATTGGATTATGTGTTCTTCACCAAAAATGATTTGTAATTCAAGAATGGATGTCGAACTTCATGCCTTTGAATCTCCTAGCTTAAGTATGATAAATTCATGCTCCTTTATATTTTGGAAATATTGAAACATTCTCTACAACTTTCATGTTTACCACTTTGGCTATATCAAATTGGAACTTGATGAAAATTTGCCAAGAAGTTGAGATAAAAAACTGACCAAAACCTGTTAAAAATTTCTCTAAGTGTTTTATGAAAATGTCATGACTTTAGGGATTTATAACTCAAATTGAAAGTACTTCTAGGACTTGATCAACAAATAAAAGTTGTATATCTCATCAATATCTATAACTTTCATGTTGAAAGTTTTCTTTTAATCATCTTTCATCTTGGTGAAATATTTGCATGAAGTAATGAAATTATCACGTATAAAACACTTAGAAAAAATTTCTAAGTCTTGAAAAGTTTGACTTTTCACATTGACTTTTGACTTTCATGATTTCTTGATGAGCAATCTTCATATTTTTTAATATCTTGATGAATTGTGATCTTTGAAATTAAATCTTGATCAAAAAGTCAAAGTTTGACTTTTTTGTGTATTAGTTGACTTTTCATCAGTTGACCCAAAACTCCACTATCGGTCCATTGATTTTGAAAGACGATTTGAGACATGATATTAGGTCAACATGTTGTATTTTAGTCCTTGATATTATGCTTCAAGCCATTGGATCATGTATTAGATCAAAAGTCAATGATCAATCAATTATAGTCAAAACCCTAATTTTGACCATTTTGCCCTTTTGGTAAATTGAGTGCTTTTCCTGAGGGATTGTGATCAATGCTTGATCAAATGATGAATAGGACTTTAAAATTTTTATGTTGGACAAAAATTATGAAGTTTAACTGTAGGTTGACCACATTTGACTTTTACCCAATACAGTTGATTTCCAGTCATCTGAGCAATTGATTGGGAAATTTTAAGATACAAGACTTGAAACTTTGATATGTGGATTCATGGGGGTCTATAATGATCCATGAAAGTCATTTGAGGCATTAGAAGTCCAATTTTCTTTGTGAAAATCAAAACCCTAATTTGAGGCATCAGTGTTTATGAGATATTTTGACCTAGTCAACACTTGTACAAGCTTGAGCCATTGAAGATCTTTGTAAGAAATGTCTTGAGAAATGAGAGGGAAAATTTGGGGGTACAACAACAGTTTTGGTGCATTCATAGAACTTCTTCATTTAGCGTATTACACGGATTTGCTTCTAAGTATGTTATGTCTGAACAGATCTCCAAAACGAAACTCTCTCATCTTCTTACATCAGATCTTCCAGGGATGTAGAACCAAACTATGTTCTAACAGATCTTTTCTCATCTTCTATTCTTCTTACATTAGAACTTACCTGCACATTAAAATACTTTATTAGAGAGCATATATGTTCTTTATATATATCATATGTTTGTTATCATCAAAACTCTTACGGGGATGTAGAACTATGTTCTAACAATCTCCCCCTTTTTGATGATGACAAAAACTTGTATATTTTGATAGAATACTTAAAGAACATAAAGCATAAAAGTCTCCCCTGAGTTGGATACACAGATGAAGAAAAAAATACTTCTCTGAAGATTTCTAAACAGAGCTTTGAGAAGGAGTCAAAATATCTTACATTCTCCCCATTTTTGTGAAGAATCAAAAATTAGTAACAACACGAGAAAAACAGAAGATTAAGATGACGCAACAAGCAAAAGCAAAAAAGTTTTTCAAATCTTCTGAGTTGTCTTTTCTGGATGGGATCTTCATATGTTTTTGTAATGTTTGTGACATCCTCTTCTGCATTTAACTGAGATTCTTCTGATGTTGTGTCCTCAGTACTGTTACCAATAGTTCCAGAGCTAATAATCTTTCCTTTCTAATTGCCTCTGAAACCTGTGTATCCTCCAGATTTAAATTCCAGGCTTTGGAACATATGCTTTCTTCTCATCATGTGTAGAGAGCATCCAGAGTCCAGTTGTTAAAACTGGTGTTTCAACCTTGCTGTTAAAAATATATGCAACATATATGATTTTATCCTTTGGTACCCATATCTTTTTAGGTCCATGATTGTTAGAGTTTCCAAAATTCTGTTTGAATTTTGGTTTAGCAGAAAACGCCTTACTAGTATATTTTATATCATGTGTATGTCCATAGGTGAAGTAAGAATAAAGGGGTGTGTGTTTTATGACCATATCCTTAACTTTATTAGGATGATATACTTTACCCTTATATCCTATCCCTTTTCTGCCATTTCTGCTAACTCAATAGATCATTGAAGCCATCTTGCTCCTATCTATGTTTTTAGCTAGAAATTTTTGAAAGTTGTAATTGTATTTATTTATGATTCTATCAGAGTTACTAGAAACTTCTGAAACAATTTCTTTTTGAGCTTTTTGTAATTTATTTTGAATAACACAATTTTCATTTTCAAGTTTAAAAATGGTTTCTTTTAGCTAAGATTTTTCTGTTTTGAGTTTCTTAGTTTCTTCAAAGTCAAATACTAGATCCTTTTTCAAGTTCTTGTTTTTTATTCGAAGTTGCTGATATTTTTCAAGAATTTCTGACAGACTTTCTTCTAATTGAACTCTAGAAAAGTTTGAGAATACCTCTTCTTCCTGAGTTTGATTCTGATTCAGATGATCCAGAGTCATCTGATAAGTTGGCCATTTGGGCTATATTGGCTCATTCATCTTCTTATTTTGTTTCAACTTCTGAAGATTCTGAGTCATCCCACGTTGCCATAAGTCTTTTCTTCTTATCTTTGGAGAACTTCTTTTTAGGCATTTCTTTCTGTAGATTTGGACAGTCGCTTTTGTAATAGCCTGCTTTGTTGCATTCGTAGCAAACAATGTCTCTGTTACTTGATTTCTTATATCCAAAAGATGATTCAGAATGATTCCTTATTCTTCTGGGAGTTCTGAACTTCCTCTGCATGTGCTTCCACAACTGATTGACTCTTATGGAGAGAAGATATAGTTCGTCTTCTTCTGACGAGGATCCACCAGAGTTTTCTTCCTTTGCCTGCAAAACTTTAGGTTTATATTTTTTATTAGATTTAAGAGCGAGAGACTTACCTTGCTTCTGGGGCTCATCTTCTTCTAGTTCTATCTCATGACTTCTCAGGGAGCTGATAAGTTCTTCAAGAGAAATTTTATCCAGGTCTTTGACTAGTTTTAATGTTGTGACCATGGGTCTCCATTTCTTGGGTAAACTTATTATGATATTCTTTACATGATTTGTTATGGAGTATCCTTTGTCCAGAACTTTCAATCCCGCAACCAGAGTTTGAAATCTTGAGAACATTGTCTCGATAGTTTCTTCTTCTTCCATTTTGAAAGTTGCATACTTCTGAATGAGAGCAAGAGCTTTGGTTTCTTTGACTTGCATGTTGCCTTCATCCGTCATTCTCAAGGAGTCAAACATGTGTTTTGGTGATTATTTGTTTGTGATTTTCTCATACTCTGTGTACGAGATAGCACTCAAGAGAATTGTTCTATCTTTATGATGGTTTCTGAATTCTTTCTTTTGTTGATCTGATATTTTCTTTCTGTCAATCTTCTGGCCGTTTTCATCACTAGGATGAATATACCCATCAGTCACCATATCCCATAGATCAGCATCATGAGCTAGAAAGAAACTTCTGATTATGTTTTTCCAGTAATCAAACTTTTCACCATCAAATATTGGGGGTCTGTTGTTGATTCTGTCTTTCTCATCATGATAATCATTACTGATGATCTGACTTGGTCCCACCATAGTGTTTTTCCTGCTTGGATCTTTTTCTGACATGGTTAAGTGTTTGCACCCAGAACCAGGTGCTCTGATACCAATTGAAGAATGGAAAAACACAAGAAAGGGGGGTTGAATTGGGATTAAAACTTAAAATTAAATACATGTTGGCTATCCTGGTTCATTTGAACTCAAACTACTCCAGTCCACCTGCCAAGGTATTTTCGCCTCTCTTAAAGAGGTCTTAATCCACTAATCAAGACTTGATTATACAACCACAATGACAACTGTCAATGTCTTCTTGAGTCTAAACTACAACCCGATTTTCTCAAGGAATTACAAGGTAATATAATTGAAAGTGTGTAAAAATATGTTTTCTAAATAAAAGAATATCACAACAGTGATGTATTACACAATTGAAGAGCACAAGGTAGAACTGGATAATTATGTCTTTATTTTTCGTGCGCAGTTGCACTTGAAATCTTATTCACGTATTTTTTATATAGGAAACTCATGAGAATATGTTTTTTGGAAGGTTGATAAATAGTATTTAATGTACTTTCCAAACATAGAGATTCTTGTCTTTCAGCTGCTACTTTTAATTTGCCATGAATAAAATGTAATGCTTCAGAACATGCTCACATCAGAAGATGAATGTTACCGTTGAGACTCCTTTACTTATTTCCAGAAATTTACATATCAGAATATTAGAGTTCTTGTTTCACAACATTGGTGCATTCATAGAACTTCTTCATTTAGCGTATTACACGGATTTGCTTCTAAGTATGTTGTGTCTGAACAGATCTTCAAAACGAAACTCTCTCATCTTCTTACATCAAAACTTCCAGAGATGTAGAACCAAACTATGTTCTAACAGAACTTTTCTCATCTTCTATGCTTCTTACATCAGAACTTCCCTGTATATTAAAATACTTTATTAGAGAGCATATATGTTCTTTATATATATCATGTGTTTGTTATCATCAAAACTCTTACAGGGATGTAGAACTATGTTCTAACAGTTACTAGCCCCGTTTTGGGCATCGTGGAGACTGTTTGAGTATTCCCACGTTCTTGCTGACTTTGCACGTTGATAATTGTTCCCACCAGTATGCATTTTCTCTTTAGCTTCTTCGACCCTTGTTTCTGTCAACAACTGTCTCTAATCTTCTGGCTCTCGTCGATTGACTCATTTGGTCGACGTCCTTCCCTTGCTTGATGCATCCTATTGTCTTTATGCCACTTCAGCCAAATAATTCCACAACTTAAGATCCATTACCTTAGTCAAAAATTTCTTGTCAACACAGGTCTATGCTCACAGGATTTGTTGAGCATGTCTCTTACAAAATATGGCATGGCGAGGTATATATTTTAATTGGTTGCTATATAATTTTTTTTTGCAAGTGTTTGAAAGTTGATGTATAATATTTTATTTTTCCTTCTAATAGGAGCGTATGGTGTTGAAGATCTCTTTCCATGGTTTGAAGTTTAAGAACTTCCCAGAGGGTTGCATGCCTGAGGAGGTCAACAGTATTGTTAGAGATTTTCAACTACAAGAGTTCACTCAGTGCTTTTTGACCATGTTAGACGCCTCCTTGTTGTCTGCTTTTGTTAAGAGGTCGCACCCAGAGACATCATCCTTTCATCTTCTATTTGGGGAGATGGGGTTCCCATTGGATGATGTTGGTGCCCTATTTCATATCTCGATTGCTGATACATTCTTCACACCTTCTCATGTTAACCATGCAACGGTGGTGCACATCGTTATGGATGATTTTGAGGTATCTGAGGCGATGGTTCTTGCAGTGTGTGGCTTTAACAAGGGATATAAACCTCGGGTGTCTTGGCTTAGGGAGAGATACGAGGAGCATGTGGAGGCCCAAAAGTACCTAGTTGCCGCTAGGGCGTACATACTACATATGGTGACGAGTTTGCAGGCAAGTATGGAGTTTACATCGATGTTCACTACCTGTCTCTGTTCAGCAGTCTTGACACTCCTTGTTGGGCTTGGGGAGTCGCAGCCTTGAACATGATGTACACGGCACTTGGAGTTGCTACTCATCCTGAGACCAGACAATTGGATGGTTACCTTAGCCTTTTACAGGTATGCTATAATTTATTTGATGGTTTTTATTATTTATTTAGGTGTATTTATTTGATTTTTTATTTATTTATGTGATGTTGGATATACGAGCACTTCCCCCCATATCTGTGACTGGAAGATCTAGCGTGTCCCGGCTACTGTATAATGTGCGAGGAGATGGAAGGGAAAGAAATCCCTTCCAGGAGGTTTGATGGAGTACTAGAGGAGGCTTGATGCTCTGACTGTAGAGGATGTCGTCTCGATACCATATACGACTCATCAGGCTCATTGTGCATTTGACAACTCTTCTTTGTATTCAGGGCATCTTAGGTGGGTGAACCATATGAGTAGACACTTGCCTGAGAGATGTCTACGACACTATGGTTATATCCAGAGCATCCCTTGTCCGGTTCCCGTGATTCCAATCGGTAGCATTGACAGATGGTTTCAGATTCACATCATCAGCTCTGTCCGTGAGATAGGGGAGAGAGCAGTTGTGGTTCAGCATCCTTCACGGTGCGAGGAAGGATATCTGGAGTGGTATCGCAGTGTATCACACTATCGGGTCATACCACCGGCTGCAGCATTTGATGCCCCGGGGCCTTCACATGCTAGGGTTTCTGCCGAGTCGCCACCACCACCTGCAGGTGATCAGGATAGTCGCCTACAGTTTATTGCAATTCATTTAGATAACCTCGTGGGTTTGGTAAATCCCTCTGGTGAGATTTATACAGGTTTATCTAGGTTAGTCGGCGTAGCCCGTAAAAGGCCTATGTAGATATGTTTTATTTTTGTTGTATTATATGTATATTTTGTGACACACAGACTTTTTATTTATTGCATAATATTTTGACGATTACATGTTTCGAAAACTAGAATAGTACAACAAACAAAAACTAAAAACAAACAAACATGAAAACCTAGGCACTACTAGATAATCCTACACGTTTCAGCATCTTGATTATGTCGTCGACGAGTCTTTGGATCTCCGCGTCCAACTCAATCGGACCTTTAGTTATCCTACGGCGAAATATTTTCCACATGGCCTTCACATCTTCATCGGTCTTCAACTCAATCAGGTTGTATTTCACCCAACCATTTGTATCAATATAATGGTTCTAAAACTCGATCTTCATCACTCTTCTGTTATCGGATTCATGCAGCAATGCATTCAATGTTTCTTTCAAGGTGGCAAGGTATGTGCTGCCATCTAGAAGCTTGAATTCAACAGCAGGGTTGCTTCCATTGTATTATACTTCTGCCATAATCAAAAATTGAGGAAGACGTGTTTATTGAGATGTTTTTCTCTATAGCATATGCCCCTATTTATACAAATGGTGAGGCATTCTAGACCACACAAATTTGTCGGTGCAATCAAAATCTTCCAAAGATGTTGGCAAATAATGGACTGTTAAAAAAACTTGAATAAATAAACTACCAAAAATTTTAGTATATCCCAAATTTTCGGTACTTCCTAGTAAATTTGAAATTTCTAAAATATCGAAGTTTCAAATACACTACCAAAAATTGATATTAACCAGAAATTTTATAGGAGTGTATCAGAAATTTTGCCTGAAAATTGATCTGAAAATTATTTGTATCTCAACAAAGATAATTCTAAAATAATAAAAATTAGAGGATATCATGTTTAATTTGGGGAGTGGCATATTAAATTCTCCTATTTTATCTATATTTTATAAATAACATTCCAAGGAAATAATCGAATAGTTGCTATGTTGGTCAGGCAATAGGAAAAATCATGAACCTGGTGATGAAACTATGTAACACGAAATCATGAGCAGAAATTCCAAGCGTTTACAAATAACATTAAGATTTTGAGATCAAAATTTTAAGATCCAAACGGGATAAATTTGGAAAGGAAAAAATTAGAGTGCTTTACGTAACATAGTTTACTATCGTTGTAATAGGGATGGACGATGAAAAATTAACATGTCACTTATAAAATTAAAATTAAATATGTCACTCTCCAATTTGATTTATTCAAAAATATTCCAGGACAAATTTGAGAAGTATCTAAAACCAAAATTTTCTGATTTTTTTAACGAAATTTTTAGTAATTTTTTATTTTTTTTTGAAAAAAAATTCTGGAAATTTTGAAATAATTTTTTATATAGTATCGAAAATTTTAAAATTTCGGTTACGGGTAGTGTAAAAAAAAAAATATTCTCACGAAAAGTGCAATTTCAGATTTTTCAAAAAATCGGACACTTTTTCAAAAATTTCAAAAAAACCAAAAAAAATTTAAAATTTCCTGTATCCCAAAATTCCAATAAAAATTATGTTTTTTAAATTTAGTGATTATTACATAGGTGATGAAGGATTGTAGATATAAGGGAGGGATGTTCCTCGTGGATAATTTATACGAGAGAAATTAACATATCATTCCTCAAATTTTATTTATTCCAATTATGCCCTTAATGAGATATAAACAATTTTCGAACAAAATTTTCAATAGAATAGATAAAATTTCCGATTCAGAATAAATTTTCAATACACCACAACCAAATTTCCGATAAAAACAAATTTCTGATAATACATTTGAAATTTCCAATAAATCAAAAACTTCAAATTTACGTGACAATTTGAACTTTCAAATTTCAAAATGGAACTATCAGAAAAATCAAAATTTATATCCCGTAAAATCCCGAGAATTTTGAAATTTCCAATACAAAAAAAAAATATTTACACCAAAAAATTCAAAATTTCCACTACAAAAATACCGAAATTTTTCCAATAAAAAATATCAGATATTTCACAAATATATCAAAAATTCCTTACTGTATCACTAAATTTATGATGTCACCTTGAAATTTTCAATATCGCCATTTAAAATATTGATCACGGAAATTTCGAATTTCTAAAAAATATTTGAATCCGAATAATTAAGTTTTTTCATACTGTTTGGGAGTGCTATGTATAAGAGGAGGTGACATTTTAATTCCTCCAGACATCAGGGTGAAACTAGTTTACTCTAACACTGCATGCCATATTTTCTGTAATTCAAAAAGTTGTAGGTAAAAAACATCACAGTTAATCGATTTAACGTTATATAGAAATACGCTAAGATATTGAATTAAAAAAAAAAAAGGAAAAACAATAAGAAAACGTAAAACAGCAACGATCTTTATTCTTAAGTTACCAAATAAATGTAAAAGATATTAACAATCTCTTGATGTGGCAGCCACAAGAAAGGATTAAAAGGAGAGTTGAATTGTAAGTTGCCACTTGCCACACACCATAACACATAGCTAGCTCAAGATTGTGCAGAAAAGGGAAAGGACAGATCATAAGATTAAAAATCTAATAACAATGCTACACGTTTGTACGCGTAGAGGACATGGTTCCATAGTCTCAACAAGGCTATCCAACTTATTTTCCAATAAGCAGCAGCCCCCTAGAAAAGGGGTAAGGTTGGAGGGAAACGCACAAGCATCCACTGTCTCTCGTATGTTGCTAAATCTTTCCACCCAATCTCATCAAGCAATGAGAGCTTTAGTTCATAGAATTTTTTCTTGGCAGTCTCTGCATCATTTTGAATTATGTCACACAGTACCTGAAATCAGGTAAGCAAAAGTTCATATAAGATTGGTGGTTCATCTAACCAAGTTAATATAAGATCAATCAAAATAGAAATAGACTTGCATGGAAAATACACAAGAGTTGCTTCATGATTTTAGCCTCGTTTGAATATAAAGATCAATCCATGTCACTACTAGTAGTGTACATTTATCACATAATCGTATGTAAAATGATGAAAACTGGACCAAACAACTAAAGTATGAGATGAACTGGTCGGGAATTTGGTTTCATACAACCCATAATACTGGCTGATCAAATTCAAAGAACATCATAACTGTTTCAGAGGTCTGTAAAGAACGGCTATTTGTCAAGGTTTCCTTAAAGGGCTAGAAGACACTATCTTAAATATAATATTTGTTTAAACCTATTTTAAATAGCTATTCGTAACATTACAAAATTATGAATGATATGTCTACTGAACTTTTTTTTTTGGTTTTCACCACCAGTGTCCGGCCCACTGAACCGACTAATCCGATTCGGGTCAATTCTGTCATCAAGTGGTTCCAGCCCCCTTCCAATCGCAGTTGCGGGGGATCGAACCATAGTCCTCCCTACCAAGTTCAGCGCCAATGAACTTTGGATGTATTATCATGTGACTTTATAATTAATCTACATTCCCTTCAGTATATTGGTTTATTAGTTTGTCTCAACAATTGATCTGTTTGGTTTTAAAGACACTGATCATATGAAAACACCTATAAACAATCTCAAGGAGCAATGAAACCTAAAAGTCTATACCTGGTGGACACCAGAGTCATAAGATACAGTTAGTAATTCAAATTGGTGGGTTATCATCCCCATGCAGCAACTGATATAGCATTTTCAAAAAGAAATACCTTTAATGCTGTCCCAAGCCTCTGAGAACGCCTCTCACGTGTTACTGTGAGGATTCCATATTTAGATGACTTTACATCAACCCATTTCTTGAGTTCTAGAAAATTCTCTTCAAACAAGTCTGGATGACTCCCATCATCTGTAGATTGCTCACTGTCCACACCTTTGTTTGCACCTTCTGTAGCATCCAAATCCTTTGACAATATACACCAAGTCAAGTCTGCCAACTTTTATTTGATAAAAAAATAATTAAATGTTACCATTATCATAAAGGAGTGACTCACTTACTCGCATGTTTTTCTTACAAGCAAAAGGCATATGATTCAATTCAAATTAACCACAGGAGACTATGTGAAAATCTGTTGACTTTTATTTCTATTTAGTACATGCAGACAACAATCTAGACAAATATAGTCATTACAATGTTAGATTTAAGATGTTATTTACTAAATATGTGTGTGTGTGTGTGTGAAATTAACAACCGATAAAGTCAGTGACTAGTTTAGCTTCCTAGGAAATATTTTCAGCTGACTTATTACTTCTTTTAATAGTGAAAAGTAAATATTCACTCACATGCAGGCAGCAGGGCATACTGCTATCGCTACAGTAAGCACCCAGTCACTGGCATCAGCATCACTAGACTTTTCTAGAAAGTCATCATCTTATAAGCCTTTAACATGATCGACCTCTAAAGCTCAGGCACCTCTAGGTTACGTGTGTCCTGGTGTCCAACGCATTTCCAAAGAAAAAACTTTGTATATTATACTGAAAATGAGGAAGAAATATCCCCTTTGATTATGTTAAGGAGTCCCAAATCGGATAATATATCACCTGAACATATGTTTATAAGTGGGGACAATACCACCTTACACGCCTGTTTTGTAAGATTGAATTAGGCTCAACCACAATTCTTAAGATGGTATCAAAGTCTCGTTTAAGATCTGTTGGGTCGCCTGCTATTAGGTTCCGATATTCCACAAACAATCAAAACATATTGAGATATATCGGCAGTTTTCTAGGAGAAGGTTGTTTATGGCAGATTTACAAGTTCTTTTGTCAAACCAAATGACCAGTTGGAAGATTCATTACCAACACACTCCAAGGTCTGGCAATAACTTTAATTTGCGACAAACTCGGTGTTTGTCATATCAGTGTTTGCTATATCTATGCTCTAGCTTGGAGAGGAGCGCTGGAAATTTAATATTTTAATATTTATATAAGAAACTAGTTCCGAGAAACATTCAAATCCTAGCTTGCTATAAAATGTTTTCAGCTTATTTACTATAAAACCAAGTTATATGCCCCATCATGTAACGTTGGCCTTATGGATCAGATTACACCATAATATTCTATGATGTATTTTACTTATTATAATTTGAGTTGGGCATAACTCAGTGTCAGCTTATTTACTATAAAACCAAGTTATATGCCCCATCATATAAGCTTGGCCTTATGGATCAGATTACACCATAATATTCTATGATGTATTTTACTTATTATAATTTGAGTTGGCCATAACTCAGTGCGTACAACACCAACTGTACCAACTTATAAGGTGATAGATGTCTTTCACTAATAAATACTTTTTTTAGGTTTATCTCACATATAATGTGAGACTCTCAGCACTTGTTAATAGTACAAAGTAATTATTATTCCTTTATATCAAACTAACATGCGGATTGCTTTTTACTCAAGCAACTCATCATAAAAGCACAAGCCCTCATTTGTGAAGAAGATAAAAGTAATTACATTTTTATCTTGGTTTGCAGATGCATTTCATATTCTATGATATATTATTAATTAATGTTAGATGATAAAGTACTACTATAGAAAGCGACTGGGATAAATATGTTCATTACCAACCCAACATGACATTACAAATGAAACAAACTTTTGCAATATGAACAGTCTGGTTCTTCATATTGTTTAGCATGTATTCATATTATAAAGGAAATACACAAAAATTCCTAAAATGATGATCAGAATAAGAATAAAAGCTCTAACCTTTAAAGATTCAATATCTGCCAGGGCGAGCCCCTTTTCATACAGTGCCTGTGCTAACTGGTCTCGGGTAGACTCGAACTTTTTCCTGGTATTCTGCAGTGAGATTAAAAGATTATTGATGTCAGCATATTTCAAATATCTAAGTTGGTAGTGATAATAACGGTTGTTAATTGTTAGCTTTGGGAAACAATACAACTTTATGAAGCTTTGGGAAACAATACAACTTTATGAAGCATAGGGAACCACAGGATCTTAGAAAAACAAGAATTCCAGGGGAATTAATTTTAGCAGTATTAGTTAACGGCATCATGTGTCTTACAGAGAAAGAGTCTCGCAAGAAATATTACCATTCCCAAAAGTGATGAATCCTTCAAAAAGAATTCCAAGGGAATAATTTGAGCATTATTAGTTAATGGCACCATGTGTCTTATAGAGAAAGAGTCTCGCAAGAAATATTATCACTCCCAAGAGTGATGATTCTATCCCTTTTATTATATCGGATATGTAAGATGAGACTTGAAGTTATGAAGAAATAATGAAGAGAAATTATGCGAATGGGGATACACCCTCACATATGCCCACTAACTGGATATAGTGTGTCAAAATTCAAATTTATTTACTCCAAATTTATACTTGATGAATGTTTTGACATGGATAACCAGAAATGTTGTGATTGAAACTCAAGCAATACTAATACTATTTAAAGAGGTGAGCATTCAAATTTATTTAATATATAAGTAGCTGTAACATTCTGCAAAAACAAATTAGTGTATCAGAACAAGAATGAAAACCTCTGCTTCATCATCTTCTGGATCATTTTTTAGTGCAAAAAATTTAGCTAACTCTTCCCTGTCGATACTGTCAATCACATCATTTGCTGCATCAATCACCTACACAATGTAATCACATTATCCAGAGTTATACACACACAAGTACAAACTTTTACAAGAAAACATTTTAAGCCTCGTATGATTGATTACTAATGATAAGATTACTGAGGTAGCAAGGATTAGCTGCAAAGGAGACGTGAGAGAGAAATTTATGCTGTCGTACTCCAATAATGGTTATAATTTAGCTGATACTCTTATATATTCCATAAGATGGGATTATACTATATTATAGGAAACTATTGAATACATGATTTTCAACTTCTAGGTGATAAAAAAAACAAAATCTAAAAGTGGAACCCGAGAACTCCAGAGACCAGCCATATAGCATTCAAGTTTTCAAGACACATTATAAATATAAAATATAGTGAAAGGGAAGGAAAATCAGAAAGATGAGGGAAGAAAGGGGGTGAGGGAACAATTCATGTTAATTGTTTGGTAGAGAAAATTTGTACCTCCTCATCATGATGGATTTTATCTTTGATATTACTCCTAGAAACTAAACCTTCCAAAATCTTTGCAAGCAACGGAGTGTACTTTGGATATTCCGACTGCAAGGAAACATAGCATTAGAATAGACAACAGATTGCACTTATCAAAATTTAGAAAAACATCAAAACCAAAAGGCAATAGTCTTTGTAAATGAAAAAAATATTAAATAGCGAAGAAGATAGTACAGACTTAATGAAACAAATTTTCCCTTATCTCCTTTCCTATTACTGCGATATTTGCAATTTATATTAAGATCAATATTTTATTTCATTTATTTCCCTCTTATTTTTTATCCTACCAATCCTTAATCTAAGGAATAGATATTATGAGTAATTCACCTATTTAAGAAGTGCTTTCTCTGCTGAAGTTATATGATAGCTTTTGCAATATTAATTTGAACACAAAATTTAAAAGAGAGACAAATGAAGACAAAAGCAATTAATCATCTACAACTACAGATAAGCTCTCTTTACTGACTTTTAGCGATGCAGCTAGCTCTTCCCACTCCGAGCGTTCTTCATCACTTTCCTGTTTTAGGGTTCCAAGAACTTTTATTTTTGCATCCCTTACCTGATGGACAATTCAAAATAAAATTAAAGAGCAAAGATAACTGAAGTTCATCATTCTAAAATGTGAGTTATAGAATACCTCTTCTTTTATTTAAGTAAGATGACTAATATACCTCTTCTTTTATACGTTCAGAGACAGTCTTTTTGGTAGATAAGGAAGAACCTTTTCCTTTGTCATCCTCATCAACCTTTCAGCAGAAGAAAAACTTAATTAGACATTAATCAAGGTCAACATGTTAGAATTATACAAACTGTGCAGATTTCATAAATCTTGCTCGGAAATTCTTTGTATTGATTTCTGCTACTTAGTACAGAGAAAAAATCTATTTATAGACTGTTCTAGTAGGTTAGTAGCTGATAGCTGACTGACACGTGTCAGTCAGTTAGTTACAAGGGATCTTATATGCTACGGTAGAGTCTATACAAGCTCTCATGAGCTTGAGTTAGCTACAAAGGACCTTATGTGTTATGGGAGAGTCTATACAAGCTCTCATGAGCTTGAGTTAGGTGATTCCTTTAATAGATATTAATCAAAGTCAACATGAAAGTAGATTCAACCACAGCCCTGTGCGTGTTGAAATCAACCACGCAATTATTACAAAGTATAAGAGTGATACAAAGGGAGATATCTTTATAAGACAGAAGATGACCTTATTTGGAGGAACTACATAAGAAATTCGATATGAAGCAGGGTGCTTTTCGGGATTTTTTTTCTCCTCCTGATCAGCAAATGATAGTTTCCCATATGAAATGGCCCCAACCAATACAGATCCTTGTTGAGAACTCTGCAGAAATATTACAAATACCATTATGTACTATCAACGGTTTTATCTAAAAAGTTAACAACAGAAAACAATATACCTTGGGAAGCTTTTCTTTTTGCGGTGGACCAAGATATAATCCTTCTTTTATACTATAAATAAATACAGCAAAAAAAAGTCAATACCACATCACAAGAAGACACTTAATAAATTGGACTATAAACCTACTAACGTACCCTGGAATTAATAATGAGGACTTAAAGGAACCATTTCCCAACAGTGGGCCATCAGGTTGAGAGAAAAAATTTAACCGAATAACATCCTGGAAACAAAATTTTAAACATAAGTAGTAAATAATTAAAGTATTAAAAGAAGAACATATATAATCTAAATTTTACTAACATAGATGCAACCGCTACACTCTACTGAAGCACTATTGGATGGAGGCATGTCTAACTCAAGATTACAAATTGTTTTCAAATAGGAGAATAAATTGATGGATGAAATAAAATACTTCAGAAGTACTGGAAAAGTGATAGAAACCAACTGATATATAAAAGAAATTAAGGAAAATCCCTTTGATTTACAGAATAATACCGCAGAACTTCGAGGGTCTGCGTCCCAATGCCAAAAATGGCCCCTTTTCCTATCCAATTCCAAGATGATCAACTCCTCAATGTCTTCCCATATTTATTCTAGGCCTAAACACTCTGAATTAATATTATAATAATTCTAATAATTACCCACTAACTCATAATAATTTAACAACAGTTACGAAATTGAAGAGTCTAACAATACTCCCCCCTTAAAGATTCACCTTGTCCTCAAGGTGAAAGGAATACACAATAGAAAAAATGTATCGTCTTGGATCCCATAACTTGAAACATAAAGGTTGAGTTGTACATGAAATAAGAAATTTTCCCCCAGGATCAAATTTGCTTGCTCACTTGTTGTGGCCAGTGACACCGGTAGTGGAAATTTCTTGTTCCTAGACTTTATCTTAGGAAATTTCTTGTTAGACTTTGCATGTGATGAAATAGCCAACTCTCTGTCACTTCTCTGGACCTTTGCTTCACTAGCGGCCATCAATAAATCTGTATTTTTCACTTTGTCGCTCTCGCAATCAGATTTGATATCCACTTTACAAACTTCTTTTTCACTGTATTGTTGGATTTGTGAGTCATCAACTTTACCACCAATCTTTTCTTCAGTTGGTAATGCTATTGGTTCTTGAATTTCACTACTGCCTTGGATTTCCTATGTTTCGTTTTCAGACTCCAGTAGACAATCCCAAACTTCTGGTTGGAATTTCTTGAAAATGGCCTTTACAAAATTACAAGTATTTGGATAACTCTCCTTCCAAGAAATCCACCAATCAAGAGCATCTCCTCTCAATGCAAATGCAACAGCCCACTCAAGCTTCATCTCTTCACTCATTCTTCTTGACCCAAAATATTGCTCAGCCTGGATCAGTCACCAATAGGCCTCCCTTCCATCAAATCTTGGAATCAAATATGCAGCCATATTCATACCAAAATTTCCAGCACACCGGCAAAATCTCTTTGGATCAGAACGGCTCTAATACCAATTGATAGAAACCAACTGATATATAAAAGAAAATAGGGAAAATCCCTTTGATTTACAGAATAATACCGCAGAACTTCGAGGGTCCGCACCTCCCAATGCCAAAATGGTCCCTTTTCCTATCCAATTAGACGATCAACTCCCCAGTGTCTTCCCCTATTTATTCTAGGCCTAAACACTCTGAATTAATATTATAATAATTCTAATAATTACCCACTAACTCATAATAATTTAAAAACAGTTACGAAATTGAAGAGTCTAACAAGAAGATTCACCAATTTTGACACATCTAACCCAACAGCATCATTGAATCTTTGTAGACAATACAGATCCTGGAATAGGTTCACCTATTTCTTAAAAAAATTGTGTGGGGTGGCAGATCAAATGAAAGGAGTGTCTTATATATGTTTTATTACGCATCAGGTGATCCCAACTTTATCAAGAGTAATATAACTTGCATAACTCATCACAAAAACCTTAAACAGCAGTAGAGTTCAGCAGTAATTGACCATTTGAGAGAGGCATCAAATTGAACAATAAACTACCTTCTCCTCCAAATTTTTCTCAAGGAATAACACCAAATGCCTCATCTTTTCCAAAACTTGCACATTGTCATGCCTGAGACAAATAAATCATTGTAAATGTCAATAAGTTGAATGCACGCCTTCCTTTATGTGTAAATTTTTTATAAACCTACAAACTTCCACTTGCAATACATATGCCAACTTTTTATTGCAGGTGTTGATAAATAAAACAAGCATTCGGGTCCTCTAACCAAACTAGGAGTTAACCACTACCCCATGGAATTCAAACAATTTTTCAAAATATACAAGTTTGAAGTTAATAACTGTCATAAAGCTCCAGTGGGAACAAACAAGTATGTGCACTCAAATGATATATACCTCAAATAGAGCTGCAAATTATATTCTCCCTTGGGAAGATTTGAAGAGCTTGGATAGGCATCTCCACTTGAATACACGCGCTATTATCAGAATAGTGAAAATAAAAGAGATTAATGTATGAAGCAAAGAAAGCCACCAAAATACAAAACATGTTAGAATCATAGAAAGAAATTCATTGTCAAAAAGAGTCTCAAGTTGGACAGAGATATGGTCTAAATATGGTTATTAATGGGAGGCACCCCTCACCCCATGAGCTAGCTTTTGGGGTTGAGTTAGAGTCAATGCTAAACTCTAAGATAGTATCGGAGTCTATTCTAGATTTGATATTGGGCCACCCATGTTATCTACACACCAGCCCAATAGCCCTTGGCGTGAAGAGATGTATTGAAAAAATTTGGGTCTCACAAATGAAGTTACCAAAATACAAAACATGATGCAATAAAGAAAGCCGACGTGTAAAAAAATATTATTGAGCAAATAAAACAAAGTCATATCTATTATTAATTGCCACACACACTATGACCCAATAGGTAGGTTGTGTATTCCACTACATGTAAATTTGTAATCCCTGCCTACTACAGCATTAGCAGATCTTTAGTCAACTAGAAATATGGCATACTAAGAAATATAAAAATCAGCATGCTTAAGTATGAGCATAACTTGCATGCAATTTATTATTCATCTAACTATAAAAATTTCTAAAATGGAACCATCCCATACATTTTCAGAACAGAAGGAAATTAAATATGAACATACTTTGTTGGAGTCAGAAATCATATAAAATTGAGACTCAAATTTAGTGTCATATATCCGGTCATTTAGCAATGGTATGTGAGGCTTTACTTGAGCTCCATCTTCCAATTTGACCTTGTAGCTGTAATATCAGATTAATGAGAAAAGACCGTCTAAATGATCCACAGACACGACATAGTAAATACAAAACTCACGTCAAAGTCAGCGCCAGTATCTGTTTTCCAGATGGAAGTTTATCACGATCTGCTGAGAGTGCACAAATCTTAGAATCTATTGGTCGATAAGGAACCCTAATCTGCATGTTTTGTACACATAAAAGGAACGTGTTAAACTCATTGGTATCCCATGTCATCAGCATAACGGAATAGCACAAAATGAAAAGTATTCAAACTTTCAAAGTATAACCTTGTTTAGAATAGCCACTGGAGCAAGTTCCTCGGATACCACTAATGTTTCAGCATCAATTCTGACCGGTGCTTCACTTCCATCAAGTATAAGTTCTTCATGATTAACTTTTATCCCATGAAAAACAACCTGAAATTCCATGTTAACACCAAAGTATCTTCAGTGAGGAATGAAAATAACACAAATCACATCCCTGCTTTTCAACAGAGATCATACATGCAAGAGACTGAGAATCCCTCCACGGAAGACTATCCCATGATTCTATATTCAGAGGCCACAAACATCAATATGGACTAAGGGAAGGACAAAAGCCTGTAAATGGCCTTAAAAGTCAATTCATGTCAACTGTCATTTCCTTGAAGTGTAATAAAGTTGAAAAATATAACAAATTATCAACGATTATCATATCATTCAAGCAAACCAGGGAGGGTAATGTAAAGGAATTAAGATAATCATCATCAGAATAAATTACTGAAAGTTATAGGAACAATCATCATAGACCTATCAATTCAAAATTTAGGAACATTTCAGTTTTTATAAGAAACACCGAAGTCTATCCAATATCAGGTGGGGAAACAAATTTATCTTAAATAGTAATTCTGTTACCTCAAAATTCACACTGGCAGTTTCATGACTCCCTATGCCACTTGACCAAAACTGAGCAATGACCAGTTCCAATGTCTGACCACTTACTACCTTAAAGGTAAAGCTTTTGGCACCCGAAGAAGCAAAAGTTATCACCTTTTCCCATTTCAGAGGTCTTTGCAATGGACACATCTGGACATAGAAAGCATGTGAAAAAGAACCTTACACAATCAAACAAAATTTTCAAGCTGCAAATTTTACCTGAACGGCATCCACAAAAAACTTTCGAGGTATGTCACACCCTGACATTTTCATTGTTACATCAGCCCAAGATGCACCATGTGGCACTTCTATATATCTCCTTTCTATATGCCCTAATAAAACAAAAAATATAAAGAATTAACTGAAAGTGTTGGACTCTGTATTCTGCACTTGCCTGTTTGGACTTGGATAACTATGGGTGTATGTATAGGACACTTGTAAATATTTGCATTCACTCTTATTAGAGATAACTATAGGTTACTCTTGTTTTTCTGTATTAGTTAGATTGTCCAGTCAGTTCAGCTTTGCTGAGCTGGCAAGTCTGTTAGATCTAACTTGCTGAGCTGTCATAGATCTCACAGCCTATATATAGTTCTGTTGCAACTGTTTTCAGATCAAGAAATAGAAACTCAATTCTGTTACAATTTCTCTGCTTTCTATTATCTTAACAACTCTAACATGAATAATGTTTTTATAATAGACAGACTAGCTAATATGCTGGAAGCATCCACACACACAAATATAGAGTAAGCATTGAGTTGTAGTTATATATTAGGAAATATGAAAGCTAACCTTAAGAGATTATCTAAAATAGTTTATAATGTAATAATGTGAATGAATATTATATTCATATATTCTATCAGGACTGGATACCAGAGGTACTATACCTACATTGTGAAAGTAATTTCATAAATGATTTAAGTCAAATTTCAAACATTAGCTGTGTGGGAGAAACGAAAAAGGTCCCCTAGGAAGCAGCTCAAATGTTTTGGCTGGAATGCATTTAACGTAGGCACAGTTTAAATCTAAGCAGTAAGACAGCTGAAAGTAGGAGATTGACTTCATGGATTAATGCAAACCTGGCTGGAATAACATATTTGAAAATGAAACTTGTAGAGACTGGTTAGTTACAGCCTTGGCCTTTGTTATGGTAATGGGAATTCTGAAAATAGGACCACGCCATGGCGCTTTGCAGTCAATACCATAGACTTCATAGTAGTGAAGACCATCAGATAGATTGGAAGGATCCACAACTACACTGAGAGGAAGAAAACAATTCGGAAGTCATTAAAAAATAAAACTACAAAAAAAATCGTCTAACATAAACTCAATAGCAATAGACACACTTGTTTTGTTTTAGTTCTGCCAAGTTAACTCACTCTCACGGATGATGTCATAATGAATATATTTCATTTTTAGAAAATTGAGGAAATTAGTTTCCCTCGAGTGCTTTAGCTATGATTTTGAGTGGATTTCCGATGGGTTAATTTGGTCTGTTTTCCTAAAAGAATGAATTACTCACAAGATATTAAATTTTTTCTGTAAATGTGTTGAAAGAGTATATACTTTACATAGCTTCTGCAGCAGTACTCTGCTTTACTCTATTATGTGCATAAAGCTGTGGGCAGTTGTAAACATCCCATGACTAATCTCTTACTTAACTACCTTGTACTAAAAATACCTGATTTCTATATCTCAGTCGCGTAATTAAAACAGAACCATAATTTCAATCTACAAAACCTAGACCGGATACTTTCATGGTATCTAGAGCCAATGAAGCTTAATTATGGCTTCCAATCTTATTCCTCCTTATTCTCCAGTACCAGATGAATTGCACAATTTTCAGCCACCACACTCGCAGAATCCACCTGCTCACATCATTGCTCTGCAATCGCTATCACCCCTACTGCAAAACTCAAAATTCGGGCAGTGCAGCACTAGTTCCGCAGTCAATAATACAGTGCCTCTTTCGCTTGCAAATTCTGTTTCGACAAGCACTGCTACGTTGCAATTATAGAAACTCTCATTAGGAAACAGAAGGTTGATCCTGTGCTGATCATACTGCTGGTATTGAGAATTCAGTACATGAAGCTCGAGAGCCTCAAGATCAAAATTGTTGTCAACAGTAGCTGATTGTGGGATACAAATAATAAATCGACACTCAAAAGTTACGGATAGCTCATATTTTTTACCTTACGGAATACAAATTTTGCTTCTTTATGGTTTGAGAACAGACATGTTGTCTGGCCTATTCTCTTGTAGGGAAAATATATATCTTCATAATCACTAATAAAATAAATATCTATATTTTTACGTGAACTATATTTTAGGTTTAAATAAGTTTTTCGTCCAAAAAAATATATTAGTTCTTTTTGTCCCAACAAAAATTCCGTTCAAACTTTCATTCATAGCACATTTTTTGTTTCTAATTTTAGTTCTCACTTTTAACTATAGTAACACCTATCTATCGGAAGTCTGTGACTTTTTTATGGAGGTGGCATTTTTGAGACCTTAAAATATCATTAAGATATTGATTTTTACTATTTTGTTTGTAGCAATATATAAGCATGAAAATAAAATGGTAAAGAAAAGTAAACTAACTTGAAGTTACGACCATTATGAGTGAGCAAGAGATAGTCAGGGGTCTTCACAACAGTTTTTTCAGTAGAATATAACTCAATGCATTCCTCAAAAGGAATCTTTTCCTCAAAGTTGCTGGCATCTTCATGAAACTTGGGATTAACTTGCACTATCCACTATGAATAAGTACAAGCATAAGTTAAAAAGCTAGTGGCTGTGAGTAATATAGATAAAACAGAAGCAACAAGAAAAGGCATTTAAAGTGAATACATAAGGTTGTAAAGCAGAAGTATAATACAACAATCCACTATTTTCTACTCTTTTGTCTAAATTAGATGGAGGTGAGCACCAGATTCAATGTGTGTTTCACACTACAATCCTTCCCATTTTCTCTGGCTATTTCCCTACTTCTATACAAATTCAAGGCTCTAGGCTCTCAATATAGGAGTTATCAAATTTCATCATATAACTCCTCATCAATTTTTAACAGCATAACTTTTTGTTGGTGTTCATTCATCAATGTCTTAGCAAGGGATGTAAATTAGTTTAGGATTATCTAGTCTTTAATTAGTCATCAATTGAGTTGACCCCTGAATGGGTTGACCAAGATTCGATTCGAGACATCAGTAATTAGCTTTCTCACTTAATTAATCATTTACAAGTTTTGAAACTCCTGACTCAATAATCATCACCATTGCGATGCACATCAAATTTATGAATGAGATCTCACCTCAGTAGTCTGTCGACAAGCACTAGGCTCCCTCAGGTAGATGCCTCGTGATGTAGGACCTGCCATCAGCAATCATATAAAGGACGTAAGTTTGCCAATTTCAAAAGCTTGCTCTTAGAAACATGTAAGCTTGCTCTTACAGAGATGAAACCTAGCTCTCCAGACCTGAATTCAACTCCAAAAAGGGGTGCCCAGTCCGACCATCCATCACTTTTTTTATGGGAAATGACAAAGTTGATTATAATCTATTAAGAATGATTGTCCCTTTAATTTTGTATATTTTTCTATTTGTGAGTATTTATCAATTTTGTTGGAATTTATTTTTACTTTGTACATTGTTTTTTAGCCTTCACAATAGCGGCTATACTTCTATAGCATTTCCGCTATGTCATTTTGATTACATTTAGAAGTTACTTTGATGAGAAGTGACAGTTGATTATAATTATTAACAATGATTGTCCTTTTGATTGTGTATCTTGTTGGAATTTTTGTTTCCTTTGTACATTGCTTTTAGTCTTCACAATAGCAGCTATTCTGCTACAGCATTTTTGAAGTTGGGCGCTACACGCTGCCATATGGTATTAACAACATAGATTGTTTATAACGCTGCCATATGGTATTAACAACATAGATTGTTTATAATTCAATGTTTACAATTACCTTAATGGGCTGTAACTTGTCATGAACCAACCTTTTATTGAATGAAGGAGATGGATTGTTATATATGTAATGTAATACGCCTCTCACGAAAGAGCCTTTCGGGCTAGAAGCATGGGCAATGCACAAAGGACCAACCTACCTTGTGCTGAAATTTGATTTTTTTTTTTTATTGGAAGAATGCGAGTTAAACTCAAGACTACTGCGTGAATATAGAGCCTCGGATAACAAGTATCCCAAAATAATTAAGTTATTAGGGAAAGGAGTGTGAGAATAGTGTGAATTATTCTAAATCTCAGTATCTCAAATTTATTACTAACATGCACTTTCAAACATTACAAATATAAGGAAAGGTGAAATATCCATGGTAGAATGCTAGAATGTAAACTCACTTGTTTTTCCAGATTGATGGACATTTATCTGATACTGAACACATGGAAAGTTTTGACACTTCTGTATATATTCAAAAGCCCTGTCATAGAGTGTATGATTTAAGTCGATACAAATCTTACAAAGTTATCATTTATTCTATGTTTTTGTGAATGTAAAGAATGAGTAAATTATCTAACTTGTCAACTTGCATAAGCCCTTGGCCGGTGGATAATTTATCTTCAGGCAAATCACCTATGGGAACTGAGGTATTCTCAAGAGCCTTCCTCACACTATATGGACTCACAGAAATTCCCTCAGCCTGCATGGGGATCATACACATCAGAAAATCATGCATATGCGAGCACAGTAGTACCAATCAAATAAAACAAGCTACAAAAGAAATGCAACTGAAAACACCTTCATTGCACTTATAAGCAATGCAGTTCCTCCACAGGCTGATGGTGATGCCATTGATGTCCCGTTCATGAGCATGCGCCGTTGAAGAGTCCACTTAGGAACAGGAGCAACAGCACCACCAGGAGCACTTATACAGACACCAAGGTCTCCATCAGCCGTTGGCCCACGGCTAGACCTGTAATAATCCAATCAATCGTGCAATAATAACAAGGCAAAATCAGAATTTAAAAAATTAAGGATAGGTAGTTTAAAACAAATATACCAAGTGTATTCAAGCCCCTCTGAAGGAGGTTCAACAACACAATGAGCACCAGCAGCCATTGCCGGAGAAACATATGCACCGACACCGATGATACTCGAAGATGTACCACCAGGTGCACCAACAGTGCTCAATCCTGGACCACTATTACCAGCACTGCTTACAAATATCAGACGATGCTTGTTGACCGCCTAGATGTAAACCAACCAAAGCCTTTATAATTAGAAAATAGAAAATGGAAAAGAGAAGATAAAAGTTCCCAGTTAAAATCAATACTCAAGAAAATACCTCATTCACAAGGTCAACAAAACGTCCATAGTTGGGCAGTAAAGTTGCTTCACCATAACTCATATTAATGAGATCACATTTATGCTGAAAAAGAAACGTGGAATAACTCATATTAATGAGATCGCAATTATGGTGAAAAAGAATCGTGGAATGGTCATTCCTATAAGTCTTCCTATAAGTCTTACTTACTCAAACCATACACATTAACGAATTTGGCAAACACAAATATAAAAGGAAAATCATATATCACCACTGGGAATATCCAGTATAATCAGATGAAGAGAAAAAAAGAAACATTTTATGCACCTCCACAGCAGCTATCAATGCCCGAATCAACCCGGTTCCTGTCTCCATTGAACCTAAGCGGGCATCCCCAATTTTACAAGATATTAATTGTGCGCCAGGTGCAACTCCATTCAACAAAGGCTCCTAAAAACAAAATCATGTATCAATAGGTATACGATCCCTCATAAGAATTTCAATATACAGATCAAATTACATATCAGTACCTTTGGGTGGAAAGCAGCAGATATACCAGCAACATGGGTGGCATGGGGAGAACAGTCTGTTACAACACTTAAAACATTCCCATCATTATAGACATTAACAACAAATGTACAAGCATCTAATTTGCTGAAGACGCCATATTTCCTCTCAATCCTGAAATAAAAGGATGTCATAGTTAGCATTACTATACTTTAGGAAACAAAATGGCAATTGATTCAATAGCCAGACCACATAAAATTTCTTCAATGGAAAATTACATAAATTCAGGAACTTCTCTATTAGGAAAAATATGGGTAATAACTGAGCTCTTTGTGCTAAATAGGTAGGAGTTCCTTTCCAAGGAAATAACAACATCATCTATGTGATTTATGTCAGTTATAAACAACAATATAGAAATCTAAACACGCAGAGTAGAGAAACCAATTTGTAGAATGTCATATAAACTGTTCAATACGATTGTACAGCCATAAAATAAATAAACAAATCTGTTCAATATATTACGTGCATACTATAAAAAGGTTAGTGTTGAATTGTTTCAAGACAGATAAATATTTCAAGAAACACAAGAACAGCTCACTCAAGTGCCAATTCCATGCAACTGATTCACATTTGTTGCAAAAGAAATAAATCAAGAAAGCATGCTATGCTATGAATCAGTAGGATGATATGGTTTTCAAATCAGGGTCTATATGTAGTGACAGGTGAAGTAAAAATTTGTTAGGATTTAGGGATGAGATATGCTCAATATTAGAGATATAAGGGTAATCTAGTAATAATCTAGCAAAAGGGAATTAAACTAGTGTCTAATTCTATCCCTTATCCTTTCTATATAAAGGAACTGTTGTAACTGAATCAGTTAAGGAATTACAAATTTTGTTATACAATCTCTCTCTCTCTCTTCTCTTTCTCTATACTCTCTTTCTCTCTCTTCTCTGGAACTTTAACATGGTATCCAGAGCTTATCTCTGATCCTCGGCGCTCAAGGCTCCTCCGTCTCCGTCTACCACCGCAAGCGGTGACAGCTCCGCTGCTGCAAACTCTACCTTCAAACAGAAGATCTCAGTCAAGCTCGATGAGAACTATCGACAGTGGAAACAACAAGTCGAAGGAGTTCTTCGTGGCACAAAAATGGTGATTTGTCGTATCACCTCAGGTACCGAAACGATACCTCACTGTTGCCGATCGCGACGCCGAAAGTGAGAACCCTAGCTACATCGCGTGGGAAGAACAGGATGCGTTGCTGTGTACGTGGTTGCTATCCACAATTTCCGATTTGCTCCTCTCTCGATTCGTTCTTCTTCGCCATTCATGGCAAGTTTGGGAAGAAATTCATGCGTTTTTCCGTACGCAAATGAAGACTCGGTCTCGTCAACTCAGATCGGAGCTTCGCTCCCTCTCCAAAGGTACTAGAGCCATCTCTGAATTCCTTGCTCGCGTTCGCACTATCGTAGATACTTTAATGTCAATTGGTGATCCGGTCCTTCATCGTGACCAAATTGAATTGATTCTTGAGGTGTTACCATCGGAATTTGACTCTGTTGTTGTTGCTGTTAACTCTAAGTCTGAGTTTATCTCTCTTTATGAGTTGGAATCGCTTTTCCTCACTCAAGAAGCTAGAGTGGAGAAATCCAAGAAAGAAGTTGTTGAGACTGTTTCTGTGAACCTTACTCAAGGTAATGTGCAGAGTTCCAATCTCAATCCTCAAAACCCTGATATCACTGACTCCAGTGGTGGAAATTTCCAAAGCTATGGTCGTGGTAACTACTCTCGAGGCATAGGCAATAGAGGTGGAAGGTTCAGAGGATGTGGTGGCCGCAATGGCTACAGGAACTCTGTGCAATGTCAGATGTGCTACAAAACTGGTCATGATGCTAGCTACTGCTACTATAGACACTCTCAAGACTCTTATGGTGTCTATCCCCCTTATGGTACACCTGCTTCATTTGGAAATTTTGGCTTTGGTCAACCAAATGTGTGGACTCAACCTGGATTTAGGGCTCCAAGTCCTTCAAATATGAACCAAGCTAGACCTATGGCTCCAATCATGGCATCTCAGTACTCAGGTGCCAGGCCTCAGGCAATGATTGCTGGCACTTACTGTTCTTCATTCTACATCCAGGCATGGTATCCTAACTCAGAAGCTTCACATCATGTGACTCCAGATGCCACAAATCTCACTGATATTGTATCTCTGCTTGGTAATGATCAAGTTCATATACATTGGCAATGGCTAAGGTTTGTCCATCACCTCTCTTGGTTCTATGACCTTTCCTTCAAATTTATGCCCTAACATTTCTTTAAAATTGAATAATCTTCTTGTTCCATCCATTACTAAAAATCTGTTAAGTGTGAATCAATTTGCCAAAGATAATGTTGTATTCTTTGAGTTAAGATAATGTTGTATTCTTTGAGTTTCATGCTAATGCCTGCTTTGTGAAATGTCAGGGTACTTCTAAAGTGCTTTTGAGTGGTTCCCTTAGGAGTGATGGTCTATACAAGTTTGACTGCACTCCTCCTCCTGCTTCCTCTCAAGTCCTCAGTGTTGTTTGCAAGTCATCTAGCTCCAAGTCTCAACCTCTTTCTTTAGAATCTAGCTATGTGTTCAATTCCAGTTGTAATAATAGGAACTTAGATTTTGTTTCTAGCCTGTACAAAATGTGGCACCACAAGTTAGGTCACCCTCATTATGAGGTTCTAAAACAAGTTCTCAAACTTTGTAATATTTCAATTTCTAATAAACAGTTTTCTGACTTCTGTAATGCTTGTTGCATGGGTAAGGTACATAGGTTACCATCTACCTCATCTAAAACTGTTTACTCCAAACCCCTTGAACTAAAATCTAACCTGTGTTGATGCTCATATCCGTTATACCTAGATTTATCCTCTTAAACTATAATCTGACACACTTGCCACATTTGTTCAGTTTAAAGCTCTTGTTGAGCTACAACTCAATCTCAAAATCAAGTTTGTGCAAACAAATGGTGGAGGTGAATTCAAACCATTGACACATTTTCTAACCATGCATGGCATAACACACAGAGTCACATGTCCACATACTCATCATCAAAATGGGTCTGTGGAACGTAAACACGGACATGTTGTGGAGATAGGTCTCACCCTTCTTGCTCAAGCTAACCTACCCTTAAATTTTGGGACCATGCTTTCCTCACTGCTACCTGCCTCATAAAGCGGCTCCCATCTCCTTCCCTGCATAACAAATCACCCTTTTTCCTACTATATTTTCAATTTCCTGACTACAAGTTCTTAAAGGCCTTTGGCTGCTCTTGTTTTCCTCATCTCAGACCCTATAATTCTCACAAACTAGCTATGCATTCCAAGGAATGCTTATTCTTAGGTTATTCTCCATCCCACAAAGGTTATAAGTGTCTTGATCCCACTGACAGAATTTTTGTATCTAAGGATGTAATATTCAAAGAGCACAGGTTCCCATACACTTCCTTATTTCCTGACTCATCATCTAAATCTGTTTCTACATCCTCGACTACTCCTTTTTCTGGGCCTTCATCTAGACATCCTATTCCTCTTACATCTGTTTGTCCTCACTCACACTTTTAGTCCCCTAACAATTCCATTGGTTCACCAAATATCTCTCAGGAACCTAATCAATTTGTGTCTGTGATCCCTGCTCATTTCACTCCTAGCAGACAGTCCTCTTTCAGCAGCAGTAATCCTGACACTTTGCCTACCTCTCCCTCCCAGTCTGCCTCTACTTCTCAAAATTCTGTCCAAAATGAAATAGCTTCTACTGACTCTTCAACTGTGTCTCCTCAAGTTGGTAATGAGTCCTCCTCAGTCAGTGGTCATTGGCAATAGCATAGCCTCCTCTCCATCCACTGAACGCTCCTCCCCTGCTCCACCTATTCATCCTCTTAACACTCACCCCATGGTTACTAGAGCTAAGGATGGTATTATCCAACCTAGGTTGCACCCCACTCTCCTTCTCACTCACTTGGAACCAACCTCACATAAACAAGCTCTATCTATTCCTGAATGGCAAACTGCAATGAAAGCTGAGTATGAGGCATTAATTAAAAATCACACTTGGTCTTTGGTGCCTGCCCCTGATCACAGAAAACCCATTGGCTGCAAGTGGGTTTTCAGAGTCAAAGAAAATGCAGATGAGACCATTAATAAATATAAAGCAAGATTGGTTGTCAAGGGTTTCCATCAGGCTGAAGGCTTTGACTATACTGAAACGTTTTCACCAGTTGTGAAACCTGTTGCAGTGAAGACTGTTTTAACACTTGCCATCTCTAAAAATTGGACCATACAGCAAATTGATGTCAATAATGCTTTTCTAAATGGAGTGCTTAATGAAGAAGAGTATATGGTGCAGCCACCAGGATTTGAAAAGGGTGAGCCTGGTCTGGCTTGCAAGCTACACAAAGCTCTATATGGGCTTAAACAGGCTCCTAGGGCCTGGTTTGATAAACTCAAAGGGTCCCTTCTGCAACTGGGTTTCACTGCCAGCAGGTGTGATCCCTCCTTGTTCATGATGCTCACACCATCCTGCTACACTCTAGGGTTGGTTTATGTTGATGATATTATCATCACTGGCTCATCTTCTTCTTTCACAAGCAGTTGGTTACTAAACCCAATCTGGCCTTTTCTCTCAAAGACTTGGGCAAACTAGATTATTTTTTGGGCATAGAGGTGACTCATCTTCCCAATGGATCTCTTTTGCTTTCTCAAGGCAAGTATATCAGGGATTTGCTTCATAAAACTAACATGGCTACTGCAAAAGGGATTGTTTCCCCTATATGGCTTCAAGCACAAAACTCTCCAAAGTTGGTTCTGCTCAAGTTACTGATTCCACCTACTTCAGGTTTGTAATAGGAGCCCTTCAGTATGCTACTGTAACAAGACCTCAGATATCTTTTGCAGTCAACAAAGTGTGTTAGTTTCTCTCAAACCCTCTTGAGGACCATTGGAAAGTTGTTAAGAGAATTCTTAGACACCTCCAAGGAACAGTTTCACATGGTCTACTTCTCTCACCTGCTAATCTCACTCTACCTCTCACTATCACAGGTGTTTGTGATGTAGACTGGGCCTCAAATCCTAACGATAGAAGGTCCACTTCTAGAGCCTGCATCTTCCTAGGGCCTAATCTTGTTGCTTGGTGGGCAAAGAAGCAGACACTTGTTGCCAAATCAAGTGCTGAGGCAGAATACAGAAGCTTGGCCTTAGCTATAGCAGAGATTCTCTGGCTCCAATCTCTCCTGCGGGAACTAAACATCAGCCATCAAACTCCCAAGATACTGTGTGACAATTTAAGTGCAATGTCTCTAGGTCACAACCCTGTTCTGCACTCAAGGACCAAGCACATGGAACTTGACATTTTCTTTGTCAGGGAGAAAGTGATTAGCAAGAACCTGATTGTTTCCCACATTCATGCAGTAGATCAGTGGGCTGATGTGTTAACCAAGCCACTCTACACTAATAGATTCTTGTTTCTTAAAACCAAACTTGAGTTGTTAACAAGCTCAAACTTGATCAACCACCTGTGTTTATAAGGGATAGTTTGGCTCAATCCACACTTTCTAAGAGGTTAGAAAATATGTTGCCGATTTCACGAGATATCTCTGCAAAAGCTATAATAAAAATAGATATTCATAAAACAAAACTAAAACCAGAAAGTAAGTGTACCTATAATTAGTTAAAGGCACAAAATTAGCAAGCATTCCACAATTTGGATCATCTTCAAGGCTCTGTGTGTCAAGGGCAGCCCTCCAGACCTCCCCATCATGCCAGGCAACAGCATCTATAATGGGTCCTTTATCGTCATAACTCTGGAACACACGGCATTCCCTTTTCAAAGTAAGGAACTTCAATTGATAAAATTTGGGAAAAAAGCACAAACACGAGCATAAATGCCTTAGTTTGAGTGTTCAACATAAGAGTCGGAGAGACAAAGAAACATGAATTTCATTGTTTCTGCAGGGAAATTAAAATGGTGTTTCCAACATTATTTCCTAGCAAGGACCATTCTATCAATGTCATCATTCCAATCCTTAGAGTTCTATAATGAGAAATAATTTGAAATAAACTACTCATGTCCTATTTCAAGGAGCAGAAAGGCAGCAATAACCAAAGAGCAACAAAGTCGTGTGACGTGAGCAACACCAACCTCAGATTGCCTCCTCAAAAGATCAAGCCTATGTTGCAGATCTTCACGTACCCTCTTAAGCTTTCCATCCTCAACCTTGATGTGTTGCTAGAAAATGCATGATGCTTTGAGTTACATGAAATAAGAAGATGCAAATACAATAAAATGCAAACAAAACAACTAGTACAATATAGAAGGTGTGATAGTATTTAAAATTAGGAGTAATACATGCAACTTAGTCTGCTAATTAAATTTTAAAAAGTGATGAAGTAAAAACAATCTATGCATTTATGACTCTATCTATGTATATTCTCTCCGTGTGTAACTTAAAATGCATATAGATTTCATCACATGTCTCTCATATTTTTCTCTTTTCAACAACATTCATATTCATAGGCTCCATTTGTTTTTTATTCTTTCTTCTTTTCCTCTCTTCTGCTCATAAGAGAGTATAAAATACTACTTCGGATGAGTACTTCGGAAATGAATGTATAAAAAATACAACAAATACAGCATGCAGGAATACGAAACAAAAGGAGGATTTTTTCTTTCTTTCTCAAAAACAAAATTTATTAATGCATGCAAATACAACAGAACATGAGTTAACATACTACAATAAGAAAAAGAGAGCATGTGAACAGCCTGCCCCTGTATTATCTGTATCTGGTGCTTACTACATATAAAATATTAAAAAGATGATGAGTGCATAATATGCAATTTGAGATTCAAAGATTCTGGAATACTTAAGAAGAATCAATCAAATTTTACAACGAAACCTGATCAAAATCATCAAGTTTTTTTACAGCCCTTGCAATTTCCTCCTGGTTTTTCTCATCCCATTTTTTCTTTCTTTCTGTCTGCCAATGAGAAATTAAGAGAAGAAAACGGAAATTAAATCTTTTAGCCAGAGGTAAGAGTCCTAAAGAGAACTAAAATGTTTCATAGAACTGTAATGTTACCTTCAAACGAGAGGTCAACTCTTCTGTAAAGAGCTCGTAAACCAATTTATAACCCACGTGCCATTCACCAGAAGGATTTTTCCATGAAGTATTGATAACCAAAGATGCCCCTGTAAATAATTTTTCATGAGCAACAAGGGAAAAGGGAAGAAACAAACTCTAAAGTAAGGAGATATGTGCAAGCTAAGAAACAAAAATACACTCAAAGGGAAAATAGAAAGAAAAAATAAATAACACAAGTACTAAATTGAAAGAAGAAAACTTTAGAGCTAGTTTGTTTGGTTGTTGTTTCCGAAAACAATTTTTCTTTTAAAAAATAACTAAACAGTCTGGAAAAAAAGTTTGCTGATATTAATTTCCTTGAAACAATAGAAAAAGGCAGGTGTTTCAAAATAATAATAATAACAGTTTCAAAGTATTTTAAATTATTGTATTCTGATTCTGTAAAATAAAAATGGAACACTGGTCCATTGTTACTGAATTTAAAGGACAATTATAAATTTTCTTCTATATCTTCTCTGGTTGGTATGTCATACACAATTGTTGATTACTTCCACTCACTGTTCAGAGTTTTAATATGATTCTACTGAAATGTATAATCATTCTTCTTTGGGCTATTTGAATAACAATATTGTTTGTCTAGACTCAGCCCAAAACAAGGAGCTAGGTCATCAATAGCTGCACATGTTGTTTTCTTTAAAGAGTACCTCCTTACAAGCAATTTACAATATTTGTTTTTTTTACTGAACTACTATATATTTGTTAAAAGTCACGCAATGGATCATCTGATAGACTGATAGGCCTGAAAAAGTATTTATATGTCGGAGGCATTCCACACCTTACAAACCGGCTTTGTGGAGTTGAATAAGGCTCAACCATAATTTTAAGAATATTAAAGAATGTCTCACTACAATGATTTGTATTTACAACCTACTTGATATTTCCTAGAACTAACCTGATACCCCACGAATACAACCATGTGCATCAGCCTTCACGACCTTTGAGGTATCAATATCACCACTCCCAGTACTGAAGAAAATGTATAGTATATCATTAGAAATCAAATAATCAAGTACAACTCAAAAGGATTATCAGCTTAAAATTCAACATGAACCGAAGTAACTTTCTGTTTACCAATCAATGACATCAAGAATTTTTGGTTTCCCATCTGATGTAACCTGCAATCCATCAACAGCCGGGTCTATGCCAGAATCTGTATACATGCAGATGACAGATTCGATGATTGAATAAATCTGTAATGT
The DNA here is from genome assembly GCA_948472305.1 of Vicia faba. Classification (NCBI taxonomy): domain Eukaryota; kingdom Viridiplantae; phylum Streptophyta; class Magnoliopsida; order Fabales; family Fabaceae; genus Vicia; species Vicia faba. The sequence goes on from OX451735.1 coordinate 712,261,261, forward strand.
AAGCCACTAAACAAATACGACTGCAGCAAAACACTTTAGGATACAGGCAGTACCTTTATTGCATCAAAAAGCACTTTAGTAGCAGTAAATTAAATGGACACCCGTCCAATAAAAGAACAGATCAAAACTGCAACTAAACTAATTTTACACAACTATGCATATCAAAATTATCTTTAACAAAGGATTCCACAGTCTACAGAGGACAATGAGCAAGAATGAAGAAACTTCCCTAGAAAAATAACAGTTAAGAAAAACGATCCAGGCTAAGAAAAGAAGTCAAAAATGCAGACAATATTACAGATTTGCAGTACTTGGGATGCACAAGCAAGCACACACATATATTCATCTCTGAAACAGTATAAAACCAAATTAAGACTCAGAGGCAACAAATCCCTAATATGTGAATCTCAACACTGCACAAAATCACCAACATTACTCATAAACAACTTTCCAAAGCACTAAATTTACTTCACTTTAGCACAAGCAATCCATTATCGGCCAATTATTGAACTCAAAAAAATTGGTCTCACTCTTCAAACCCATTGCTACTCTTTGGACTACTCTCTATCCTAACATCTAAACCCAAACCACATAAAATTACAAAAGAACATAACATTTCTTCAGCTCTTGGATTCTAACAACACAGATATCCAATAAATTAGTCCAGCACATCTTCAAATATATTTTTAAAATTCACAAAACATTTCCTCATAGTCCACCAGCTTTACTCAAGCAAACCAAACATGCAACTAATTTTCAAATAAAGACCAAATTCGTATTTCGTTTACATTAATTTTAAATAAACCAAAACTGCAAAACATCGTTCTCTATAACTCAATTATATGAAGTAAATACTCAATTTGGTCCCTGATTCTGTAGAACCATATCAACCAAATCCCCTAAATAGTTAATATTCCAAAATGATCCTTAGAATTGTAAATTGTTAATCAAGTTATGTTAATCAAGTTATGTCTAAGGGTCTGTTTGGATAGACTTATTTGAGCTTATCTACTGCCATAAGTTTATGACACTGTTTGGCAGATTTAATCAAAGAAGCTTATGACATTTTTCATAAAATTTTTTAAACTAATTTTGTAAATTCTTCAAAATAGATTATAAAAACAACTTATAACATATATAAAAACAATTTAAATGTATTTTATTTTTTGTTATAAAAACAGCTTATGATAAGCACTTATGCTATAAGCTGCAAATAAGGTGTTTATCCAAACATGCCCTAAATCTATAATAATCAAATGCTTTTTTGACATTGTTCACTTAATTAAAAATGCATGCACGCCTAAACTACCAACTTAATGTCATCACAACAAAGGAACTTATCAGATTAACATTTTACAATTTCAGAGATCATTTTGGAATCTTGCTACTGTATACACTCCTACAACTTCAATATTCAACACCAAACTATTAATTTACACACACTAAACCTTTGCATAATCAAGATTAATTTCAGTTCACAAAAATCATCACGGACATTTAGCAACCGAAAAATAAAATCAAGAAAGAAAGTCAACGAAGTAGTAAAAGTACCGAAAATCGCGATGAGAGCACCGCGACCATCGTAATTAGGGTGAGAATCAAGGAACCGATCTACTCCGATTTCTTTCTTCGGCATGAGTGAAGCTAAAAAGGTAGATTCGTTCAGTTTGAAATCGCGGAGAGAAGAGCCATCGTTTTTCGTATTCTTCTTCTCGTTGTTGTTGGTGTTACTGCTATCGCTACCAGTTGTGATTGGAGTCGATGAAGAGCAAGGCATTGCCTTATGAGGAATCCAGTAGTGTGGTTTGCGGTGGTGGTTTTTGAAGTCGATCAAGATCTTTTGCTATGCATGATTGTTTTTAATTGTAAGAGGGGAGGGTAATGTGTAGTCAAGGAAGTGAGGTTATTTTGGTAATTTAAATTGACGTGGCAGTGTGTTTAAGTGTGTTGTATCAGTGGTGTAGAGTGTGGACATGAGTGAGGTGATGTTTGTCCTTTATAGAGTTGGAATCGCAACTAAGAGTTGGAAATAATGAAAAAGTATTTTCAAAAGGTAAAGGATAGTATATCATGGCCATATCTTGCCGATGTATCACATGAATTTCACGAAAGTTTTTATTTGTTAGCCTTAGCTAATTTCGGATCCGTTTGAATTGGCCGTGGGCAAAAGTAATTTTAAAATTAGATAAAATTGATTTTAATATAATTGAGTTTAAATGAATTTATTTATATTTAAATATATTTATATATAAAAATGAGTTGAATAATAAATTTAATTTAAAATTTATTTTAATTCTAATAGAAGTGGAATCAAACACACATTTTACATCAATTAAATGTTTTGATAAGATCATTATCATTATCATTATTTGTTAGGCAAGATATGATATATGTGTCTCTTTGTGTCATCCTAGAAAGATATTTATTGAGTAGTGTTGTACCCCAAAATTTGCCCTCTCATTTATCAAGAATTTGCTCACAAGATCTCCCTTGACTCAGGACTGCATTAGGGTTTAATCAGCTCAAGACACCTCCTTAAGCACTGATGACCAAAATTAGGGTTTAAGTTTGCACAGGGATTTTCGAACTTCCAATGTCCCATATGACTTCATGGATCATTATGGACCTCCAAGATTACTCATGTCAAGTTTCAAGCTTTGGATCACACTTTTGCTCAGTCAATTAAACAGTTGACCTAAAAAACCAGTTGTATTTGGGAAAAAGTCAAATATGGCCAATTCACAATCAAACTTCATAATTTTTTATCCACATCAACATTTTAGACTCATATGTATCATTTGATCAAGTTTGGACCATAATTTCTCAAGAAATTTGATCAAATCTCCAAAAGGGCAAAATGATCAAAATTAGGGTTTTGACTGGGAAAGGGCAATTTCTGATTTTTGACCTAGAAAATGATCAATTGGTTTAAGGCATGATCTCAAGAGTCCAATTGCATCATTTTGACCTAATGACATGGCTCAAAACATTACTCAAGTCCAAAGGATTGACAGATGAATTTTCAGTCAACGGATCAAAAGTCAACTGTATACTGAAAAGTCAAACTTTGACTTTTTGGTCAAATTCAAATGCCAAAGATTACAATTCATCAAAACATGTCAAAATATGAAACCTATTCATCAAGAAATCAAAAAGTCAAGATTTCATTTTGAAAAGTCAAAATTTCTAAACTTAGAAATTTTTCTAAGTGTTGGAAATTTCTTATTTTTCATAACTTTGAGCAAAGTTTTCACCATGATGCAAGATGATTCAATAGAAACTTCCAACATGAAAGTTGTAGATCTCCATGAAATATACAACTTTGCTTCACACAACTTCTTCCAAAAGTGCTTGGATCTCAAGTTATAATTTTATAAACATGTGGTCATGAAACAAAACACTTAGTGAAATTTTGTCCTAATTTGGTCAGGATTTTGACCCAACTTCATGGCACTTTTTCATATATCTCCAATGGGAATCTTAAAAAGCAATTCAAAGATGGGTTGTAGAGTACATTGCAAGATTTCCAAAATGTCCAAGAACTCCTTGAGATAATTTTTGAGTAGGAAGAATCGAAGAGATGAAGTTAGGGTTTTGTCACTTGATTTACAAGGTATTTTATGATGAACCAAATTCAAAATTCAAACTATGCTGCATAAAATTTACTTTGCAGGCCTCAAACTTATTAGGCACTCCATAATTAATGGTTTACACAGCTGTTAGAGGTCTCATTTTAAGCATTTAATGCATGGACATGCTTTATATCCATTTTTTGAAAGAAAGTGTACATTGTCATTTTGATAAAGTGACTTTTTGCACAAAACTTGTTCTTGAGCCTTGAACTTGTTCTCTTCTGATCATACATGTCTTATAACATATGAGAAAGGGTTTAGACACTTACAATCACCCAACCCATGTTTGTACTATACATTGAAACTTGGTTTCCCTCTTTTCTTCAAAATCAAGTAACCTAGCCAAAAGCTAAAAAATTGTACTTTTGATTGTCCAAAGCTCTCAAACACTTTTGTTTATACATACACAAACCATTGGCCACAAATACATGAATGCTCAAGCCTTGAAAGGACCTAGAACTCAGAAACACGTCTCATACTTCCATTTTCACATAAACTGACTAAAAACTTGAAACTCATAACTCTCTCGTGCGTTTTCAAGCCTTTTGGTTTCTAAAGCTTCTAAACATCATTTAGAATTGATCCCACGCCCTGTTACAGAACTGTAACACCATTAACACCATCCTCCATTTTCAAAAACAGAGCTTTGTACTTGGACTTCTCCAGAACTCCTCGGGTCCTTTTAGCTCAAGCTAAGCATTCCATTAGCTTCCTGGGAACTTGAGGAAGTTAACCCAACCATTGGAACTCCATGAAAGCTGCTCAAACTTCAAACCCGGTACCCTCTTGCAAGGTAAGTTTTCTAACTTTAGAACTTTTCATACAGACATCATCAATGATTTATTTGTGAATAAAACATGTATATATAATTGCCCTAAAGCTAACCATGTCTATAGTTTCTATTGATTTTGCTTGAGCTTAGAGAATTTTAAGATTGAAGTTTTTGAGATTTTTAGGGTTCAGATTAAGGCCAATAAAGTTCATGCTTATCTTTGATATATAGTTCTAATGCTTTACATTTTTGAAACCGTGAGGAAATTTGCTACAAGTTTCATGTTTAAAGTTTTCATTTTTGATGAGAAATGAACAAGTTACAGTTGGTCTGACTTGAGGTTGAAGATGAAGTAATCAGAGCGCGTTTTGTATAATATATTTATTGATTTGCTTATGTTAACGGATGTATAGCCACCCCAGTGGTAGAAGCGTACGCCTGTAACCTTTGGGATCTGGGTTCGAGCCCCAGTGGTACCCTTTTGATTTTTTTCCACATTTTTGCATTCTGACTTCCTCTTTTTTGCAGGGCGTTGGGCCTCCTTGGGCCCTTTTTGTTTTTATTTTTACTCGTTAACCCCATGTTCCATTTACACACCCCTGGCCCAGTTTATTTTATTTTCTTTTTTATTTCATTTTATTTTCTTAAATATTTTTTTTAATATTAAAAAATCATAAAAAATACAAAAATAGTAGATTTATATTTTAACTTAGTTTATTTTTTTCTCACAAAAAATATTTTTATTTAACTATACTTTATTTATTTTTACTAACTAGTCTTATAAATTTAATTTTAAACTAGGTTATTATTTATTTTCTTTTACACCAATTAAAATATATTTATTTTAATGTAAAAAAAGCCACAAAAAAATTATAATACTATAATTTATTTTCAAGACAAAAATACAAAAATACTTTTCTTAAACTTAATTTCCTTTTAATTAATTAATAAACTTAGGTTTTTTTATTTAAAAATATTTTTCTTATTAAATTTAGGTTTAATTAATTATTTTCTTTTAATTAATTAGGTTAAAACAAATTCACTTTTCCTAAAAAATCCAAACAAAAATATTCATTTTCTTCACATTTATATTCTTGAACATTTATTCATTTTGTACATTATTTATTTCATTTATACCAATTCAATATGGTTGTAATAGATTAACTAGGTTTATATTCTTACAATCCCCATTTACAATTTGTACACCCCCCTCCCACAAATATTGTAATAGCGTAGTAACTTTAAATTCCGCAATTTATCGCTTTACATATAACATGCTAGTAATTAGGGTTTGTATGGAAAGACTAAAACCAATGCTTAGAAAATCCTAATTCAAGACAAAATCAAGCATGAAAACAATACTCTTGCACACAAGCACCCCTAGGGTTGTTCCACTTGTTGCCTTATACAAAATGGTCATATTACGCATGTGAGGTATCTTAGCAAAAACAAGAAAAATACAAGATCATAGTCCCTCGATGACGTTATCTAAGTTGTCTTTCAAATGATCTTAGTCTCTTAAAGAAAATGCTAAGATACCTTTCAACATTGCTAATCATGGTTATACGATGACCCACGTCCGTCCTGTTTATATCCAAAGATATAGTTACTTACCAAATCAATGGTAAGATAACAATATCAAAGGAAAAGAAAATGAAAAAGAAAGACTTTTGAGTAGGTAGAATGCTCCTAATTACTTGCTCAATTTCAAAACAAACATCCTTGCTATTTTTAAAACAAACACCTACACTTTCAAAAACATCTTACAAACTTGAAAACATTTTTAAAAGATCAACATCTTTGTATACATTCTTACGAACAAGAATTATTACAAAGATTGCCTAAACAATGGCCTCTTTACAAAATACTTTCAAAAACCACACAAAGCACAATTTCAAACAAAAAGCAAGTGATCTAGCAAGTAACTAAGAGCCCATGGAAAACCATGGATGAAAAGGGTGCTAATACCTTTCCTTTTCATAATCTATCCCCCAAACTCAAGAAATAATCTCAAAGTCATTTCATGTGCTTTTTCACCTTTCCTTTTGGATAAAAGAAAAGTCGGTGGCGACTCTTGCTAACCGCAAAATTTGCGATAAAACGCAAAACCTTCAAGTCAGTTCTCTCACCGTATCACAGAACTGACGACTCTGCTGGGGAGAATCTTAAAAGTGGGGTTACCTTAGGGTTAGATCACATTTAATTTCTTTCATTGTTTGACTTGTTTGCTTTACATTATGGTTCTTTGTTTGAGTTTGAATCCTCTACCCGGATTTTGGGATACCTTATAGGTAAGTAGCAATACATTGTGGAAACTGTGCGGGGTATACCGACATGGTCTAAGCAATATCTATGTTAGTGCGAAATATTTGTGGGTACCGGTAGTCCTTGAGTTAATCAAGGAGAATACGAGGCCGCTGAGTGATGTCATGAAACACTAATGAACTTTTAGAACCTTTACTTGATCAACTTGGCCTTTAGGATGTAGTGAGATGATCGACTTTGGTGTAGTCTGAAGTTGGTAGATACTCGATACTACACTCATTGAGGTTTGGTTCTTTGGGATATTTCGGTCACCATTAAAGAGGCTTGTGCTGAAACAATGACCAAGGAAACAAACCAGTTATATTGAGCTCCTTAGAACCCGGTTACTATTGTTAGGACAGGTTTGAGCCAACTAAACTTCAAGAGGGTACTTACCTATAAGACTCTATGCAAGCCTAAACCTAAGGACTTGTTTGCTTTGTTTGTATATACATACTTGTATATAACATTATGAACATCATAACATCATACTCATTCACTAACCATTTCAAGGATTTTGGGATTTATCTTTGTTCTGTTTTGTAGGATATGGATTCTCTTTGCAGGAAAACTATTCAAGTCAATCTTGTAAGGATTACCCCTCAACTTAAGGAGCTAGAATTAAGGATTCCTGAAAACTCTTCATTCATTGAGAGACATGGTCGCCTACTCAACTTGGTCACCTCTAACACAGATGAAGACATGATGAAGGTGCTCTTTCAGTTCTTTGATCCCTTACACCATTATTTCACATTTCTCGATTATCAACTTGTGCCTACTTTAGAAGAATTCTCCCAACTCTTGAGGATTCCCATTCTTAATCAACTACCTTTCAAAGGTACAAAAAGAGACCCAAGGCCAGAAGAGATTGCTCAAGCTCTACACTTGCACTCATCTGATGTCACAACTCATTGGGAAACAAGGAGTGGTGTCAAAGGTTTCCTAGCAAAGTTCTTGTTCGAGAAAGCTCAAAACTATTGGAACTATTTGGACCTGCAAGCTTTTAAGGAAATTGTGGCTCTCCTCATCTATGGGATGGTTTTATTCCCAAATCCTGACCAACTCATAGATGTGAACACCGTCAAAATCTTCATATCCCGCAACCTGGTACCTACATTGCTAGGGGACAACCTACATTCTTTTCACACTTGCACAATGAGGAAAAGAGATATCCTTATATATTGTACTCCTCCCTTGGCAAGATGGTTTATTTCGTATCTTCCCCAATCTGTATTAAAGAACGAGCAAAGTTCAAGGTGGTCACAAAGGTTGATGACGCTCAAAGATTCAGACATCCATTGGTGCTCTCGATCCATAGAGAATGTTACTATTATCGACCGTTATGGATAATTCCATAATGTCCCTTTACTTGGCATTAGGGGAGGTATCACCTACAACCCCTGCTTAGCCTTAAGACAGTTTGGTTACGCCCGAAGGGATGGCCCGCACGAGATGCTGATTTAAGGTTTGGTATTTGACTAGGAAAACGACGATCAAGGTCTTCGCCAGAGATTTATCCTAGCTTGGAGGATGTTTAACAAGGTAGATAGCAAGACATTGGGGAACAAAAATTCCATCCCTCTTGAGACTTACCTCAAATGGGTACGAACTGGTGCTCAAAGTCTTATGATGCCTTATCCCTCCATTCTCCCGGTAATCATTGAGCCTGTTATGGAAGGAGATGTTCCATACACTATCCTACATCCTGACATGCCCACCTCTCTTGAAGACTTACAAAGAGATTGGATACAACTAAAGGGGGAGCGAGATACTTTCGAAGCCCAATTCTACGCAAGCGAGAAGAAGGTTTTGGAACTCACTAAGCAACTTCATGAGGAGCAGACTCTGAATGCCTACATCGCACCAAAGAGGATGCGTACTACTTTTTTATCTTAGAGTTTTTTGTTGTTTCTGCCCAAAAAGGCATTGATGTACTCAAGCTTTAACTTATTAATATAACGTGTGTTTCCTTTTTGTCTAAAACAAATTTGAATCTTTCAAATCCTTGAAATCATTGCATATGCATCTACCATTCATCATAACATAAGCAGGTTTCTTGCAACAAGTCTCCTCATCTTTCTACTGTTTATTTTAGTAAGATGCATCTCGAGCAAACGGTGAAGGACCTCCAAGCTCAGAATGCACAGTTTCAACAAATGTTCTTAACTCTAGCCAAAGGACAAGAAGAGTTGAAGACCTTACTGGTTGAAGAGAAGAAAAAGAAGACGAATAAAATAACTGGAGTTCTAAACATGGGAAGAAGATTCCAAGGGCAGACAAGAAGGGCCTTAGACTTTGCGACAACATCTGGTGAGAAAGACAATCAAGATGGAAAGGGCAAAGAAATAGTTGTCCAGTCAGATTCAGAAGAGGAAGAGGAAGAAGAAGACTATTCTAAAGAACAATACCCTCCAGCCGAAGACAAGTATAAGCATTTAGAAGAACAATTAAGTGTAATGGAAATCCAAAAAGTGCCTAGTTTGGACTTTGAGGAGTTGGGATTAGTATCGGAAATGCCACTCCTCTAAAATTCAAAGCACCTGTGTTCGCCAAATATGACGGAGTTTCATGCCCCAAAGTGCATCTCCGGTCCTATGTGAGGAAAATTCAGCCCCATACCGCTGACAAGGACTTACGGGTACACTTTTTCCAAGACAGCCTTTCTGAAACTCAACTTGATTGGTTTTATCAGTTAGAAAGAGTCAATGTTCATAACTGGGAAGATCTTGCTGCTGCCTTTTACAAACAATACCAATACAATGTTGATCTTGCGCCTACCCGTACTTAACTCCAGAGTATGGCCATGGTTTCAAGTGAAGGCTTCAAGGATTATGCGCAAACATGGAGAGACTTGGCAGGGAGAGTCTAGCCTCCTCTATCTTAAAGAGAATTGGTAGACATGTTCTTAGACACCTTGTCTGTTCCCTTATTTAATCACTTAATTGGGAGTTCATTGGCAGGTTTTACTGAATTGATATTGACCAGAGAAAGGGTACAAGCCGGGATAAAGAATGGGAAGATTCAGAAAGATGTATCCTCTGCTGCTGTAAGGAAACCATTCACTGGAAAGAAAGAAGTTGTTGTTGTATATCCTTAGAGAAATCAAGATAGGGCTGAACATCGTCCAATGGTGGGGGCTGTCATGATTCCTAAACCAGCGCCTGCTCAGCAAAGAAGCAACCAGCCAAGAATGGAAAGACCAGTCAGACAATTCACCAGAATTAACATGACCCTGTCTCAAGTATTGCCATATTTGTTAAGGTCCAACCTAGTGACTTTGAAAGAAGCTCCAAAGAATCCTAACACAACCTCTTCTCACTATCATCCTAATGCCCACTGTGCATACCATTCTGAGAGTCCCGGCCATGACACTAATAACTGTTGGGCTCTGAAGAACAAAGTACAAGACCTTCTTGAAGCCAAAGAGATTGAATTCGATGCGCCAGAAATTCCCAATGTCATTACTGCCCTTATGCCCAAACATGGCCATAATACCAACGCCATTGAGGAAGATATGTTTGTTGCTTCAGTGGATGAACTTATGACCCCATTCTTGACTATCAAAAAGAACTTGTTGATTGCCGGTGTATTCCCAGGCTGTAATGAAAGTTGTCATTTCTGTTTATCCTCACCAACCAGCTGTCCTTTGTTAAAAGCAGGCGTTCAAGGCCTAATAGATAACAAGGATATTTTATTCGAGAAGACTTCTATTCCAACTGTTTCTTATAATGATGTTTCCATCGTGACCATCTCTGACAATTCTTCCAGGGTCTCCACCAAAAGACCTGTTAGAATTACATCAGTTCCTAAAGTAGCTCCGTTGATAATCACAATGTCTGGACCAATCCCGTATTCGTCAGACAAAACCGTCCTGTGGAATTATGAAGGGGATGTCTACTACCACGGTATCAAGCAAGATTGGCCAGCTGCTGAAGATTCCAGATCTGAGAAAGTTGACTCCGGTATCAGTAATATTGCAGGGACTAGTAAGATAACCTGGAGCAGAAGGATTTTCTCTCTAGAAATTTCTCCCCCAAAAGCTATTTCTGGACCCGTTATCATTCTTGTTGTTGTTGCTCCTCCAAAGGTTCTTCCCAGTCCTACAATCATCTCTGCTAATACTCTTGTTGACAAAAATGTTACAATCCCTGTTATCACCCCTACTGACATTCCTGCTGCCGAGTCAACCGAGACTCGAGGTAAAGGTATTCTGATTGAGCCTGTCCGGACGAAGGCACAATCAGTAGTTATCCATGAAACCTCCCGGAAAGAGATGAAGGAAATTCTAAAGATCATAAAAGAAGCGACTACAATGTAGTCGAGCAACTGGGGGAAAACTCTATCCAAAATTTCCATGTTGGCTTTATTACTATGTTCCAAGGCTCATTGTTGTACCCCAAAATTTGCCCTCCCCTATTCCTCAAGATTTGTCAAGAATGATCTTCAAATTGCTCAAAATAGCTCAAGGATTGTACAGTCAAATCATCTCCTAAGGCAGTCAATCTCAAATTAGGGTTTTGTGTTGCATCAAGGTCCTTACATCCAAATGACCTCAAGTGCTTCCCAATGTCCTAATATGTTCTTAAGTTCATCCATGTCAAATTTCAAGCCTTGCAGGGGAAGTTTGGTCAGTCAATTGCTCAAGAAGCCCAAGAATCGACTATGCTAGGGCAAAAGTCAACTGTGACCTACAAATAGTCAAACCTCCAGATTTTTTGTCAACATTCTCATTTTGAAGGATAATTCATCATTTGATCAAGGTCTGATCATGATTCATCAAGGATTGCTCAAGATTCATCAAGATTCAGAAGTTGCTAAATTAGGGTTTTATAGGAAAAGTCAACTCAACTTTGACCAAGCATAACTTTCTCATACTTTATGTGAAATGACCCATCCAAAGCTCATTTTTAAGAGGATGCAATTTCCCACAATCCATATTCATACCCCAAGATCAGAAAATGCATTCACAAGAAGTTACAAATTTGGACATTATAGGTCATTTTTGAAAGTCAACAAAAATACCTTTTTTCCAAAGCTTATAACTTGAGAATGGAAGATAAAAATGAGATGAGACCAAAATGGTTGATTAGAGGACATCTCAAGGTTTCTAAAAAGTCTAAGAACACCTCCAAAAGTTCAAAAATGAAGAAGTTATGCATTGTTGAAGTTGGGCATTTTTCCAAAATTGCCAAAAGTCAACTATCCTCAAAACTCCAATTTTTGACAAAAGGGCCCACTTTTTTCCACTTGATTTAGTCTTGTCATGCCACACACGTGTCCCATCTTTAATTTCATAACCAAACACTTATTTTTCTATTTTATTTAATTTTTATTGATTTAATTCATTTTAAATCTATATTAATTCAAATAAAATCCAAAAATTATTGAAATGGTATCTTTGTGATTTGTACAGCTTGCAAATATCATGTGACAACCAACCAACTCGTGCCAAGGCTCATTCAAGCATAAAATCTCAGATTTGGCTTATTTTTGGAAAGGTTAACAATGGTGATCAAATCCAATATTCAATCTTCAATGCACATGGATATGGGTCCAAATTTTGACCTAAACTGATTCCCTTATATGCAAGCAAGACGCACAAACCTAAAACACGCCCTAAGAACCGCAGAGACGACAAAATAAACTTTGAGAAAAAGCTTGAAAAAGTGAAGATCGAAATCCACATTAGGGACGTGTTCAAGACCAAAACTCAACGTAGTGTGCTTGACTGCCATCCCCTGAAGCGATTGGAATAAAAACCAGGCCTTTTCATCACCTACATCTCACTGTAAGTCATCGCGAACTGGCCTCTGGACATGGAGTCCAAACCTCTAGTTCTTGCACTTTTTCTTTAAAATATTGGCATATTCATGTTTGTTATTTGATTTAGAACATTTTTGCATTATTTAATTTCATTATTGGACCTTGTATCATGATGCTCGAACCTAGGGTTCATGTTCTTGTGTTTTAGGCGTTTTTTCTATAGGCAAAATCAAGATGAATGGTGGTTACAGGGATGATGAGGAGACAGAGACGAACATGTCTGTAATCTTGGATAGCGTTTTCATGGCCTGGAGACAATATTTGAAACGGCCTACGAAACTTCCTGCGGATGAAATCCGCAGGTAAATAACCAGGCTTTTTGTTGAAGAAGATGATCACGTGTCTCTTCCCTACTGGTTGTTTCAAACCTTGGCGCGTGTTTTTATAATTCCAGCATATTTATTTGTTTGCTAACATATTAATTATTATCTGATCCAATAACAAAAAAGGCATGGTGGTGTAGTGGCATGGGTGAACGTCCAAAACCAATGGGACCTGGGTTCGAATCCCAGGTCCCCCAAAACACTTATTTGATTTTTTCTTCAGGTGATCACATGTACTCTCCAAGGTGTTGGTCCACCATACACCTCAATACGCCAGATGGCTCCAGACCTAGATCCAGTGGTCATGAATGAAGGACCACCATACTCCCTGGTCAACATACGCGTGGACAATCTGAAAAGTCAAGCAGGCTGAACGTTAATGGGCCTGGGAATTGCCAGATTCACCACAAAGTTGGGCCCAACACCCCCCTATGAGTTTATTTCTTTTCCCCTTTTTATTTTTCTTTCATTTAATTATTTTTTATAATTATTATTTATATCACTAACAAATTAATATTTTTTCCATAATAAAATCAGAAAACCATAAAAATATTATTTTTCATTAAATTCATCACTTGTTATTTTTTGTAAATAAATATTAACCAATTAATTTAGTTTTTAATTAGGTACAATTTTAATATTTTTGCAATAAATTAAAAGTAAATTAGAATATTAGGTTTTAACAATTTTAATCATTTTTATTTTTATTTCCTTAAATATTCTAAAAACCCAAAAAAATATATTTTTCATTTAATTAATTAATTAACTTAATTTAATTTCCATTTAATTCAAAATAACAAAAATCTCATTCTTTCTTAAAAATGGTCAAAACCCTAAAAATTCTCCGATTTAACTTTTCTCGCGCTTATTATTTTTTATCCATTTAATTGTAATTGCTCCGAGGATGTAATAACTTTAACTTAGGATTATTTACCGCTTTTATTTACCTTTTCGCATTTACTTTTCAAGGGTTTGTTTTTGGCGATGTAAATACCCGACGCCTTGTAATAACTTAGTTTTATTTTCCGCAACTATTAACTGCTAGATGTATGAATAATAGGCTATGCATGACAAGATCTATCTTAACTTAAAATCAACCGTAGCTCACCATAACATGTACAAAGATAACATAACTGAAAATTGACACATTTGCACATGCCACTCCTAGGGTACGCCTCACTTGGTTGCCTCGAACGTGGTCATTGAGTGTAGGAAGTTTTAGAGGTCGCCCTCTTGTCCAAAGATCATAAGTTGCCTCGAAACGGTTGCCTCGGATAAAATGATCTAAGACATTAGGGTTACCGCTAAGGCGTCCTAACATTGCTTTAGTGACCACATGTCCCTTAATCGAATTGACCCGAAAACTCCAACGACGGTGCTACCTACTCCTCAATAGTGGGATAGCATTGTCTAAAGGACATTTGTATAGTTTAATTCCTTTTTGAGTAGGTAGATGTTTTTAAGTACTTGCTCCTTTTAAAACAAAAACAAAACTTTTCGCACTTACACTTCTTCCAAACAAAAACTCTTTTCAAACCCACAATCACAAAGAAAAGCAAACTTTTGAAAACACAATGAGCAAGTACCTAAGAGCCCGTGGATAACCACGGATAGAAAGGGTGCTAACACCTTCCCTTTCTATAATCTACCTCCCGAACTCGAGAAACATCTTAAAAAGGAGTTTTTCTGTGCTTTTGTCCTTTCCTTGTTGGATAAAATAAAAGACGATGGCGACTCTTGCTTACCGCGACATTTTGCGAAAACAAACGCAAACGCGAACCAGCATTCCAAAACAGTCAGTTCTATTTCCACCGATCACAGAACTGGCGACTCTGCTGGGGAATTTTATAAGTGAGGTGTACCTTAGGATTAGATCACTTGTGTTTTCAATTGTATGCTTTGTATGCTTTAATTTTGTAGGCTTGTATCGGGGTTCTATAGATCCTAACTCGGATCTGGGGGTACCCTTTTTTTTAGGTAAGTAGCAATAAACTGTGAGGGATTTGTCCGGCGTAGACCGACACGGATGAAGTAGTAGCTACGTTGGTGTGACACCTTGGTCTGTACCGATATCCCTTGTGTTGGAACGAGGAGAATATGGGTCTTCTGAGGAGTCATTAAGCACCAACTGACCTTAGAACCTTAGATTGACCAACTTGGCCATAGAACAGTAGCAGTATGCTACACTCATTGAGACTAAACTCTCGCGATGATTCCGGCCGCAAGAAAAGGTTGCTAAACTGGAATTATGACCGATTGAGGGTAGTCAGTGATATTGAGATCCTCTAGAACCCGGTTACTATTTTTAGGACAGGTTTAAACCAACTGAACTGAAAGAGGGTAATGCCTAAACTCCATGCCAGCCTAAACTTAAGGCTATTCGTGTGACTTGTGTGCCTTCAAACTTGAACTACTTGCACATTCTTGTTATCTGACAGCATGAGTTCCTTGCAGGTTTTGTTTACAGTCCTTATCCAACAATTTGGATTTATTGCAGGGCTTACTCACAACACCTCACACTTTTACTTAAACGCATATCATACGCATCATAACATCATACCTTAACATTTCCTTAACCATTTCAAGGATCTCAAAGGTTTGTGATGCAGGTCATGATGAACCAAATGTCTAGCAAGGGGCAAAGGGGATTTATTTTCCTCTAGCCAAGGTTGTTTGGAGATCAAAACACGATAACTTGAGTCAGGGGCTATGACCCACTCGATATGGTGAGCCTGGCTCTTGAAGAAGGACTCTCAGCAACATGAAGTCCCTTCAATCAAGCTGCAAAATTCAAATTCTAACAAGTTTCTTTGTTTACCCCACGAGATCCTTGAAAACATTGCATACATATATCATACATATCATTGCATTACAGGTACCATTACAGGTCTCTTATCCTCTTTGTTGTTTATTTCAGCAATCATCATGTCTACTGAACCTTCCACTGAGCAAGCTATCAAGGCCCTCCAGGCCCAGAATGCCCAGTTTCAAGAGTTGGTCATGAGCCTAGCTAAGGGTCAGCAGGACCTGAAGACCTTGATTCTAAAAGAGAGGAAGGAGAAGAAGAAGAGGATTGTCCTGTTCAACACCGGACGCAGGTTTGGAAACGGGCTGCAAAATGAAGTTGATCTGACCACCTCATCTGGAGGGAAAGACAGCCCACAAGAAAGGAGGGCTCCTAGCCCTATGGTCGCTGACAACGAGACAGACTGTGATGAAGAATAGTATCCTCCTGCTGAGGATAAGTACAAACAGCTGGAAGACCGTTTGTGCGCTGTGGAAATACAGAAGGTGCCCGGTCTGGACTTCGGAGATCTGGGTCTATCATCTGGGGTGGTGATTCCCCATAAGTTTAAGGCACCTGCCTTTGCCAAGTATGACGGAGCTTCCTGTCCAAAGTTGCACCTCCGGTCATATGTGAGGAGGATCCAACCTTACACTGCTGACAAGAACTTATGGATCCATTTCTTTCAAGACAGTCTTTCAGGGACTCATCTTGAGTGGTTCTATCAGTTGGATGGAGCCAGTATCCGCAGCTGGGAGGATTTGGCTACTGCGTTCTGTAAGTTTAAGAATGCGCCTAAGAGGGGGGGGGGGTGAATTAGGTGGTGGTCGATTTTTGACTTATTTTATACTTTCTGGTTTTGATTTAGTGCTTTGAAAACTATAAAGTGTAGAAAGTAAAAAGACACGGAGATTTATCCTGGTTCCTTCCACACCCCGGAAGTACGTCCAGTCCCCTTGCAAACACGCAAGAGATTTTACTATTTTGTTAGAACTTTTACAAGACTCTTCCTAGTCTTATCAACTAAAGAACCTAACAAATACCAAGAACACCCTCTTGGATTTCCAATAAGTCTAATGAGAACAATCCTCTCAAAAGATACCTCTTGTTTCCAACAATGGACAACAAGGAACAAAAGTAATCTAATACTTAATTCCAACAATCCTGGAAATAAGTTACACTTTGTATGATTTTATGAAGTATGATTTCTTGAAAGATGTTGATCACATAGAGTGACTTATTTGAAGTTTCTTCTTTCTTCTCTTGTAAGCAATTCAAACTGTAACACAATGGTTAGATAATGCTCAAAGATTTTTGTTCTTTATATGTGTGAAAGTGCAGAAAATCTTTGTTCTTAAAAGTTAAGAAATATGAAGTTTGAATATTTTACAAAGTTCAGATTTTATTGCATAAAAGAAGAGTTATCTTTTGTTTTGAAAGATTTTGTAATATATAGTAATCAAGATACCTTTCCAAATGGACACTTTTCTGTTTGAAAAACTTGACAAGATGCAATGTTTGATCATGCAACTATTGGAGAAAAGGTGTGAAGGATATCTTGAAACCAGTTCAGATTTTTCAAAATTTTCAATGTGCAAATCGATTAACATAAGATGTAAATCGATTGCACGGGTTTGTAACTTTCAGAATTTCAAAAAATTTGAAGTGTAAATCGATTAGCATGTTGTGTCAATCGATTTACAAGAGTTAAAAAATCAGTTTGTTCTGTGATCAATCGATTTACCCAACATGTAAATCGATTGCTGGCAGGAGCAATCAGTTTTTTGAAAAAGCATGTGTAAATCGATTTACACAAGATGTTAATCGATTTACAGCAGATAAAAAACTTTAAAAATTGTTTTGAAATATAATTGAAGTGTTGTGGCAAGTGTGTATATCATTTTTGAGCATTTCTAATCAATGTAGTTCAATTGAGAATTGATATACTTGATTGCTTGCCATGATCCTTGAAGCTTTGAGTGAATGATGCTTTAAGTTAATTTCCATTTCTTTTCCTTCTTGCCATAATGCTTGTTTGTCTTTCATCAAACTAGCTTGTTTGTCTTTCATCAAAACTAAAGTTGAGTTGAGGCTTGAGATTACACGTTCTATAGGCAGTATCAGTATAACTCCGACCTCGCTCCTACGCGTACCCAACTCCAGGGTATGTCAATAGGGACGGGTGAAGGATTTAAAGAGTATGCTCAGAAATGGAGAGACCTTGTCGAAAGGGTGCAACCACCTTTGGCTGATCGTGAACTTGTCGATATGTTTCTGGGGACCCTGTCTGGTCCATTCTTTAATCATCTGATTGGAAGCTCTTCAGTTGGATTTACAGACCTTATCTTGACTGGGGAGAGAATTGAAGTTGGCATCAAAAGTGGGAAGATTCAAGAAGCTACACCTTCTGATGCTCAGAAAAAGCCTTACAGTGGGAAGAAAGAGTCCAATGCTGTGTACAATCAAAAGAGTCATCGTGACCAACACGTAGGGGCAGTCTTGATCTTTGGTTCTGCGTCACACCGACAACAGCAAAAGGGAAATCAACGAAGGCCGAACGAGCCTAAAAGACAGTTCACCAACATCAACATGCCATTGTCACAAGCATTGCAGCACATGTTGAAGATGAATCTGATTACGGTGATAAACCCTCATCTGAACCCTAAGACTTCTTCTCTTAACTACAACCCAGATGCAAGGTGTGCTTATCACTTTGATAGCCCGGGGCACGATACTAACGATTGTTGGGCGCTGAAATACAAGATTCAGAATATGATTGACGCTAAGGAGATCGAATTCGAGCCTCCTGAGACTCCCAATGTGATCACTGCTCCCTTGCCAAAATATGGCTAGGATTGAGAGACTTTTGTTCATTTGAATTCTGAAGCTATATTTTTCTTTGCTTATTCAAACAATTATCATGTCAAACTCTTTTATTTCATTAATGCATTACACGTGTCTGTTTTGAATTAATTGTTTTCACTATGCTTAAAATTGCTTCATATTTCCTTTTTGTGATGTTCAAACTCTCGATTAAAAAATTCTAAGCCTTTTGAGGGAGGATGACGAAAACGATACCATGATCTTTACAGTATGCTTTTGAATAGACCCCGCTGATGAGGTACATGCATTATTTCAAATCCTAAACAGTGGAGTTATAAGGAAGATAATCCCTCGTCAACCCCTTCGAGCCAAAGAAGTTGGAGTTTTTTTTCTTTTCACAAATTAAAACCCTTAATTATAACCAGGGGCAGGGTAGTTTTCTCAGTTGATCCAGGTGCACAATGAATGGCATCAAAGAAGTCCTTCCGAGACAAAAGACGGTGATGGTTCCGTATAATCGTAAGGATAGGCAGTCATTGTCTCTCAAAATAAAAGCCCAATAAGTCAAAACCTATGAAGGAGACTTACAAAAAACTGGGGCATCCCGCTGACTGTAATCACAAAAGAAACAGTTCAGGCAAAAAGACAGGGATAATAAAATAAAAAATAAAGAAGTCCTAGAAACTCTCAACAAAAATGACTGCCTGTTCAAAATAAATTGTCAGTATCTGAACCATCACTGGTATATCAGAGCGAAGATTCAAATAAGATCTAATGCATGATTAGCTGAGTTTAGGATTGAAGAACATCACGAAGAACGGGTGGGTACAAATAAAATTTGAGCCTTTATCCTTTGTTTCTTAAACCGTGAACCAGGCCATGTTATAACCCTCAAAAGTCCTAGCTGAAGCATGGGTTAGTTCGAAAGCATACTATTACAAAAGGTATCCTGACTCCTGTAGGGCTTGCTGTAAAATCCTGAGTTGACATCACATTTTACAAAAATTCACTTGTTTTATTGAAAACTGCATTTTCAAAAAACTTCAAGACAGACATAAGCTTTGCATTCTTAAAATAACATTGTTTGCATATGGCTATTTGTTCAAACAGCAGAGAAATTCGCACGACAAATATCTAGTGAACAAAAACCTTTTCAATAAAAAGGGTCACCTCAAGTGGAAGAAACACTTCCAACCAAGGGGCAGAGATAATCATTTTCCATCATCTGGGGCAGTCAAGTCAAGATTCAAGGAATCTCTCAAGATGCCAAATAGCCAGGGGCAAATCTCCGCCTGAGTCACTTGGGGCATTGGACATGAATTCCAGCAACGAATCTTGCATGATCAAACATCTTCTGGTGGTATGGCAACACAATACTACCGACAATGATACCTCCCTACACTCTGAGAACGTGGACATAGTCAAAAAATACTACGCATAATCAAAGACCTGCTAGGTCGACTGGCCTAGGCAAAAATAAGGGCTTCCCGGCGAACCAAAAGGGTTCGGGCAAAAAATAAGGGATGAAAATAAAAAATCTATACACCCGGCAAGTCGAAAACCTGAAAAGGTGGCTCGGGCAAAAAGGGGTATCCCGATGGACTGAAATCCCGAAAGGGCGGTCCAAGCAAAAATTAGGGATCAAAGCGTACGACTATGTCCCGTCATCTCGTCACTTGCCTACCAGAAGAAGATTTGTCAATCGGCAGTTATCAAGCACCTCATAGGCCTTCTTCTCCCGCGGAAACTGGGGCAATAAGAATTGTCCGAACTGTACAGTCGCTCTGTCCACCAGGTACCAAGGAAGATTCAGTAGAAGAATATGGCTAAGATACCTTCACTCCCCGTAGAGTAAGACAGTAATGGAAGCTCTCCCCACTGAGACCTGCAACCATGGACGAATCAGTAATACTCTCCCCCAAGCAGAGTTAGTCTACCGTCAGTCCTGAAAAGGCTCGATATTCCCAGAAGGTCTTAGTATTCCCCAGCGGAGTATAAAGATATTCCCCAACAAGCGTAAAGAGCATCCCCGGAAGTCTTAATATTCCTCAACGAAATATAAGAATGTTCCCCGGCAGAATACAAGATACCCCCAGTGGAGCCATTTCCCCAGCGCAGTCTAAAAAAGGGCTTCCCCAATAGAGAATTGAATCATCTTACCCAGTAGATTCTGGAAGCTTATCCCCTGCAGAATAAAAATGCATCTCCTCAGCCAAATTCAGAGGTTATCCCCACAAGAGTCTAACTGGGTTATCCTCGGCAAGGTGCAACTGAAAGATCATCCCCAGCGAAGTTCTTTCTATCCCCAGCGGAGTTCATCATCAAAATCCCCAACAGAGCTTATCAACAGAATCCCCAACGGAGTTATCATTAAAATCCTCAGCAGAGTAATTCCCCACAGAGTAATTCCCCGCAGAGTAATCTCTTCACCATGTTTATTCCCCAACAGAATTATTTTCTCCTGCAGGTTTATTCTCACAATCATATTCGTTCATCATCCATAGCGGAAACGAAGAACTCAACTCTATTCTCCAGCAGCTCCAGGATTTATTTTCCCAGACGAAAATACATTCATAAACATTTCACATTTCATACCTCCTATTTACATACATGATAAAGTGCATAAGACACGATCTCATTTATTTTTGAGAACATCATGACATCATGCATTTCATACATCATGACATTGCATACAACTAACGTTTACCTTTTTCAGGAGAAGGTTAACCAAAAGATGGTTACCATCAACCTTTTCAAGTCCTAGTTGAATACCTGTAGCAAGCCAGGAAAAATATCTGTGGACGACTGATTGTAGGTTAATACCTATAACAAGCCAGGAAAATTATCTACATAAAGAGATTGAAGATGAACACCTGTAATAAGCCAGGAAGACTTTCTTTCTCAGGTCAGAGATCAATACCTGAAACCAGCCAGGACAGATATCTCCTTGACCAACCTTTCCAAGTCCCAGTTGAATACTTGTAGCAAGCCAGGAAAATATCTATGGACGACTGATTGTAGATTAATACCTATACCAAGCCAGGAAAATCATCTACACGAAGAGATTGAATATTAATACCTGTAACAAGCCAGGAAGACTTTCTTTCTCAGGTCAGAGATCAATACCTGGAAACCAGCCAGGACAGATATCTCCTTGACCAACCCTTTTCAAGCCCCAGTTTAATACCTGTAGCAAGCCAGGAAAATATCTATGGACGACTGATTATAGGTTAATACCTGAAACCAGCCAGGAAATTATCTACATAAAGAGATTGAAGATTAATACCTGTAACAAGCCAGGAAGACTTTCTTTCTCAGGTCAGAGATCAATACCTGAAAACCAGCCAGGACAGGTATCTCCTTGACCAACCTTTTCAAGTCCCAGTTTAATACCTGTAGTAAGCCAGGAAAAATATTTGTGGACGACTGATTGTAGGTTAATACCTGAAACCAGACAGGACAATTATCTACTTGACCATCATAAAGCAACCCTACACCGGTTCCTTCTCAATTTCAGATGCAGTTTCACACAGACTCATCATAAAGTAACCTTACCCAGGTTCCTCAAGAAGTTTCACACAAACTTATCCCGAAGTAACCTTACCTAGGTTCCTCCAGAAGTTTTACACGGACTTATCACAAAGTAACCTTACCCAGGTTCCTCCTTACAATTTCCCGACGTAGCTTTTACCCAAACTCCTTGCAAAGCAACCTTACCTAGGTTTCTTCCCAGTTCAGATGCAGTTTTACCTAAACTCCTCATGAAGCACCCTAGACAGGTTTCCTTCCTTCCAAGATGCAGTTTTACACGGACTCATCATCAGCCAACCCTACACAGGTTTCCTTCCTTCTAAGATACAGTTTTACACTGACTCATCATCAGGCAACCCTACACAGGTTTCCTTCCTTCCAAAATGCAGTTTTACACAGACTCATCATCAGGCAACCCTACACAGGTTCCTTCTTTCAACTTACAAAGTTACAATTCAACAAACAATCTCCGGGTGGCATCTTTAAGCCCATCTCCAACAACTTTCTATCACATCTCCAAATGGAATCTGTAAGCCCATTCCCGACATTACAATGTTGATACTACACCATGCGAGTGCAAATTTCTGGGTACTATAGTGGTCAATTTTCTTCCACCTTCGGATCACGAAAGGCTCGAAAGCCAATCTATATCCCCAGGTTTAAGAAAATTGAACAGGGGCAACTATTGTACCCCAAAATTTGCCCTCCCCTATTCCTCAAGATTTGTCAAGAATGATCTTCAAATTGCTCAAAATAGCTCAAGGGTTGTACAGTCAAATGATCTCCTAAGGCAGTCAATCTCAAATTAGGGTTTTGTGTTACATCAAGGTCCTTACATCCAAATGACCTCAAGTGCTTCCCAATGTCCTAATATGTTCTTAAGTTCATCCATGTCAAATTTCAAGCCTTGCAGGGGAAGTTTGGTCAGTCAATTGCTCAAGAAGCCTAAGAATCGACTATGCTAGGGCAAAAGTCAATTGTGACCTACAAATAGTCAAACCTCCAGATTTTTTGTCAAAATTCTCATTTTGAAGGATAATTCATCATTTGATCAAGGTCTGATCATGATTCATCAAGGATTGCTCAAGATTCATCAAGATTCAAAAGTTGCTAAATTAGGGTTTTGCAGGAAAAGTCAACTCAACTTTGACCAAGCATAACTTTCTCATACTTTATGAGAAATGACCCATCCAAAGCTCATTTTTAAGAGGATTCAATTTCCCACAATCCATATTCATACCCCAAGATCAGAAAATACATTCACAAGAAGTTACAAATTTGGACATTATAGGTCATTTTTGAAAGTCAACAAAAACACCTTTTTGCCAAAGCTTATAACCTGAGAATGGAAGATCAAAATAATATGAGACCAAAAGGGTTGATTAGAGGACATCTCAAGGTTTCTAAAAAGTCCAAGAACACCTCCAAAAGTTCAAAATTTAAGAAGTTATGCATTGTTGAACTTGAGCATTTTTCCAAAATTGCCAAAAGTCAACTATCCTCAAAACTCCAATTTTTGACAAAAGGGCCCACTTTTTTCCACTTGATTTAGTCTTTTCATGCCACACACGTGTCCCATATTTAATTTCATAACCAAACACTTATTTTTCTATTTTATTTAATTTTTATTGATTTAATTCATTTTAAATCTATATTAATTCAAATAAAATCCAAAAATTATTGAAATAGTATCTTTGTGATTTGTACAGCTTGCAAATATCATGTGACAACCAACCAACTCGTGTCAAGGCTCATTCAAGCACAAAATCTCAGATTTGGCTTATTTTTGGAAAGGTTAACAATGGTGATCAAATCCAATATTCAATCTTCAATGCACATGGATATGGGTCCAAATTTTGACCTAAACTGATTCCCTTATATGCAAGCAAGACACACAAACCTAAAACACGCCCTAAGAACCGCAGAGACGGCAAAACAAACTTTGAGAAAAAGCTTGAAAAAGTGAAGATCGAAATCCACATTAGGGACGCGTTCAAGACCAAAACTCAACGTAGTGTGCTTGACTGCCATCCCCTGAAGCGATTGGAATAAAAACCAGGCCTTTTCATCACCTACATCTCACTGTAAGTCATCGCTAACTGGCCTCTGAACATGGAGTCCAAACCTCTAGTTCTTGCACTTTTTCTTCAAAATATTGGCATATTCATGTTTGTTATTTGATTTATAACATTTTTGCATTATTCAATTTCATTATTGGACCCTGTATCATGATGCTCGAACCTAGGGTTCATGTTCTTGTGTTTTAGGCATTTTTTCTATAGGCAAAATCAAGATGAATGGTGGTTACAGGGATGATGAGGAGACAGAGAAGAACATGTCTGTAATCTTGGATAGCGTTTTCATGGCCTGGAGACAATTTTTGAAACAACCTACGAAACTTCCTGCGGATGAAATCCGCAGGTAAATAACCAGACTTTTTGTTGAAGAAGATGATCACGTGTCTCTTCCCTACTGGCTGTTTCAAACCTTGGCGCGTGTTTTTATAATTCCAGCATATTTATTTGTTTACTAATATATTAATTATTATCTGATCCAATAACAAATAAGGCATGGTGGTGTAGTGGCAGGGGTGAACGTCCAAAACCAATGGGACCTGGGTTCGAATCCCAGGTCCCCCAAAACACTTATTTGATTTTTTCTTCAGGTGATCACATGTACTCTCCAAGGCGTTGGTCCACCATACACCTCAAACCTCAATACGCCAGATGGCTCCAGACCTAGATCCAGTGGTCATGAATGAAGGACCACCATACTCCCTGGTCAGCATACGCGTGGACAATCTGAAAAGTCAAGCAGGCTGAACGTTAATGGGCCTGGGAATTGCCAGATTCACCACAAAGTTGGGCCCAACACCCCCCTATGAGTTTATTTCTTTTCCCCTTTTTATTTTTCTTTCATTTAATTATTTTTTATAATTATCATTTATATCACTAACAAATTAATATTTTTTCCATAATAAAATCAGAAAACCATAAAAATATTATTTTTCATTAAATTCATCACTTGTTATTTTTTGTAAATAAATATTAACCAATTAATTTAGTTTTTAATTAGGTACAATTTTAATATTTTTGCAATAAATTAAAAGTAAATTAGAATATTAGGTTTTAACAATTTTAATCATTTTTATTTTTATTTCCTTAAATATTCTAAAAACCCAAAAAAATATATTTTTCATTTAATTAATTAATTAACTTAATTTAATTTCCATTTAATTCAAAATAACAAAAATCTCCTTCTTTCTTAAAATGGGTCAAAACCCTAAAAATTCTCCGATTTAACTTTTCTCGCGCATATTATTTTTTATCCATATAATTGTAATTGCTCCGAGGATGTAATAGCTTTAACTTAGGATTATTTACCGCTTTTATTTACCTTTTCGCATTTACTTTTCAAGGGTTTGTTTTTGGCGATGTAAATACCCGACGCCTTGTAATAGCTTAGTTTTATTTTCTACAACTATTAACTGCTAGATGTATGAATAATAGTGTGATCGGTGGAAATAGAACTGACTGTTTTGAAATGCTAGTTCGCGAAATGTCGCGGTAAGCAAGAGTCGCCACCGTCTTTTATGTTCTCCAACAAGGAAAGGACAAAAGCACAGCAAAATTCCTTTTCAAGATGTTTCTCGGTTCGGGAGGTAGATTATAGAAAGGGAAGGTGTTAGCACCCTTTCTATCCGTGGTTATCCACGGGCTCTTAGGTACTTGCTCACTATGTTTTCAAAAATTGTTTGCTTTTCTTGTGTTTGTGGGTTTTGAAAAAGTTCGTTTGAAAACTTCTAGGTAACTCTTGTATCAGTCCTCAAGAGTGTATGAAGTGTTTGTTTGAAAACTTTTGTTTGAAAGTGTGAGCGTGAAAAGTTGTTTTTTGTTTTGGAAAGAGCAAGTACCCAGGAGAAATCTACCTACTCTAAGGAATTAAGCTGTGTAAGAGTCCTTTAGACAGTACTATCCCACTATTGAGAAGTAGGTAGCACCGTCGTTGGAGTTTTCGGGTCAATTCGATTATAGGGACATGTGTGATCACCAAAGCAATAGTAGGACGCCTTAGCGGTAACCCTAATGTCCTAGATCCTTTTTATCCGAGGCAACCGTTTCGAGGCAACTTGATCTTTAGACAGGAGGGCGACCTCTAAAACACCCTATACTCGATGACCACCTCGAGGCAACCAAGTGAGGCGTACCCTAGGAGTGGCATGTGCATGTGTGTCAGGTTTCAGTTTATATTATCTTTGCACATGTATCATTGTGAGCTACGGGTTGATTTTATTGTTCAAACAAGTCTTGCATGCATAATTAACAATTAATAATTTGCGGAAGGTAAATTGCGGAAAGTGAATTACGCTATTACAAGGCACGGGTATATACATCGCCAAAAACATAACCCTTTGGAAATAAATTGCGAGAAAATAAAGAAAGCGATAAAAGTCCTAATTATCTATTACATTCTCGGAGCAGATACATAAATATAATCACAATAATGAATTAAAATAAATATGCGCGCGAAAGAATTGAATTGGGACGTCCTTAGGGTTTTGAGCCTTTTTGAGAAAAGAAAAAAATTTGTCCTTTTTGCAATTAATTAAAATTAAACCTAATAACTAATTAATTAATTAATTAATAGAAAAAAAAGTATTTTTGTGTTTTTTATGTTTTAATGAAAATAAAAATAAAATAAAATAAAGTCAAAAGTTAGTAAAAACCTAAGTCTAATTTATTTTACTTATTATGAAAAATAGTCAAAATCAACCTAATTAAACTAAATCAATTTGGTTAGTATTTATTTACAAAATAATAATTAAGGTGAAATTAATAATTAATAAAAAAAATATTTACATTTTAATGGTCTGAATTTATTATGAAAGTTAATTAATTTGTTAATTAAATAATAATAATATTAATAATTAAAGAAAATATAAAAGAGAAGAAAAAAAAAGAAGAAACCAGGGGGGTGATGACCCAAATATGGAGGTAAGAAAGTTGCAATTCTGGCCCAATAAGTACAAGCCCTGTTGACTTTCTGGATCCTCCAGAGCGCTTGCTTACTGGGAGCATGGTGCTCCTCACCTTTTGATCAGTGGATTCACGTTTATGGCCACTTGGCGCCTGGGTATCTGATATGCATGGTAGACTCCTTGGCAAGCGCTGCATATGAACATATTAAGCAAAATAATACAAATGTTTTGGGTGGACCTGGGAATCGAACCCAGGTCCCAATGATGCACAGCCACCTCACTATCCACTGAACCATGCGCCTGCTTTTGTAATTATAATGGACAATGAACAATATATATAAAAAGATCAATTATGCTGGAAATAAATAAAAGCGCGCGTTATTTTTTGAACGGACCAACCATGATACACCACGTCTTCATCCCCTTCGCTGAACCTGTAAAAAAGTAAAGAGATAGCGGGGGTTTTTAACCCCCACAAAGCAGAACAAGGAATAATAGCGATTAGGTCTAGGATTAACATAAATTGTTCGCGAGGGTTCCACTAGATTCGTCTGAACGCAACGAGTTCAGTCATGGGCACCATGAGGCTTGATTTTTCCTATACTGAAAAGCCCTAATCTGGAAGCTTGGAAACCCTAAAATTCATTAATGGTGATTTATGATTATGGACACCATAATGCAATTCACCTGTACCATTAACTTCAGAGAGGTTCTAGCAATGCAAAGCACACAAAAAATCTTGTTAATGATGCATGAATAATGAATTACGATTGTAAAAAAAAGTACCAAACCATGTGACTGTAAACGGCGATTTCTTGAGGTTAAACGCTTGGTTTTGGTTCCTACACCTTCCTGGGGATCCCTGCAATGTATTAGAATTAACAAAAAGCTCCGAATTAACCTAGAATTAGGAAAACAGTTTTCAAGTTTTTCTTGATTTTTTCAATGTTCTTATGGCTTTTTTACAGCAATCACGTGTCCTGCATTAGGTTTAGCTTGTGCATATGTAGTAGAATGGATTTAGGTTAAATCTTTGACCAAAAATCCATGGAATTATGGTTTGCATATTTGATTTTCAATCACATCTTTTTGCATCTTTTTGATTGACAAAACTTGCTAATTTTGGAGATTTTGGTCCCCTTGATTGATACACGAAATCTCCAGCATATGTTGACCACTTTTGCTTCACAAAAAGATTGAGAAATCATATCTTGATATTTTCCTACAATTAAATGAATTAAATGAATTAATATTGATTAAAAATTCAATTAATTAATAAAAAATAAGAAAAATAATTCAATTTAATCTCAATGGGTCGTGCATAAGCCTTGGGCAAATATTCAAAAAGAAATTTGAGGCCCATTAGCAAAAATAAGGTATTTTGAGCAAAGTTGACTTTTGCAAATTCACAAAAATTTCCCAACTTCTCCAATGCATATCTTGCTCAATTTTGATCATATGAACATGTTCTTGGACATTTTGGAAAGGTCTTGAAGTCCTCTAACCAATGCCTTTTGTCCCATGTCATTTGGATTTACCAATCTCAAGTTATGGTCTTTGACTTAAAGTGCATTTTTGTTGACTTTTGAAATTGACCTATAATATAGAAATTGATAACTTTTTGTGAGAGCATTTATTGGACTTGGAATGTGAAGATGAGTTGTAGGAAATGTCATTCCCTTAAAAATGAGCATTGGATGGGATTTTTCTGATGAACCATGAAAAAGTTATGCCCTGGTCAAGTTACAGTTGACTTTTCTACTGTCCAAAAATAATAACTTTTGGCATCTTGATGATTTTTGAGCCATGCTTGTGGAATCATGATCAAGACTTGATCAAATGATGATTGTGTACTCAAAATAAGATGTTGACCAAAAATTCTGACTTTTGACTACAAAATGACCATATTACCCATGCAGTTGACTGTGGATCAAATAGGGCTTTTGACTGTGCAAATTGACACTGTGAGTCTTGAGACTTGGCATGTAGGTGTTTGAGAATGCATATAGGCATATGAGACTTGATTGAGCCATTAAAAACCTCAAATTCTTTGAAAGAAACAAAACCCTAAATTTGTCCGGCTTAGGAGGCAGTTGGGCTGTGCAACCCTTGAGAAATCTTGAACCATTTGAAGATGATTCTTGATAAATCTTGAAGAATATGGGAGGGCAAATTTTAGGGTACAACAAATAGGCTATGCATGACAAGATCTATCTTAACTTAAAATCAACCGTAGCTCACCATAACATGTACAAAGATAACATAACTGAAAATTGACACATTTGCACATGCCACTCCTAGGGTACGCCTCACTTGGTTGCCTCGAACGTGGTCATTGAGTGTAGGAAGTTTTAGAGGTCGCCCTCTTGTCCAAAGATCATAAGTTTCCTCGGATAAAATGATCTAAGACATTAGGGTTACCGCTAAGGCGTCCTAACATTGCTTTAGTGACCACATGTCCCTAAATCGAATTGACCCGAAAACTCCAACGATGGTGCTACCTACTCCTCAATAGTGGGATAGCACTGTCTAAAGGACATTTGTACAGTTTAATTCCTTTTTGAGTAGGTAGATGTTCTTAAGTACTTTCTCCTTTTAAAACAAAAACAAAACTTTTTGCACTTACACTTCTTCCAAACAAAAACTCTTTTCAAACCCACAATCACAAAGAAAAGCAGACTTTTGAAAACACAATGAGAAAGTACCTAAGAGCCCGTGGATAACCATGGATAGAAAGGGTGCTAACACCTTCCCTTTCTACAATCTACCTCCCTAACTCGAGAAACATCTCAAAAAGGAATTTTTCTGTGCTTTTGTCCTTTCCTTGTTGGATAAAATAAAAGACGGTGGCGACTCTTGCTTACCGCGACATTTTGCGAAAACAAACGCAAACGCGAACCAGCATTCCAAAACAGCCAGTTCTATTTCCACTGATCACACTCATGCAAAGGCCTTGGTAAAATTCTTCAAAACTGCTCATGTAGCCCAAGAAACATTTGCCGATCAGTTCCAAGACTGTGTAGCCAGCTTGACTGCAGATAATGGCTTAGGTTTTTCAGATGTTGATTTAACGCCAAAAGGGAGGAAGCATAATGAAGCATTACATGTCTCAGTTGAATGTAGGGGAACAACCTTGGCTCATATTTTGGTGGACACTGACCCGTCTCTGAATGTGTTGCCTAAAAAGGTTCTTGATAGGCTTGACCATGAAGGATTGACACTGAAACCAAGCAACATAGTAGTGAGGGCCTTTGACGGCTCAAAAAGGATGGTACATGGGGAAGTGGACATCCCCATAAAGGTTGGAACCCAAACGTTTGACTCAACTTTTTATGTAATGGATATTCTCCCTTCATATTCCTACTTACTAGGCCAACTTTGGATTCACAATGCTGGCGTTGTTACCTCTATGTTGCACCAAATGCTGAAATATCCAATTCAAGGGAAGATTATCACCGTTCATGGAGAAGAAGAGTATATGGTCAACCATCTAAATTCCTTCAGATATATGGAATTAGATGGTGAATTTATTGAAACTCCATTCGAATACTTTGAATAGGTCCCGCAAGATATAGCAGTAACCAAGGTTGCGTCTCAAATTCCCAAGATCACAAGGCCTCCACTCAGGATGTCATCTTTGAAGGATGTCAAGGCAGTGATAGAAGAAGGTGGGTGCGCTATTTGGGGACAACTTCCAGATATCCCATACAAATCTGACAAATTTTGTCTGGGTTTCACTTCAGGTGCCCAGAAGGTTGTACGTCGCGCTCGTGCCGGAGGACCACCCTTGAAGATCAGCAACCGCGAAGTCAATGCAGTGGAGGAGGATGAAGACAGCTACAACCTGAAGGATTGAATCTTCCCAACTGTCAGTGGAGGGCTCAGCAACTGGGAGGCTAGAGATTTCGTCCCGATCACATTTATCCCACAGTTATTTGTCTTTACATTTTGTCGGATCTATAATATTAAAATAATTCAGACTCTTAAAACCTTGTGTCTTACCCGAGGCACAATGGTCCATTTGTAAGGGTTATTATCTCATTTCCATATGACATCAATAAATCATGGACGTTTTTGCATACAAACTTTGTGCTCATTGTTTTTCTTTTTACATTTTTCATTTCTTACAAAGATAGTTATACTCTTACACACACTCACACTCACAATGCAGGTCTACATCCATTCGGGGTCCCATGGGTAACGGTTCTGCTATGGCCTTTTGTGACTCTGAAAATCTAATCTACCAAGCCGAAGATGAAGGTGAGGAAGATTGTGAAGTACCAGGGGAACTCGCTAGGTTACTGCAACAAGAAGAGAGGACCATTCATCCCTGCAAAGAGCCAGTAGATAATATCAACCTAAGTACCGAAGAAGACAAAAGAGAAGTCAAGGTGGGTGCCAATCTGGAACTCTGTCAAGGAGCGTCTAATTTAATTGTTACACGATTATGTTGAAATCTTTGCCTGGTCGTGCGAAGAAATGCCAGGACTTGATACAGATATCATAGTACATCGTCTACCTACAAAAGAGGACTGTCCACCAGTAAAGCAAAAGATCAGTCGTATGCGACCAGATATGTCAAAGAAGATTAAAGCAGAAGTCATGAAGCAATTCAACGCCAGATTCTTGGTCGTCACCTCCTATCCGCAATGGGTTGCCAATGTTGTTCCCGTTCCCAAAAAGGACGGCAAGGTACGAATGTGCATGGACTACAGAGATTTGAATAGGGCAAGCCCTAAGGATGATTTCCCATTTCCCCACATTGATATTCTAGTTGACAATATGGCACAGTACAAAGTGTTTTCCTTCATGGACGGTTTCTCAGGCTACAACCAAATTAAAATGGCGCCTGAGGACATGGAGAAAACAACATTTGTCACACAGTGGGGCACATTCTGCTACAAGGTTATACCATTCGGACTGAAGAATGTTGGGGCAACCTATCAGCGTGCCATGGTAGCTCTATTTCACGACATGATACATCATGAAATATAGGTCTATGTGAACGACATGATAACTAGCTCTCAAACAGAAGAAGAGCATCTTGATCATTTACAGAAATTGTTTGACAGGCTAAAGAAATACGAGTTGAGGTTGAACCCAAATAAGTGCATGTTTGGTGTAAGGTATGGTAAACTCCTAGGCTTTGTCGTCAGCAATAAAGGTATTGAAGTAGATCCTGCCAAGGTGAAAGCGACACAAGAGATGCCTGCTCCTCGTACTGAGAAGGAAGTCAGAGGATTCTTGGGACGTTTAAACTACATTGCCAGATTCATTTCTCACCTGACAGCTACTTGTGAACTAATCTTCAAGTTACTGAAGAAAGATCAAGTAGTCAAATGGAATGATGAGTGCCAAACTGCTTTCGACAAGATCAAAGAGTACCTGCAAGAGCCTTCTGTGTTGATGCCACCAGTCGAGGAAAGACCGTTGATCATGTATCTGACTGTTTTGGAAAATTCAATGGGGTGTGTGTTGGGGCAGCATGACGAGTCTGACCGAAAAGAGCTTGTTATTTATTACCTGAGCAAAAAGTTTACCGACTATGAAACAAGATATTCACTGCTCAAGAAAACTTGCTGCATTCTGGCATGGGCTGCTCGCCAGCTAAGACAGTATATGCTGACCCATACTACCTTGTTGATATCTAAAATGGATCCAATAAAATACATCTTTGAGAAACCTGCTCTCTCTGGGAGAATAGCAAGATGGAAGATGATCCTGACAGAATATGACATACAATATACTACCCAGAAAGCAATAAAGGGCAGTGTACTAGCTGATCACCTTGCTCACCAAGCTGTAGAAGACTACCAGTCCATGAAGTTCAATTTCCCGGATGAATACATCATGATGGTAAACAACTGTGAAGAATTCAGGCCATATGACGGACCTGAACAAGGATCCCGATGGACCCTGGTTTTTGATGGGGCATCTAACGCACTCGACAATGGTATTGGTGTTGTACTCATATCTCCTAAAGGGTTTCATACTCCCTTTACTGCAAGACTCTGCTTCAATTGTAGAAATAACATGGCAGAATACGAAGCGTGCATTTTTGGTCTCAAAGTTGCCATAGATTTGGGGATCAAATCCTTGAATGTATTCGGAGATTCAACTTTGGTCATCAGCCAGATCAAAGAGGAATGGGACACCAAACACCCTAACCTTATCCCTTACAAAGAACATGTGTTGACATTTCTCCCATATTTTGAGAAGATTACCTTCGAGCATTTCCCTCGAGAAGAAAATCAGCTGGCAGACGCACTATCCATAACGTCATCTATGTTTAAACTTAAATGGGATAACGAGGCTCCCCAGATCACCATTGAACGAATGGATGAACCAACTCACTGTCACGAGATTAATACTGAAGAAGTAGTGGACCAGCCTTGGTTTCACGAAGTCAAGAGGTATCTCGAGGCTCAAGAATACCCAGAAGGAGCTTCAGTCAATGATAAGAAGTTCTTAAGGAGATTCTCTGCTAAGTTCTTCCTTAGTAATGGCATTCTCTACAAACTCAACCATGACTCTGTGTTATTTCGATGCGTAGACAAGGTTGAAGCAGAAAGGATCACGGCTGAGTTACATGAAGGCACTTTTGGCACCTATTCCAGTGGGCATACGATGGCAAAGAAAACCCTACGGGAAGGCTATTATTGGTCTACCATGGAAGTATATTGCTATCAACACTCTTGAACCTGCCATAAGTGTTAGATCTATGCTGATAAGGTGCACGTACCTCTGGTTCCTCTGAATGTCTTGACGGCTCCTTGGACCTTTGCTATATGGGGCATCGATATGATTGGGGAAATTAAGCCAACAGCCTCCAATGGACGTCGCTTCATCTTAGTGGCCATTGACTATTTTACAAAGTGGGTTGAGGCAACCTCTTTTGCTTCCGTGACTGTTGTACCCCAAAATTTTCCCTCTCAATTCTCAAGGCCTTTCTTACAAGGATTTTCAAGGTTCAAGCTTGAACCAAAGCATTGGGATTTTCCAATACCAAAATTAAAAGGAAACTATCAAAAATGGAGAAAAACAGATAAAAATAACATTTTGACAAAATTGGAGAAATACAAGTGCTCTTCGTTTCAGCTCTTTCGATTGGCCTTTTGACCTCTTTCGACACAAGCTTGACTTGCATCTTTCGATTAGCCTTTTGGCCTCTTTCGACACAAGCTTGACTTGCATATTTCGATTGGCCTTTTGGCCTCTTTCGACACAAGCTTGACTTGCATCTTTCGATTGGCCTTTTGGCCTCTTTTGACACAAGCTTGACTTGCATCCTTCGATTGGCCTTTTGGCCTCTTTCGACACAAGCTTGACTTGCATCCTTCGACTGGGCATGGGCCTCTGACACAGTTTGGTTTGGATTCACAAGGAAAAGAGCCTCTTGTAATCTATTTCATTTACAAGGCAAAAACCCTCTTGATGATGTCCTTCGATCCAGGAGGAAAAAGCCTCTCTTTTGCCCTCATTCGAAGCACACATTTGGCCCCTTCAAATGATGCACAAAGATGATTCGTTCGAAGGACACTTGTTGGAGGAAAGTCAAACAATGTGTTGGAAGAAGAATCTGGTCGAAGGAAGGTTAAAATGAAAGGATAAAATATTCAAAGATGCTTGCTGCCAAGTTCAGACATGGTACACTGGCCAAAACTGCTGCATAGCAGTCCTGAAACACTGCCCCATTCTTGCACCGAAATAGCATACAAGCACTGTCCCTCGAAGGCTGCAAAGAGCAGTTTACTCAAATTGTTCAAATTATTTTGTTTTCCCTCCAAAAGCTTCAGCCAACTTTGCCTATAAATAAGAGGCTCCAACACATGTTTAAGGGAATTTTTGGACCAGAGGAACGAATCCCCCAAATTTTCTCAAACACAATAAAACTCTCAAAGTTCATCAACACTTGAGAAATCACAAAAAAACCAGAATCACATTCATCTCCTTCGACTCTGAAGAACAACCACACTTCAGTCTCCTTTGAATCAAAGAAGCATCACACTTGCTTTTTCTTTTCGTTCAAATCCAGCGTTCCAAGCACAGCTATTGACCCCTCTTTCAAATCTAGCATCCAGGGCCACCACTCAAGGCCCCACATCCATTCAAGGCCTGAATCAAGGTAAGTTATTCTTACCTTTGAACTTTTCGTTTCATGGCATAAGAATTTTCCCTTTCGTTTGAAACTTGTACATACCATTGTTCCTTTCGTTTCCACCTTTTTAACATATTTTTTAGAGCTAAGCCTTTCGTTTTGCTTTCTGTTTACCTGAACTTGCTTTAATTATTAAACTATTTACAAGACAAATACTAGCATGGCCTCAGGTCATGTTGCCATTTAATGCTTGAAATGAAAGAAACAGGAAACATGAAATAGGAAACGAAGCTTCTGGCTTCTACCCTCTTTCTCCAGGTCAAACGAAAGAGACAATCAGGAGGAAAAACCATGTTGACTTCTAGGCCCAAACGAAAAGCATGCCTTCACTGACTTCCAGGCTCAGTCAAAAGGCATTCCCTCACTGCTTTCAACCTCCAGTCGAAGAAGGCAACAAGGCAGAACCAGAAGGCTTCGCCATACACTGACTTCCAAGCCCCAGTCGAAGGATACAACTTGGTGCTGCCTTTTCCCAATCGAAGGACAGGACCTCGCCCCTACCAAGGCCCAATCGAAAGACGTGACTTTGCTGTTGCCAGCCCTAATCGAAGGAGGCCAACAGAATGCAAATCGAAGGCTGCTTCCCCCCAATCGAAAGACACTCATTTTTCTTACTTTTATCTTATTTTTTCCTTTACATTTCTATGCACTTCAATATGGTTGTAATAGTGTAGGATTTATTTTTTTTGCACTTTTTATTACCTTTGTACAAATTCTAGTAACTAGGTGTGCATGACAAGATTAACCTTTAATTTAAAATCAACCGTAGCTCACCATAACATGTACAAAGATAATATAACTGAAAAAACAATACACCCGCACATGCCACTCTTAGGGTACGCCTCACTTGGTTGCCTCGAACGTGGTCATTGAGTATAGGAAGTTTTAGAGGTCGCCCTCTTGTCCAAAGATCATAAGTTGCCTCGAAACGGTTGCCTCGGATAAAAATGATCTAAGACATTAGGGTTACCGCTAAGGCGTCCTAACATTGCTTTAGTGACCACACGTCCCTTAATCGAATTGACCCGAAAAACTCCAACGACGGTGCTACCTACTCCTTAGTAGTGGGATAACATTGTCTAAAGGACATTTGCACAGTTTAATTCCTTTTTGAGTAAGTATAGGTTCTTAAGTACTTGGTCTTTTGAAAACAAAACAAAACTTTTTGCACTTACACCCCTTTCAAACAAAAAAAACTCTTTTCAAACCCACAATCACAAAGAAAAGCAATCTTTTGAAAACATAATGAGCAAGTACCTAAGAGCCCATGGATAACCACAAATAGAAAGGGTGCTAACACCTTCCCATTCTATAATCTACCTCCCGAACCCGAGAAACATCTCGAAAAGGAATTTTTCTGTGCTTTTGTCCTTTTCTTGTTGGATAAAATAAAAGACGGTGGCGACTCTTGCTTACCGCGACATTTTGCAAAAACAAACGCAAACGCGATCCAGCATTCCAAAACAATCAGTTCTCATTCCCACCGATCACAGTGACCAAGAATGTTTTCACCCGGTTCATCAAGCAGAATCTCATCTATCGATATGGTATCCCAGAGAGCATCATTACAGACAATGGTACGAACCTGAACAATACTATGATCACCGCCCTGTGCGAGCTATTCAAGATCCAGCAACACAATTCTTCCCCTTACCGGCCAAAGATGAATGGTGTTGTTGAAGCCGCAAATAAGAACATTAAAAAGATTATACAGAAAATGACAGTCACATACAAAGACTGACATGAGATGCTACCATTCGCTCTTCATGGGTATCGTACCACAGTGTGCATGTCAACCCAGGCAACACCCTACTCGCTGGTATACAGCATGAAGGATGTTTTTCCTCTTGAGGTCCAGATCCTCTCTTTGATAATTATAAAGGAGGCAGGGTTGAACGAAGACGATTGGATCTAGACTCGACTTGACCAACTGAACTTGATTGATGAGAAAAGGCTTACTGCTGTCTGTCATGGTCAAATGTATCAAAAACGGATGATAAAGGCTTTTAACAAAAAGGTCAGACGCCAAGTATATCAAGTCGGGGATCTGGTGATCAAGCACATCATACTGCTGCAAGGTGACCCCAGGGGCAAATGGACTCCTACATATGAAGGACCATTTGTAATAAAAAGCATATTCTCTGGTGGAGCAATGATCTTAACCACCATGGATGGCGACGACCTGCCGCACCCTGTGAATGCAGACATTATCAAAAGATACTACGCATAAGAGACCCGCTAGGTTGACACACCTAGGCAAAACAAGGGCATCCCGCCGAACCAAAAATGTTCGGGCAAAAATTAGGGATAAAACAAAAAAAATCTGTACACCCGGCAAGTTGAAAACCCGAAAGGGCAACTTGGGCAAAAAAGGGTTTCCCGGTGGACTGAAAACCCGAAAGGGGGATCCAGGCAAAAGTTAGGGAATTAAAACGTATGACTATGTCCCGTTGGATCACCTTACGAACAACCTTTGGATTCAATTGACAACTCAGCGGTTTCGATCAATTTAATCAACTTCGGACAAGGAAACAAATAGACAAGATGCTCAGAGACACAAAGGTTATAGCAGAATGGGAACCCCATGGGATTATTGCACATAACTATCTTTTCTTTGTATCAAATTTTCCTTTTTTATGACAACATTCTCTTACTAGAATGTTTGTCTCATTGTACAAAAATACTTACTCCAAGTCAATACAAAGATATCCCTTTGAAAGTGCAAAACTATCTGTTTTTATTTACTTTTGTGTTTTGTTTACAAAAACGTCCAATGATTTATTTTTGAACATATGCATTTGAACATAATTACTATTTACAAATGAACAAAATAAAAAGACAATCACTGATGGCTTTAAGGTAGGGAAATCTCTCTAAGCTATTTCCATAAAACCCCTGTAGCGTGCAGTTTAATCCCCAGCGGAACAGAGCTTCCAGTTATCAATCCCCAGTAGAAGTCACCAAAATTCTCAAGATTCCCAAACAGGATTTCACAGACAATACACGGCCTTTCCCTTACAACAAAGTTTATTTCTCTAAGCGAAAATTCATCAATACTTCAACTTCACAACATGAAGACTTACACTCTATATCCTCAACAACAGTCAGGGATTTATTTTCCCTAATCCAACAAGCAGTGCAACAGATTAGCTCACATACGCATACATCGCATCCATATATCATAAACATTGATAACACGAACGCATTATACCTTGCATTTCATACAACATGACATTGCATATTAACTAACATTTTACCCTTTTCAGGATAAGGTTAATCAACAGCTACCATTAACAATGTTCAAAGACTTTTCAGATACAATACAAATACGCTCCAGACACGGATGCCATTCTGATACTCATTCATATTCAAAGTTTCTAGATACAGTTCAGATACGCATCAGACACAACGCCATTCTGATACTCATTTAGATTCAATCCTCAGATACAGTTCAGATATGCTCCAGACACGGACACCATTCTGATACTTATTCAGATTCAACTCTCAGATACAGTTCAAATAC
The DNA here is from genome assembly GCA_948472305.1 of Vicia faba. Lineage (NCBI taxonomy): Eukaryota > Viridiplantae > Streptophyta > Magnoliopsida > Fabales > Fabaceae > Vicia > Vicia faba. The sequence continues at coordinate 712,299,913 of OX451735.1, forward strand.
GCTCCAGACACGAATGTCATTCTGATACTCATTCAGATTCAGTTTTCAGATACAACTCAGATACGCTCCAGACACAAATTTCATTCTGATACTCATTCAAATTCAACTTTCAGATACAGCTCAGATACGCTCCAGACACTGATGCCATTCTGATACTCATTCAGATTCAGCTTTGGGATACAATTCAGATATGCTCTAGACGCGGATGCCATTCTGATACTCGTTCAGATTCAACTTTCAAATACAGTTTAACAACCACTTTTGATGGCATCTACAAGCCCATCTCTAACAACTTTCAATCATCTCTCCAAATGGCATCTCTAAGCCTATTCCCTTAACCATCACATCACCAAGTGCAAATTTTTGGGCACCCTAGTGTCCAATCATCTTCCACCTTCGAGTCACGAATGGAAAAACTCGCTAATCTAACTCTTTAGGATTAAGAAGATTGAATAGGGACAACTGTTGTACCCCAAAATTTGCCCTCTCATTTACCAAGAATTTGCTCATAAGATCTCCCTTGACTCAGGACTGCATTAGGGTTTGATCAGCTCAAGACACCTCCTTAAGCACTGATGACCAAAATTAGGGTTTAAGTTTGCACAAGGATTTTTGAACTTCCAATGCCCCATATGACTTCATGGATCATTATGGACCCCCAAGATTACTCATGTCAAGTTTCAAGCTTTGGATCACACTTTTGCTAAGTCAATTGAATAGTTGACCTAAAAAATCAACTGTATTGGGGAATGTGATACGGTGGGAGAACTGACTTGAGGTTTTTGCGTTTTGTCGCAAATGTTGCGGTTAGCAAGAGTCGTCACCGACTTTTATTTTATCTAAAAGGAAAGGTAAAAAAGCACAGGAAAGACCTTTGAGATGTTTTCTTGAGTTCAGGGGGTAGATTATGAAAAGGGAAGGTGCTAGCACCCTTTTCATCCATGGTTTTCCATGGGCTCTTAGTTACTTGTTTAGATCACTTGCTTTGTTTTGTTTGAAATGGTGTTTGGTGTGGTTTTGAAAGTATTTGTAAAAGAGACCATTCGTTTAGGCAATCTTTGTAATGATTCTCGTTCGTAAGAATGTATACAAAGATGTTTGTCTTTTGAAAATGTTTTCAATATTTTGTAAGATGTTTTGAAATGTGTGTGTGTGTGTGTTTTTGAAAATAGCAAGGATTGTTTGAAATGGAGCAAGTAACTTAGAAGCTATCTACCTACTCAAATGTCTTTCTTGTGTATTTTTATTCCTTTGACATTGTTGACTTACCATTGATTTGGTAAGCAACCTTATCTTTGGATGTAAACGGGACGGGCGTGGGTCATCGTATAACCATGATAGCAATGTTGCCAAGTATCTTAGCATTTTTGAGGGACCAAGATCATTTTATAAGGCAACTTTTGAATAGCGTCATCGAGGGGCTATGATCTTATATTTGTTTTGTTTTGCCAAGATACTTCGCATGCGTAACATAGCCATTTTATTTTAGGAAACCAAATGGAGAAACCCTAAGGATGCTTGTATGCAAGTGTGTTATTTACATGCATTTTGTCTTTGATTAGGATTGTCTATTTTGTTGTTTTTATCTTGCCATACATTTCCTATTTTACTAGCAAGCATACAGAAATAATAAAATGCAAAAAGATAAAACCCTACACTATTACAACCATATTGAATAGCATGAAATTATAAAGGCAAAAATAAAGTAAAGGCAACAAAAAGAAGGTCTTTCGACTCAGACAGAAACCCTTCGATTCTGCGTATTCTTTGGTTTCTTTCGATCTGGAGTCTGGAATTAGTCATGCCCTTCGATTTGCCTTTGTCTCCTTCGACTGGGGGTTGGAGTCAGTAAGGTTCTGGCTTTTCCACAGGCTCCTTGCTGACTCACTGTAAGCATCTTAGGCCCTCTGATTGTGATTTGAAAGGCTTATGCAACTAGCCAATCGAAGGGTATAACAAACTTGTCTTAAGTTCTTAAAATGCAACATCCAAACATAACTACAGTCCAGGGGTTAGCATAAAAACAAAACAATGGGTCTCAAAGTCCAAAGTATAACAAATTAAGGTTGAGTTTTCAACATATGGGCAGTCAAAATCGAATGTTAAAACATGGTCCATAAATGTCTACATTTTTTTCTTTATTGGTATGTACACATGATGTTTAAATGAAAGAGTTCCAAGTTTAGAGAGAACTTACCTCTTGAAGTGCTTAGTCGAAAGAGCTGTAGGTGACTTTTTTTGATGGTGGAGAGGGCTTCACTGGGATCCTTCTGAAGCTAGTTTTGTTACTGTTTGGTTCGGCCAGTCACAAAATTGAAAGAGAGTATATCATGGTGATGTGTGAATCGAAGGTTGCTGCAGTCTAGGGGAAGTAAATCGAAAGGTATACTACTGAGGCTTTTTTATGAAAAAATCTTAGAGTTTTGAAGGTCCAAAAATATTGGAGAGTTTGAGAATATGGGAGAGTTTGAGAATATGGGAGAGTTTTAGTGCTTGAGGATTTTTATGATTTTTTTCTCTTTAGCAAAAATATGGACCCTTTCTTTGTCAATGGTTCCTCTATTTATAGAGAAAAGGTTTGGAAGTTCAAACAAAGATGTGGCTTGGCTAAAACGTGAATATTAAGCTATGTCAGATTTTCAAAGATCCCAAGGTGAAGTACTGAAGTTGTTGGTTAAAAGGGGATGACTTCCCTGACTTATGGTGAAGTACAAACATGCTTTTTAGCAATGCACGGGCTTTCGGATAGGGTTTGTACTTAGCAAGTTCACTTTCATGCAAAAAACTTATGGACAAAGGATTAATCACCTGGGCAATAGCTTAATCCAAAATGTAAGCAATTAATTATGGAGTGAAATACAAGCATTAAGGCTTGTAAAGTAAGATCACGTAGCAGGGTCCAAAGATTTGATCAGTTATCCTTTCAAAATCCTATTTTCCACTTGTGTCGAAGAGTTCTAGAAATGTACTAAAGAAAACTGTGTCGAAGGATTCAGAATTGGTTTGAAAGATGGTGATTCGAAGGGAACCAAAACTCCAATCGAAGCCTTTGTGTGAAGGTGGCTCATGTCCAATCGAAAGCTTGCATGCCAGAGGTTATATGTGGTTGAACAAAAGAGTGTATGTAGGAGGACAAAATGTTCATATTCGAAAGAGGCAAATAGGGAACAAAAAGTGAAAATTGAAGGATGTTAAAAGAGAGCCTTTTGCCTTGGAAATGAAATAAATTACAAGAGGCTTTTTCCTTTGTGAATCCAAACCAAAATGTGCCAGAGGCCCATGCCCAGTCGGAGGTTGCAAGCCAAGCTTGTGTCGAAATAGGCCAAAAGGTCAATCGAAGGAGCTGAAACGAAGAACACTTGTATTTCTCCAAATTTTATCAAAATAACATTTTTATCTGTTTTCTCCCTTTTTGACAGTTTCCTTTTAATTTTGGTACTGGAAAATTCCAAAGTACTTGTGCAAGCTTGAACCTTGAGAAACTTTGTGAGAGAAGCCTTGAGAATTGAGAGGGTAAATTTTGGGGTACAAAAGTTGCCCATGTTCAATATTCTTACACCTGAAGAGTTAGATTGGCGAATCTGCCATTTGTGACTTGAAGGTGAAAGATTATTGGACACTAGAGTGCCCAGAAATTTGCACTCGATGATGTGTAGTTGAAGGAATGGGCTTAAAGATTCCATTTGGATAAGTGATTGAGTCTTGTTGGAGATGGGCTTGTAGATGCCATCCAAGAATGTTTGTTGAATTGTAAGTTGTAAGTCAAAAGAATAATTATCAGAATGGTGTGCGTGTTTGGCACGTATCTGAGCTGTATCTGGAGACTGAATTTGTATGAGCGACAGAAAAGCCTCTGTGTCTGGAGCGTATCCGTACTGTATCTGAAAGATGAATCTGAATGAGTAACAGAATGACATCCGTGTCTGGAGCGTATTCGTACTGTATCTGAATGAGTAACAGAATGACTTCCGTGTCTAGAGCATATCTGAACTTGAATCTGAATGAGTAACAGAATGACTTCCGTGTCTGGAGTGTATCTGAACTGTATCTGATAGTTGAAATCTGAATGAGTATCAGAATGACATCCGTATTTGGAGCGTATCTGAACTGCATCTGATAGTTGAAATCTGAATGAGTATCAGAATGGCATCCGTGTATGGAGCGTATCTGAAAGCTGAATCTGAATGAGTATTAGGATGGCATCCGTATCTGGAGCGTATCTGAACTATATCTAAAAGCTGAGCATTGTTAATGGTAGCTGTTAATCTTATCCTGAAAAGGGTAGAATGTTAGCTAAAACACAAAGTTATGTTGCATGAAATGTATGATGCAATATAATGTGTTTTATCAATGTTTATGATATGTGGATGTAATGTATGCGCATGTAAGCTGATTCGTTGTATTGCTGAGGAAAATAAATCCTTGATTGCTGCTGAGGATATATGAATTCTTCATGTCTTGAAGTTGGAGTAATTGACAAAAATTCTGTTGTGAGCAATGCCATATATTGCTTGAGTAATTTGCTTGGGGAATCCAGAGAATTTTGATGACTTATACTGGGGGTTTAACAAAGGTAATCCTCGTTCTGTTGGGGAACCATAAAAACTCTGTGGGAAAAAGCTTATTCCCGTTTGGAAAAAGTTCAGGAGTTTCGGTCGTCTGCCACTCTACTGGGGAATTATCCTAGGTTAAGGAGAAACAGAAGTTAGCTGTTATCCGGTTGATTTTCAGGCTTCAAGATGACCTGCTGGGGAATTTGGAGAAACTGAATGGTTTCTGCTGGGGATTGATAGTTGGAAGTTTCAGCTCCACTGGGGATCTTAATGATGTACTGTAGGGATTGCTCATGGAATAGCCTAAAGGAGTTTTCCTATTCTTTCAACCTGTCAGTAATTGTTCTTTTTCATTTTGTTTATTTGTAAACAGTAATTATGTTCAAATGCATATGTTGATTAATGAATCATTGGACGTTTTTTTGCAAATAAAACACAAGTGTAAAATAAAAGGACAAATAGTTTTCTGTACTTTAAAGAGATATCTTTGTATTTACTTTGAATAAGTATTTTGTACAAAAGGGACAAACATCCTAGTAAGAGGATGGTGTCATAAAAATAAGAAAAATTTATACAAAGAAAGATAGCTATATGTGATAATCCCATGGGGTTCCCATTCTTCTATAGCCTCTGTATCTCCAAATATATTGTCCATTCGTTGCTTCGTCCAAAGATAATTGAATTGATCAGAAGCTCAAAGTTTGTCAGTGAAGAGATTGTCCTCAAAGTGATCCGACGAGACATAGTCATACGCTTTAACTCCCTAACTTTTGCCTGGACCGCCCTTTCGGGTTTTCAGTCCACCAGGAAACCTTTTTTGCCCAAGTCGCCCTTTCGGGTTTTCAACTTGTCGGGTGTACAATTTTTTTATTTTATCCCTAATTTTTGTCCGAACCTTTTGGTTCGCCGGGATGCCCTTGTTTTGCCTAGGTGTGTCAACCTAGAGGGTCTCTTATGCGTAGTATCTTTTGACTATGTCTGTGTTCGCAGGGTGTGGCAGGTCGTCCCGTCCACGGTGGTCAAGATCATTGCACCACCAGAGAAGATGTTCTTGATTACAAATGGTCCTTCATAGGTAGGAGTCCATTTTCCCCCGGGATCACTTTGTGGCAAGATGATGCGCTTGATCACTAGATCTCCAACTTGATATTTTTGGCGTCTGACTTTCTTGTTGAAAGCCTTGATCATCCGTTTTTGATACATCTGACCGTGGCAAACAACAGTAAGTCTCTTTTCATCAATTAAGTTCAGTTGATCAAGTCAGGTTTGGATCCAATCGTCCTCACTCAAACTTGCATCTTTCATGATTCTCAAAGAGGGAATTTGAACCTCAATAGGTAAAACAACCTCCATGCCATAAACCAAAGAACAAGGTGTTTCCCCAGTTGATGTGCGAGCCGTGGTACGATATCCGTGGAGAGGAAACGGTAACATTTCATGCGAGTCCTTGTAGGTGACCGTCATTTTTTGTATGATCTTTTTAATGTTTTTATTAGCAGCTTCGACTGCACCATTCATCTTTGGCCGATAGGGGGATGAATTGTGATGTTGAATCTTGAACTGCTCGCACAAGGAGGTGATCATAGTATTGTTAAGGTTTGTACCGTTATCAGTGATGATCCTTTCTGGGATACCGTATCGGCAAATAAGATTCTACTTGATGAAGCGGGCAACAACATTCTTAGTAACAGATGCAAAGGAAGCTGCTTCGACCCACTTGGTGAAATAGTCAATGGCCACTAGAATGAAACGGTGTCCATTAGAGGATGTAGGCTTGATCTCCCCAATCATATTAATTCCCCACATAGCGAAGGGCCAAGGAGCTGTTAAGACATTTAGAGGAACCAGAGGCACATGCACCTTGTCTGCATAGATTTGACACTTATGACAGGTCCGAGAGTGTTGATAGAAGTCTGCTTCCATGGTAAACCAGTAATAGCCTGCCCGTAGAATTTTCTTCGCCATCGTATGCCCACTAGAGTGAGTGCCAAAGGTACCTTCATGAAATCCAGCCATGATCTTTTCAGCCTCAATCTTATCCACACAACGGAGTAGAATAGAATCATGATTACGTTTGTATAGGATGCCATTACTTAGGAAGAACTTAGCAGAGAATCTCCTTAGGAACTTTTTATCATTGATTAAAGCTCCTTTCGGATATTCTTGAGCCTCGAGATACCTTTTGACTTCATGAAACCACGGCTAGTCCACTGCTTCTTCAGTATTAATCTCATGACAGTGTGCTGGTTTGTCTATTCGTTCAATGGTGATCTGGGGAGCCTCGTTATCCCAATTAAGTTTAAACATAGATGACATTGTAGCTAGAGCATCTGCTAGCTGATTTTCTTCTCACGGGAAATGCTCGAAGGTAATCTGCTCGAAATGTGGTAGCAATGTCAAAACATGTTCTTTGTAAGGGATAAGGTTTGGATGCTTAGTGTCCCAGTCTCCTTTGATCTGACTGATGACCAAAGCTGAATCCCCAAACACATCTAAAGATTTGATTCCCAAGTCTATGGCAGCCTTGAGGCCAAAGATGCATGCTTCGTATTCTGCCATGTTGTTCGTACAGTTAAAGCAAAGTCTGGCAGTAAAAGGAGTATGGCACCCTTCCGGAGATATGAGTACAACGCCGATACCATTACCAAGTGCATTGGATGCCCCATCAAAGAACAGGGTCCATCGGGATCCTTGTCTAGGTCCGTCATATGGTCTGATTTCTTCACAATTATCTAATGTCATGATGTCTTCGTCCGGGAATTCAAACTTCATGGACTGATAATCCTCTACAGCTTGATGAGCAAGATGATCAGCTAGCAAACTGCCCTTTATAGCTTTTTGGGTTGTGTACTGTATGTCATATTCTGTTAGTATCATCTGCCATCTAGCTATCCTCCCAGACAGAGCAGGCTTCTCAATGATGTACTTTATCGGATCCATCTTAGATATCAGCAAAGTGGTATGAGTCAACATATACTGTCTTAGTCGGTGAGCAGCCCATACCAGAGCGCAACAAGTTTTCTCGAGCAGTGAATATCTGGTTTCACAGTCGGTAAACTTTTTGCTCAGGTAATAAATAGCGTGCTCTTTTCGGCCAGACTCGTCATGCTTCCCCAATACACACCCCCATTGAGTTCTCTAAAACGGTCAGATACATGATTAGTGGTCTTCCTTCGACTGGTGGCATCAAGACAGGAGGCTCTTGTAAATACTCTTTGATTTTGTCAAAAGCAATCTGATATTCATCATTCCATCTGACTACTTGATCTTTCTTCAACAGTTTGAAGATTGGTTTACAAGTAGATGTTAGGTGAGAAATGAATCTGGCAATATAGTTTAGGCGTCCCAAGAATCCCCTGAATTCCTTCTCAGTGCGAGGAGAAGGCATTTCTTGTATTGCTTTAACCTTGGCAGGATCAACCTTGATGCCTTTGTTGCTGACAATGAAACCTAAGAGTTTACCGGACCGGACTCCGAATGTGCACTTGTTCGGGTTCAACCTTAATTTGTACTCCTTCAATCTGACAAACAGCTTTTGCAAGTGATTAAGGTGTTCTTCTTTAGTCTGTGATCGGGATATCATATCATCTACGTAAACCTCTATCTCATGATGTATCATATCATGAAACAAAGCTACCATGGCGCGTTGATAGGTTGCCCCGGAATTCTTCAGTCTGAATGGCATCACTTTGTAGTAGAACGTACCCCACTGTGTGACAAATGTAGTTTTCTCCATGTCCTCAGGTGCCATTTTAATCTGGTTATAGCCTGAGAATCCGTCCATGAAAGAAAATACTTTGTGCTGGGCTGTATTGTCAACCAGGATGTCGATGTGTGGAAGTGGAAAATCATCTTTAGGGATGACCCTGTTTAAATCTCTATAATCCACGCACATTCTCACTTTTCCGTCCTTTTTAGGTACGGGAACAATGTTGGCCACCCATTAAGGTTAAGAAGTAACAACCAGAAATCCAGTGTTGAACTGTTTCATAACTTTTGCTTTGATCTTCTCTGACATGTCAGGTCTCATGCGACGGACTTTTTGTTTCACTGGTGAACAGTCTTCTCTTGTGGGTAGACGATGTACCACGATATCTGTATCGAGTCCCGGCATGTCTTCGTATGACCAGGCAAAGATCTCAACATAATCATGCAACAACTGAATTAGGCGCTCCTTGACACTCGGCTCTAGATTGGCACCCACTTTGATTTCCTTTTTATCTTCCTCGGTACTCAAATTGATTGTATCCAACATCTCCTCATGAGGCTGAATAGCTCTTTCCTCTTGTTGTAGTAGTCTGGCCAATTCCCCTGGCACCTCACAATCTTCCTAACCTTCGTATTCGACTTGGTAGATCAGATCTTCAGAGTCACTGAAGGCTATAGAAGTATCGTTACCCATGGGATCCCGAATGGAAGGGTACGTGCATTTGTGAGTGTGGGTGTGTGTAAGGGTATAGCCATCTTTAAATAATAAAATGTAAAAGAAAGACAATGAGCACAAAAAGTTTATATGTGAAAAAGCGTCTATGATTCATTGAATGTCATATGAAGATGAAATAAAAACCCTTACAAATGGACCATTGTGCCTCGGGTAAGACACAAGGTTTTTAAAGTGCGAATTGTTCATGAATATTACAAGTCCAACAGAAATGTAAAAGATAAATTATTGAGAGATGAAAGTTATTGGGATGAAATCTCTGGCTTCCCAGTTGCGAAGTCCTCCGTTGACAGTAGGAAATATCCAATCTTCCAGGCTGCCATCCTCTTCATTGTCTTCTACTACATTGACGCCTTGGTTGCTAATCTTCACAGGTGGCCCCCCAGCACGGGCACGACGCACGACCTTTTGAGCAGTTGAAGTAAACCCCAAGCCAAACTTGTTTGATTTGTACGAAAAGTCTAGAAGCTACCCCCAGATGGTGCATCCCCCCTCTTCCACTATTGCCTTTGCATCCTTTAGAGATGACATCCGAGATGGAGGTCTTGTGATCTTAGGAATCGAGGATACCGCCTTGGTCGCTGCCACTTATGGAGAGACTTCTTCAAAATGTTGGAAAGAGGTTTCAATGAACTCGCCATCTAACTCCACATACCGGAAGGAATTCAGATGACCAATCATATACTCCTCCTCCCCATGGACAATTATGATCTTTCCTTGGACCGGGTACTTCAGCATCTGATGCAATATGGAGGTGACAACACCGACATTATGGATCCAGGGGCGTCCTAACAGACAAGAATAAGAAGGACGGTTGTCCATCGCATAGAAGGTTGAGTTGAAAATCTGAGTTCCCACTTTTATTGGGATGTCCACCTCCCCGTGGACCATCCTCTTCGAACCATCAAAAGCTCTCACCACTATGTTGCTGGGTTTTAAAGTCAACCCCTTGCAATCCAATATGTCAAGGGCTTTTTTCAGTAAGACATTCAAAGATGATCTTGTGTCCACCAAGACATAGGCTAGGGTTGTTCCTCTACACTCCACTGAGACATGTAATTCCTCGTTGTGTTTTCTCCCTCTGGGTGTCAAGTCAGCATCATAGAAACCCAAACCATTATCAGCTGTCAAACTGGCCACACAATCCTGGAATTGGTCAGCGGACGTCTCTTGCGACACATGAGCTGTATTCAGAAATTTTACCAGAGCTTTTGCATGTGCCTTAGAGCACAGCAGCAGAGCTAGCATAGAGATCTTGGAAGGGGTTTGCCCCAACTGTTCAACCATATCATAATCACTCTTCTTTATTATCCTCAGGATTTCTTCCATCTCCTTCTTGGATGTTTCAGGGATAGCTAGTGATTGAGCCTTCGTCCGGACAGGCTCCTCTTGAACATTTTTTCCTTTATTCTCAGTAGTGGAAATAGGGATAAGGATTGTGTTGTCTTTGTCGGTAAGTACACTTGCAGGTATAATCACTGGTGCAGAGGTAATCTTCGGGACGACCACGGGTCTAAAGACTGCCCTTTGAGGGGAAATCTCTGGAGAGAAGACTCTACCACTACAGGTAATCTTGCTAGTTCCGACAATATTGCTAATATCGGAATTGTCCTCTTTGGAGCTCTCTTCTTCGGCAGTCAATTCATCTTGTTTAATGCCATGGTAGTAGATTTCTCCACCGTAATTCCATGGTACTGTTTTATCTGATTTGTACTGGACTGGCCCAGGCATTGTAATCTTAAGTGGAGTAGTCTTTGGAGCAGGTGTAATCCTAACGGGTCTTTTAGGGGCCCTGGAAGGATTGGCGTAGATGGTTATAATTGAAAATTATTTAACTGGAACGGGTGAAACAGGAGCATTCTCAAACAAAATTTCTTGGTTATCCATCAGTCGTTGGATACCTTTTTTAAACAGAGGGCAGTCAAATGATGAGGATAGGCAAACATGGCAGTCTTGGTCACAACCTGGGAAAATACCAGCTATCAATAAATTCAACTTAATGATCGGGAGCGGAGTTAACAGTTCATCCACGGTAGCAACAAATAAATCTTCTTCGATAGTGTTGGCATTGTGACTATGCCTAGGCATCGGAGTGGAAATAACATTTGGTTTCTCAGGCGCTTCAAACTCAACTTCCTTCGCATCTATCAGCTCTTGAATTTTGTTCTTCAGAGTCCAACAGTTGTTGGTGTCGTGCCCTGGACTTTCAGAATGGTATGCGCATCTGGCATTCAAAATAATACAAAATTCTAAGGTAAAAAGACATTGCACATCCTCTTTGGTGCAATATAGGTGTTTAGAGTCTGCTCTTCATGAAGTAGCCGAGTGAGTTCCAAAACCTTCTTCTAGCTTGCGTAGAATTGGGCTTCGAAAGTATCGCGCTCTCCTTTGAGCTGTATCCAATCCCTTTGTAGGTCTTCGAGTGATGTAGGCATGTCAGGATGTAGGATAGCGTATGTAACTTCTCCCTCCTTAACAGGCTCAATAATCGATGGGAGAATGGAGGGATAAGGCATCATAGGACTTTGAGTGCGAGTTCGTACCCACTTGAGGCAAGGCTCAAGAGGGATGGAATTATTGTGTCCCAAAGTCTTGCTATCCACCTTGTTTAGCATCCTCCAAGCTCGAATGAATCTCTGGCGAAGTCCTTGATCGTCGTTGTCGTAGTCGAAAACCAATCCTTGAATCAACATATCATGTGGGCCATCCCTTCGGGCATAACCAAACTGTCTTAGAGCCAAGCATGGGTTGTAGGTGATGCCTCCCCTAATGCCAAGTAGAGGGACATTAGGGAATTCCCCACAACGGTCAACAATGATAACATTTTCTTTGGATCGAGAGCACCAATGAATATCTGAATGTTTAAGTGTCATTAACCTTTGTGACCACCTCAAACCTTGCTCATTCTTCAAGACTGATTGGGGAAGATGAGAAATAAACCATCTTGCCAGGAGAGGAGTGCAACACATAAGAACTCCTCTTTTCCTCATTGTACGAGTGTGAAAGAGTGTAGGATATCCCCAAGTAATGTAGGCACCGGGTTGCGAGACATGAAGATTTTGACAGAGCTCACATCTATGAGTTGGTCAGGATTAGGGAACAAGACCATCCCATAGATGAGAAGGGCTACAATCTCCTCAAAAGCTCACAAGTCTAGGGAATTCCAACAGCTTTAGGCCTTCTCAAACAGAAACTTTGCCAAGAAGCCTTTGACACCACTTCTAGTTTCCCAATGAGTTGTGACATCAAATGAGTGCAAGTGCAGGGCTTGAGCAATCTCTTATGGCTTTAGATCTCTTTCTGTACCATTGAAGGGTAGTTGATCGAGAATAGGAATCCTCAGAAGTTGAGAGAATTCTTCCAAAGTGGGCACAAGTTGATAGTCAAGAAATGTGAAGCAATGGTGCAAAGGGTCAAAGAACTGGAAAAGAACCTTCATCATATCCTCCTTTGTGTTGGAAGTCACCAAGTTTAGTAGACGACCATGTCTCTCGATGAATGGAGAATTCTCTGGGATCCTTGAAGCTAGCTCCTTGAGTTATGGAGGAATTCTTACAAGGTTGATTTGGATAGTTTTCATGCGAAGTGAATCCATAACCTACAAAACAAGAACAAAGATGAATCTCCAAAATCCTTGAAATGGTTAGTGAATGCATATGATGTTCATGATGTCCATGATGTTTATGTACAAGCATGTATATACAAACAAATCAAACAAGTTATTAGTTTAGGCTTGCATGGGGTTTCATAGGTAAGTACCCTCTTGAAGTTTAGTTGGCTCAACCTGTCCTAACAATAGTAACCGGGTTCTAAGGAGCTCAATATCACTGGATTGTTTCCTTGTTCATTGTTTCAGTTCAAGCCTCTTTACTGGCAACCAAAATATTCCAAGAAACCAACCCTCAATGAGTGTAGTATCGAGTATCTACCAACTTTGGACTGCACCAAAGCCGGTCATCTCACTACATCCTAAAAGGCCAAGTTGGTCAAGTAAAGGTTCTAGAAGTTCATTAGTGCTTCATGACATCACTCAGCGGCCCCGTATTCTCTTTGATTGACTCAAAGGCTACCGGTACCCACAAATATGTCATACTAATATAGCTATTGCTTAGACCATGTCGGTATACCTCGACAGTTTCCACAACGTATTGCTATTTACCTATAATGTTTCCCAAATCCGGGTGGAGGATTCAAACCCAAACAAAGAACCATAATTGTAAAGCAAACAAGTAAAACAATGTAAGCAAATAAATGTGATCTAAACCCTAAGGTAACCCCACTTTTATAATTTTCCCCAGCAGAGTCGCCAGTTCTGTGATACGGTGGGAGAACTGACTTGAGGTTTTTGCATTTTGTCGCAAATGTTGCAGTTAGCAAGAGTCGCCACCGACTTTTCTTTTATCCAAAAGGAAAGGTAAAAAAGCACGGGAAAGACCTTTGAGATGTTTTCTTGAGTTCGGGGGGTAAATTATGAAAAGGGAAGGTGCTAGCACCCTTTTCATCCATGGTTTTCCATGGGCTCTTAGTTACTTGTTTAGATCACTTGCTTTGTTTTGTTTGAAATGGTGTTTGGCGTGGTTTTGAAAGTATTTGTAAAAGAGGCCATTCGTTTAGGCAATCTTTGTAATGATTCTTGTTCGTAAGAATGTATACAAAAATGTTTGTCTTTTGAAAATGTTTTCAATGTTTTGTAAGATGTTTTGAAATGTGTGTGTGTTTTTGAAAATAACAAGGATTGTTTGAAATGGAGCAAGTAACTTAGAAGCTATCTACCTACTCAAATGTCTTTCTTGTGCATTTTTATTCCTTTGACATTGTTGACTTACCATTGATTTGGTAAGCAATCTTATCTTTGGATGTAAACGGGACGGGCGTGGGTCATCGTATAACCATGATAGCAATGTTGCCAAGTATCTTAGCATTTTTGAGGGACCAAGATCATTTTATAAGGCAACTTTTGAATAGCGTCATCGAGGGGCTATGATCTTATATTTATTTTGTTTTGCCAAGATACTTCGCATGCGTAACATGGCCATTTTATTTTAGGCAACCAAATGGAGAAACCCTAAGGATGCTTGTGTGCAAGTGTGTTATTTACATGCATTTTGTCTTTGATTAGGATTGTCTATTTTGTTGTTTTTATCTTGCCATACATTTCCTATTTTACTAGCAAGCATACAAAAATAATAAAATGCAAAAAGATAAAACCCTACACTATTACAACCATATTGAATAGCATGAAATTATAAAGGCAAAAATAAAGTAAAGGCAAGAAAAAGAAGGTCTTTCGACTCAGACAAAAACCCTTCGATTCTGCGTATTCTTTGGTTTCTTTCGATCTGGAGTCTGGAATTGGTCATGCCCTTTGATTTGCCTTTGTCTCCTTCGACTGGGGGTTGGAGTCAGTAAGGTTCTGGCTTTTCCACAGGCTCCTTGCTGACTCACTGTAAGCATCTTAGGCCCTCAAATTGTGATTCAAAAGGCTTATGCAGCTAGCCAATCGAAGGGTATAACAAACTTGTCTTAAGTTCTTAAAATGCAACATCCAAACATAACTACAGTCCATGGGTTAGCACAAAAACAAAACAATGGGTCTCAAAGTCCAAAGTATAACAAATTAAGGTTGATTTTTCAGCATATGGGCAATCAGAATCGAATGTTAAAACATGGTCCAGAAATGTCTACATTTTTTTCTTTATTGGTATGTACACATGATGTTTAAATGAAAGAGTTCCAAGTTTAGAGAGAACTTACCTCTTGAAGTGCTTAGTCGAAAGAGCTGTAGGTGACTTTTTTGATGGTGGAGATGGCTTCGCTGGGATCCTCCTGAAGCTAGTTCTGTTATTGTTTGGTTCGGGCAGTCACGGAATCGAAAGAGAGTATATGATGGTGATGCGTGAATAGAAGGTTGCTGCAGTCTAGGGGAAGTAAATTGAAAGGTATACTACTAAGGCTTTTTTATGAAAAAATCTTAGAGTTTTGAAGGTCCAAAAATATTGGAGAGTTTAGAATATGGGAGAGTTTGAGAATATGAGGATTTTTATGATTTTTTCCTCTTTAGCAAAAATCTGGACCCTTTCTTTGTCAATGGTTCCTCTATTTATAGAGAAAAGGTTTGGAAGTTCAAACAAAGATGTGGCTTGGCTGAAACGTGAATATTAAGCTACGTCAGATTTTCAAAGATCCCAAGGTGAAGTACTGAAGTTGTTGGTTAAAAGGGGCTGACTTCCCTGACTTATGGGGAAGTACAAACATGCTTTTTAGCAAAGCATGGGCTTTGGGACAGGATTTGTTCTTAGCAAGTTCACTTTCATGCAAAAAAATTCTGGACAAAGGCTTAATCACCTGGACAATAGCTTAATCCAAAATGTAAGAAATTAATTATGGAGTGAAATACAAGCATTAAGGCTTGTAAAGTAAGATCACGTAGCAGGGTCCACAGATTTGATCAGTTATCCTTTCAAAATCCTATTTTCCACTTGTGTCGAAGAGTTCTAGAAATGTACTAAAGAAAACTGCGTCAAAGGATTAAAAATTGGGTTTGAAAGATGGTGATTCGAAGGGAACAAAACTACAATCGAAGCCTTTGTGTGAAGGTGGCTCATGTCCAATTGAAAGCTTACATGCCAGAGGTTATATGTGGTTGAGCGAAAGAGTGTATGTAGGAGGACAAAATGTTCATATTCGAAAGAGGCTAATAGGGAACAAAAAGTGCAAATCGAAGGATGTTAAAAGAGAGCCTTTTGACTTGGAAATGAAATAGATTACAAGAGGCTTTTTCCTTTGTGAATCCAAACCAAAATGTTCCAGAGGCCCATGCCCAGTCGGAGGACGCAAGCCAAGCTTGTGTCGAAATAGTCCAAAAGGTCAATCGAAGGAGCTAAAATGAAGAACACTTGTATTTCTTCAAATTTTGTCAAAATAATATTTTTATCTGTTTTCTCCCTTTTTGACAGTTTACTTTTAATTTTGGTACTGGAAAATTCCAAAGTACTTGTGCAAACTTGAACCTTGAGAAACTTTGTGAGAGAAGCCTTGAGAATTGAGAGGGTAAATTTTGGGGTACAAACGGGAAAAAGTCAACTATGGCCAATTCAAAGTCAAAATTCATAATTTTTTATCCACATAAACATTTTAGACTCATATGTATCATTTGATCAAGTTTGGACCATAATTCCTCAAGAAATTTGATCAAATCTCCAAAAGGGCAAAATGGTCAAAATTAGGGTTTTGACTGGGAAAGGGCAATTTCTGATTTTTGACCTAGAAATTGATTAATTGGTTTAAGGCATGACCTCAAGAGTCCAATTGCATCATTTTTACCTAATGACATGGCTCAAAACATTGCTCAAGTCCAAAGGATTGACAAATGAATTTTCAGTCAACTGATCAAAAGTCAATTGTATACTGAAAAGTCAAACTTTGACTTTTTGGTCAAATTCAAATGCCAAAGATCACAATTCATCAAAACATGTAAAAATATGAAACTTATTCATCAAGAAATAAAAAAGTCAAGATTTCATTTTGAAAAGTCAAAATTTCTAAACTTAGAAATTTTTCTAAGTGTTGGAAATTTCTTATTTTTCATAACTTTGAGCAAAACTTTCACCATGATGCAAGATGATTCAAGAGAAACTTCCAACATGAAAGTTATAGATATCCATTAAATATACAACTCTTATGCACACAACTTCTTCCAAAAGTTCTTGGATCTCAAGTTATAATTTTATGAACATGTGGTCATGAAACAAAACACTTAGTGAAATTTTGCCCTAATTTGGTCAGGATTTTGACCCAACTTCATGGCACTTTTTCATATATCTCCAAGGGGAATATTCAAAATAAATTCAAATATGGGTTGTAGAGCATATTTCAAGCTTTCCAAAATGTCCAAGAACTTCTTGAGATCATTTTTGAGTAGGGAGAATCGAAGAGATGAAGTTAGGGTTTTGTCACTTGATTTACAAGGCATTTTGTGATGAACCAAATTCAAAATTCAAACTATGCTGCATAAACTCTACTTTGTAGGCCTCAAACTTGTTAGAAACTCCATAATTAATGGTTTACACAACTGTTAGAGGTCTCATTTCAAGCATTCAATGCATGGACATGCTTTATATCCATTTTTGGAAGAAAGCGTACATTGCCATTTTGATAAAGTGACTTTTTACACAAAACTTGTTCTTGAGCCTTGCACTTGTTCTCTTCTGATCATACATGTCTTATAACACATGAGAAAGGGTTTAAAAACTTACAATCACCCAGCCCATGCTTGTACTACACATTGAAACTTAGTTTCCCTCTTTTCTTCAAAATCAAGTAACCTAGCCAAAAACTAAAAACTTGTACTTTTGATTGTCTAAAGCTCTCAAACACTTTTGTTTATACATACACAAACCATTGGCCACAAATACACGAATGCTCAAGCCTTGAAAGGACCTAGAACTCAAACACATCTCATACTTCCATTTTCACATAAACTGATCAAAAACTTGAAACTCATAACTCCCTCGTGCGTTTTCAAGCCTTTTGGTTTCTAAAGCTTCTAAATATTATTTAGAACTGATCATACACCCTGTTACAGAACTGTAACACCATTAACACCATCCTCCATTTTCAAAAACTGAGTTTTGTACTTGGACTTCTCCAGAACTTCTCAGGCCCTTTCAGCTCAAGCTAAGTATTCCATTAGCTTCCTGGGAACTTGAGGAAGCTAACCCAACCATTGGAACTCCCTGAAAGCTGCTCAAACTTCAAACCCGATACCCTCTTGCAAGGTAAGTTTTCTAACTTTGGAACTTTTCATACAGGCATCATCAATGATTTATTTGTGAGTAAAACATGTAAATATCATTACCCTAAAGCTAATCATATTCATAGTTTCCATTGATTTTGCTTGAGCTTAGAGAATTTTAAGATTGAAGTTTTTGAGATTTTTAGGGTTCAAATTAGGGCCAATAAAATTCATGCTTATATTTGATCTATATTTCTAATGCTTTACATTTTTGAAACCGCTAGGAAATTTGCTACAAGTTTCATGTTTACAGTTTTCATTTCTGATGAGAAATGAACAAGTAACAGTTGGTCTGACTGGAGGTTGAAGATGAAGTAATCAGAGCGCGTTTTGTATAATATATTTATTGATTTGCTTATGTTAACGGATGTATAGCCACCCCAGTGGTAGAAGCGCGCGCCTGTAACCTTTGGGATCTGGGTTCGAGCCCCAGTGGTACCCTTTTGATTTTTTCCACATTTTTGCATTTTGACTTTCTCTTTTTTGCAGGGCGTTGGGCCTCCTTGGGCCCTTTTTGTTTTTATTTTTACTTGTTAACCCCCTGTTCCATTTACACACCACTGGCCCAGTTTATTTTATTTTCTTTTTTATTTCATTTTATTTTCTTAAATATTTTTCCTAATACTAAAAAATCATAAAAAATATAAAAATAGTAGATTTATATTTTAACATAGTTTATTTATTTCTCTCACAAAAAATATTTTATTTAACTATACTTTATTTATTTTTACTAACTAGTCTTGTAAATTTAATTTAAAACTAGGTTATTATTTATTTTCTTTTACACCAATTAAAATATATTTATTTTAATGTTAAAAAAGCCAAACAAATTTATAATACACTAATTTATTTTCAAGACAAAAATACAAAAATACTTTTCTTAAACTTTATTTCCTTTTAATCAATTAATAAATCTATGTTTTTTTATTTAAAAATTCTTCTTATTAAATTTAGGTTTAATTAATTATTTTCTTTTAATTAATTAGGTTAAAACAAATTCACTTTTCCTAAAAAAATCCAAACAAAAATATCCATTTTCTTCACATTTATATTCTTGAACATTTATTCATTTTGTACATTATTTATTTCATTTATACCAATTCAATATGGTTGTAATAGATTAACTAGGTTTATATTCTTGCAATCCTCATTTACAATTTGTACACCCCCTCCCACAAATATTGTAATAGCGTAGTAACTTTAAATTCCTCAATTTATCGCTTTACATATAACATGCTAGTAATTAGGGTTTGTATGGAAAGACTAAAACCAATGCTTAGAAAACCCTAATTCAAGACAAAATCAAGCATGAAAACAATACACCTGCACACAAGCACCCCTAGGGTTGTTCCACTTGTTGCCTTATACAAAATGGCCATATTACGCATGTGAGGTACCTTAGCAAAAACAAGCAAAATACAAGATCATAGTTGTGATACGGTGGGAGAACTGACTTGAGGGTTTTGCGTTTTATCGCAAATGTTGCGGTTTAGCAAGAGTCGCCGTCAACTTTTCTTTTATCCAAAAGGAAAGGTGAAAAAGCACAGGAAAGACCTTTGAGATTGTTTCTTAGGTTTGGGGGGTAGATTATGAAAAGGGAAGGTATTAGCACCCTTTTCATCCATGGTTTTCCATGGGCTCTTAGTTACTTGCTAGATCACTTGCTTTTTATTTTGAAATTGTGCTTTGTGTGGTTTTGAAAGTATTTTGTAAAAGAGGCCATTGTTTAGGCAATCTTTGTAATGATCCCCGTTCGTAAGAATGTATACAAAGATGTTTGTCATTTTGAAAATATTTTCAATGTTTGTAAGATGTTTTGAAATGTGTGTGTTTGTTTTTGAAAATATCAAGGATAGTTATTTGAAGTGGAGTAAGTAACTAGAAGTAATGTACCTACTCAAATGTCTTTCTTGTTCATTTTCTTTTCCTTTGATATTGTTGTCTTACCATTGATTTGGTAAGTAACCCTATCCTTGGATGTAAACGGGACGGGCGTGGGTCATCGTATAACCATGATTAGCAATGTTACAAAGCATCTTAGCATTTTTGAGGGACTAAGATCATTTTGTAAGGCAACTTTGAGTAGCGTCATCGAGGGACTATGATCTTATACTTGTTTGTTTTTGTCAAGATACTTCGCATGCGTAATATGGCCATTTTTATGTAAGGAAACCAAGTGGAGTAACCCTAAGAGTGCTTGTGTGCAAGTGTGTTATTTTCATGCTTGATTTTGTCTCGGATTAGGGTTTTCTATTTGATTTGTCTTTATCTTGTCATACAAACCCTAATTACTAGCATGGTATATAAAAGCGGTAAATTGCGTAATTTAAAGATTACTACGCTATTACAACATTGTATGGGAGGGGGAATACAAATTATGAATGAGGATTTACAATAATGTAAATCTAATTAAGCTATTACAACCAAATCGAACTTGTACGAGTATTTGAATAAACAATATAAAATATAATTTAAATATGCAATGTTATGTATACGCAAGAAAAAGAAATTTGCTTTGTTTTTCATATGCAAGAGTTTTGAATTAAACCTAATAATATTAAAAAGGAAATTATTTCTTGAAAAAAGTGGTTAACCCTAATTTCTAATTTAAAAAGAAAATAAAGTTCTTTAAGTATTATTTTTGTGTATTTTTTGTCTTAAAATAATAAATAATATTTATGAAAATATTTAGTCTTTTTATACGTCAAAATAAATATTTATAAGTATGAAGAAAAAAGAATAAAAATATATCTAAGTCTATTTTATTTTTACAAGTTTATTTAAGAAAAATAGTTAGTATATAATAAAATAAAAATATATTTTTTTATGTGAAAATAAAATTAAAAAAATAAAAAATGCAATACTTGTCATATTTTATATTTTTTTATGATTTTTTATGTTAAAGAAAATATTTAATAAAATAAAAATGAAAATAAAAACAAATAAATAAAATGTATGGGCCAGGGGGTATCCTGAGTAAACAGGATGTATACATTAGGAAAAAAAAAGAAGCGCAAAGGAACAAAGCCCAGCGCTGCAAAAATGAGAGAAATGGCAAAAAATGAGAAAATATGCAAAAGATAGGCACCAAGGCTCGAACCCATGATCTTGGCATTCTCAACGCACTGCCTTGCCACTGGGGTGACTGTACATCCGTTAGTTCATATGAAATAAAAAACACATAACCCATAACACCTCCTAGCCCTGTACTTCATCTTCTTCCTCAAGCTATCCAGAACCTCTGTATCTTTCTCATTTCTCCATGAAAATGGAAACTTCCAACATGAAAATGATAGTACTCTTTCCCACGATTTCAACCATGTAACTCATGTAAACTAACAGTCAATGATCAAAACTAATTTCAAAGGCCCTAATTTTAAACCTAATTTTTACAGAAATTTGAACTCTAAAATTCTCTATACACAATGAATATAAATGAAATTTATGAACATGGTTGGTTTTAGCACAAGGATATTTACATTTTATCTTCACAAATCTTGACCAATAGATGCCTGTATGAAGAGATAGAAGTTGGAGTTCTTACCTCTTTCATCTGAGATCGTGAATGGAGTTTGAGTGAGATTTATGAAGGCCTGAAAATTCCTTTAGCTTGCCTGAACCTCCCTGAGTGTGTTCCAATCCTTACCTTGCTTTGAAAGTGCCTGAATCTCTCTATCCAATTCAACCTGCAAGCTTGAAAAACAAAAATGGCAGATGGAGAAGGAGGAGTTACAATGAAGGGATGATGGTCTGGAACACTTAGATATGAGGTAGGTTAAGTGTTTGAGTGATTAAAACTTGAAACGCACGAGTAGATTTTTGGATTGCTATGCTTGGTATCAAACTGCAAGTTTTGACAGGTTTTTGGTGATAGGGAGTTTTTGAGAGTTTCTGACCTTGAGCAATCGTGTGTTAGATTGGAATGTGTTTGTGTATAAGTATATAGAAGGTTTCAAGTCAGCTCCACAACAGATTTTTGAGTTATAGGCTTTTTGCACTTTTACTTGCTTTTGAAGCAAAGTGAGGAGACAAGTCCCTACATGCTTGTACAGGCCTGCTTGGAGTTGGTACCAGTCCTAAACAATTTTCTTTTGGTTTATAGGACTTGTGTGTGTAGAAAAACAGATGCAAGGCTCAAGGAATGAAAAGTTGCAAAAGCTATGCTTTTCTAAAATGGCAATGGCAACTTTGTGCCATTTATGGAATTAAAGCTTGGACAAAGACTCTTATGCTTGGATTAAGGCTTTATCAACTGTTTAAGCATTAAATTATGAAGTGAGAAACAAGTTTGAGACATGTAAATCAAGGATTAGGCAACATAGGTTCATATTTGAATTTTGTTCTTCATGAAATGGCTTGAAATCAAAGTGAGAAATTGTCAACTTCCTCTCTTCGATTCTCCCTACTCAAGAATGATCTCAAAGAGTTCTTGGACATTTTGGAATTCTTGCAATGTGCTTTATAAATCATCTTTGAAATGAATTTCAAGATTCCTCTTGGAACTAGGTGAGAAATTGCCATGAAGTTAGGTCAAAAACCTGCCTAAATTAGGGCAAAATTTCACTAAGTTATTTTAGTTCATGAGCATGTATTCACAAAATTATATCTTGAGATCCAAGCATTTTTAGGGAAAAATGTGTGAACAAAAGTTGTAGATTTTATGGAGATCTACAACTTTCATGTTGGGAACTTTCTTTGAATCATCTTGCATCATGGTGGTAATTTGGCTTAAAGTTGAGAAAAAATAAGAAATTTTCTATACTTAGAAATATTTCTAAGTTAAGAAAATTCCAATTTTCAAACAAAATCTTCCATCTTTGATTTCTTGATGAAATTTTTTCACATTTTGACATGTTTTTTATGAATTGTGATCCTTGGCATTTGATTTTGACCAAAAAGTCAAAGTTTGACTTTTCAATATACAATTGACTTTTGATCAGTTGACTGCAAATTTCATCTGTCAATCTAATGGATTTGCAATGTTTTGAACCATGTCAATAGGTCAATATGATACAATTGAACCCTTGAAATCATGCTTCAAATCAAATGTTCGTTTTCTAGGTCAAAAATCAGAAATTGCCCTTTCTTAGTTAAAACCCTAATTTTGACCATTTTGCCCTTTTGATGATTTGATCAAATTTCTTGAGAAATTATGGTCCAAACTTGATCAAATGATACATATGAGTCTAAAATGTGTATGTGGATAAAACATTATGAAGTTTGACTGTAAATTGGCCATGGTTGACTTTTTCCCCAATACAGCTGATTTTTAGGTCAACTGTCCAATTGATTGAGAAAAATGTGATTCAAGGCTTGAAACTTGTCATGAGTAATCTTAGGGGTCCATAATGATGTTTGAAAGTCATATGAAGCATTGATAGTCCAAAATATTTGTGCAATCTCAAACCCTAATTTTGGGTGATCAGTGCATGATGAGATGTCTTGAGTTGGTCAAACCCTAATCCAGTCTTGAGTCAAAGAGATCTTGTGAGAAAAGTCTTGATAAATGAGAGGGCAAATTTTAGGGTACAACAATAGTCCCTCGATGACGCTATCTAAGTTGACTTTCAAATGATCTTAGTCCCTTAAAGAAAATGCTAAGATACCTTGCAACATTATTAATCACGGTTATACGATGACCCACGCCGGTCCTAATTACATCCAAAGATAGGGTTACTTACCAAATCAATGGTAAGATAACAATGTCAAAGTAAAAGAAAATGAACAAGAAAGACTTTTGAGTAGGTAGAATGCTCCTAATTACTTGATCAATTTCAAAACAAACATCCTTTTTATTTTCAAAACAAACACCTACACTTTCAAAAACATCTTACAAACTTGAAAACATTTTTAAAAGATCAACATCGTTGTATACATTCTTACGAACGAGAATCATTACAAAGTTTGCCTAAACAATGACCTCTTTACAAAATACTTTCAAAAACCACACAAAGCACAATTTCAAACAAAAAGCAAGTGATCTATCAAGTAACTAAGAGCCCATGGAAAACCATGGATGAAAAGGGTGCTAATACCTTCTGTGATACGATGGGAGAACTGACTATGGTTTTGCGTTTGTTTTCGCAAATGTTTCGGTTGAGCAAGAATCGCCACCGACTTTTTAGTTTATCCTTAGGAAAGGTTTAAAAAGCACAGCAAAAACCTTTGAGATTTTTTCTTGGGTTCGGGGAGTAGATTATAGAAAGGGAAGGTATTAGCACCCTTTCTATCCATGGTTATCCATGGGCTCTTAGGTACTTGCTTAGATCAACTTGCCTTGGTTTTCAATTGTTTGAAATGGTGCTTTGTGTATGGTTTTGAAAATGTTTGAAAAAGATGCCTTGTCTAGGCTAACCTTGTAACAATTCTTTACTCGAATGTTTTACAAAAGGTGTTTGTCTTTTTGAAAATATGTTTCAAGGTTTCTTTGAAAGTTTGTTTTGAAAGTGTTTGTGAAGTGTGGTTTGAAAAATAGGCAAGTGTTTTGTTTTGCAAGTTGACAAGTACTTAAGAGCTATCTACCCTAAAGTTCTCAAAGATTTTTGTTATGTTTTAACCCTTTTAACAATTTTGTTCCACCATTGCATTTGGTGGACAATCTTTGTGTTAGGATGTGAAAGGGACGGGCGCGAGTCATTGTTTAGACCATAATTGCAATAGTGCTAAGTATCTTTGGGAAATTTTTCTTTAAAAGGGACTTGATCATTTTAGGCAACTTTTCGAAAGCGTCATCGAGGGACTATGATCATTTGAATTATTTGCTTTGTTTTTGCCCAAAGAGACCTAACATGCAACATGGCCCATTTATTGAAGGCAACAAGTGGAATACCCTAGGGGTGCAAGTGTGGTATGTGTTGTCCATTTTTCATGCTTTGATTATCTTGAAATTAGGTCAAACTATTTTGTTCTTTTTATTTGCATACAAACCCTAATTCTAACATGGTATATTTAGAAAGCATTAAAGTGCGAAAAATAAAGTTCTAAACTATTACAACACAATATGGGAAGGGGGGTACAAATGTTCAAATGGGGGGATATTTAGACAAGGAATTTAAACCTAGCTATTACATCAATTTTGGAATATTTACAAGATAATTAATTGCATAAATTAAATGGAAAATAAAATAAAGATGCAAAATGCAAAAAGGGTTTTTATATGTATGGAAAAAAGGGTGTTTTTTATATGTGAAATGAATAAAAAAAATAATATTTTTGGAGTTTTTGTGTTTTAAGGGTAAAACCCTAATTTCATTAAATAAAAGGTAATATTTATTTAAAGTGTACAATATTTAATAATTATGTACAAAATAAAATAAAAATGAAGTATATTCATAAAAAAGTATTTTTCATGTCAAATATTAATAAAATAAAAAATGTATATATTTTTTGTATTATTTACCTAAATATACTAATATATATAAATATCTTTATTATTTACTAAATAAATATTATATATACAAAATAATAATATTTAATATTTATAAAAAAAATATTTTTTTGATACAAAATGTTTTCAAAAGAGAAAATGAAATAAAAAATCAGAAATAAAATATATTTGCATTATTTTTTTCTAGTTTTTCTAAATAATAGTATATATATTATTTATGTACAAATGGTTCATATAAACAAATAAATGCTTAAAAAATATATAAATGGTGTAAAAATAATTTTTCATGTTTTTAATATTACTAGCAAAAATAAATAAATCAGAATAAAAAGAGAAAAGTCAAAAAATCAATAAAACAAACAAAATGGGCTCAAGGGGTATGAAAGCAAAAATAGGGTGTGAAGAGAAATAGCACAACAGGCCCAGCCCACCAAGCCTTTCTTCAACCTCCAGCCAGAAAGATGTTCAAAAATGCGCGCCTGAACACCAATTCAAACATCTGGATTCCTTGATCTTTTGCACAAACTTTCAACATAAGAAATGTTAAACATTGAATCACGATTCTAAATATGTAAAGAAATCATCCTAACTCTCAGAAATGAGAGAGAATTTTAACATTCCCAAATCTTGACCTAACTTTTCTTCCATATTCAGACCTTAAATTCTCATAGCTCAGGCAAAATAAATGAAAAGTAAAAGTATGTATAGATTCAGGGGCATGAGTAGAACACTTCTTATTCACAAACCTAGAGCTAACAATGCCTACATTAAGAGTTAGAAGTTCAAGAAGATACCTGTTTAGTTGAAGTTGTATCTGGCAATGGGGGAGCTTTCAGGGCAAGATGATGATCTGTACAGCTTGCCTGAAGTGTAGTGATGCTATTCCAATGCTTACTTTGCTTTGAAAGACCTTGAATCGAGCTATGGACCTTCAACTACAAAAAAAGAAAGTGAAAATGGTGGAACTGACTAGAGGAGTTACAGGTCGTGTTTTATGTTTGGGTTAGCTTCAAGTGATGCTAGGGAATGTGTTTGATGAGCTTTTAGCAAGAATGCATGAAAGGGATGAGAGTTGGCACTCAAACTGCAGTAGGAGCTCTGTTTGGGCAGTTTGAGGGTGGTTCTGTATTCTAGAGGGAAATGGAGGTGTTGGAGTCGTGTGCTAGCTCAGTTAGGATGTCTTGAATGTGTACAAAATATTTGCTTAAGGGTTCTCTTGCTGAGATGAAAGTTGTGTCTAGTTATGCCATATTTCTTACACTTTAAGCAACCAAAAGCCAAGTTGGTGTTTAGACAGGTAGAGGCCCCCATAACATGCTGCAAACCTTGGCATTGATCAGTGTGATTAGTCCCTAAACTTGTGCCAAGGGGATTTGATCTGTACTTCTTGGATTTTCATTTTGACATAAAGCTTACTTTTGCAAAAATGGTTAAAGTGCTTTATCTATTTTGGGATTAATTCATCATGCAATGCTTGAACACATAGAACATGGTCTTGGCACAAAGAGTTTGCATTAAATTTATGAGTGTTGGATGGTTTAGAGGCCTGTAATCAAGTTGCATGCTGATTTGAAAAATTTGCACAAGTTATGAACATGGAAATTGGCCAATTCAAAAGTGAATTTTTGCCATATTGCAAAATTCGATTCTCTCAAGTCATGAGGTTGTTTGATGAGTTCTTGGACATTTTGGAAAGCTTGGAATGTGTACTACAATCCATCTTTGAAATGAAAATTTAAATTCCAAGGGTAAGTATGTGAAAAATGGTCTTGAAGTTAGGTAAAAACCTTGCCTAAAAAGGTCAAAATTTCACTAAGTTAAGAATGGTTTAGTACCCTTATTCCAAAAATTGTAACTTGAGATACAAGCTTCTTTTGGGAAAACTTTGTGAATCAAAGTTGTAGATTATGCAATAAGCTACAACTTTCATGTTTTGACTTTTGCTTGAATCCAAATGAATCTTGGTGAGAAAGTGGGGCAAAGTTGGGAAAAAATTAGGGTTTTTCATAACTTAGAAAAATTCTCATTTCAAACCCTAATTTGCATTTTTTGATTTCTTGGTGAACAAGTTTCATGATTTGGCATGTTTTGGTGAAAAATGAATCTTGACTCTTGATTTTGACCAAAAAGTCAAAGTTTGACTTTTCAGTATTCAGTCAAAATTGATCAATTGACTGGGAAATTCAACTGTCAATCTTGTGTACTTGGGATCTTTTGAACTTGTTGAGCATGTCAAGACAATTCCATGGGGGCCTTGAGTCCATATGTGAGCTTGGTTTTCCACTGGCTAGGTCAAACAGTCAAAATTTGCCTTTGTGCAGTCAAAACCCTAAAAATGACCATTTTGCCCTTTTGATGATCTGATCAAATTTCTTGTAGAATTGTGATCCAAACTTGATCAAATGGTCCATGTGAGTTTATAATGTTGATGTGGGTCAATTTTCATGAGATTTGACTGTCAATTGGCCACAGTTGACTTTTTCCTCAATATAGTTGATTTTTAGGTCAACTGCCCAATTGACTGGGCAAAACTTGGAATCAAGGCTTGAAACTTGATATGGATAAACTTGGGAGTCCAATATGAAGCAAGAAAGTCATCTTAGGCATTTTACGTCAAAACATCTTTGTGCAAACACAAACCCTAATTTGGGTCAACAGTGCAAGGAGAAGTCTTGAGCAGATGAAACCCTAACTGGATCTTGATCTCCAAGGGCTTGGTGATGAGAAATGTTGAGAGAATGGGAGGGAAAATTTTGGGGTACAACACCTTCCCTTTTTATAATCTACCCCCCGAACTCAAGAAATAATCTCAAAGGTCTTTCCTGTGCTTTTTCACCTTTCCTTTTGGATAAAATAAAAGTCGGTGGCGACTCTTGCTAACCGGAACATTTGCGATAAAACGCAAAACCTTCAAGTCAGTTCTCCCACCGTATCACAAGTAGAAAAAAAGAACACTCATTAAATGATATAATTATTTGACCAAATTATACATAGCACACTTCCTTCGCAATGAAAACATAGATTTTTGTTCGCTACATTTAGCATTTTCCTATATTATTAACAAAAATTTCAAGCTGAAACAAGGCATGCTAGCTAGCTAATGTATAATTTAGTTTCTCACCTAAAGTATCTTATTCCTACAAGTTTTATGTTTGAAAGATTGTGTACAATCGGGTTTCTCACATAAAACATCTTACCCATACATGTCTTATGCTTCAGAGATTATGCGTGTGTCCAAAAATTTGATCCAATGTATACACTCAGATTTAGGAGAGTGTGTGTCGATTTTGAGACATCCCATGGGGTATGATTGATTTGAATCTGCAAAAATGAGTCAAATTGAATAGGTCGGTCTAAAGACGACACATGTGGTTGATTACTAGTACGCTTTAACACGCACATAAAGCATTAAAGATATATTAAACTCCATAAATGGTTGGTTTCAAATAGAGAGGCAAGGGAATTAATTCATATTGATTGACCTCATACAGAAAATAAGACATAAATATGTTCAATTCATCAATTGATCTTATGGAGACTGATCTTGTAAGACTGTACATAGATTATCAATCTAAGAGCAAA
Source organism: Vicia faba (assembly GCA_948472305.1). Lineage (NCBI taxonomy): Eukaryota > Viridiplantae > Streptophyta > Magnoliopsida > Fabales > Fabaceae > Vicia > Vicia faba. Next base: position 712,328,670 of record OX451735.1, read on the forward strand.
AGAGAGACACATTATTTCCATATGATTTATACCTAAAATGACATTTGTGAATCTAATTGACCTAAAATCGATAGAGTTATCAATTAGTGTACCAAATATGTATATTTGGCGCCTACTGTAGAGCTCGATAAAACTAGTTGCTCAGGCCAGACAACCATATATGACATCAACCCTTTATCGTCCCACGATGATAAGGTGGCTCTAACAATAATGATAGTGATCGAACCACCATAACATAGATGATAGGGGGGAACTATGTCGCTAGAGCGAGACATTACAAGATAATGTATGTGGTCTACAACAACAGCAACTACAACCAATAGTTGACGAGCAGGAAAAACACATGGATCATCAACCTTTAGCGAAAGAGATTTTGCACGCACAAGTATCAATAAACTTCAAAATGCCCTTTCTAGCGATTTTTGATGGCAAAAGTAATCATCGAGAGCACATAATAGCTATCAACATGCAAATGGACATTATCATAGCTATCTACATAACCAGCTACCAGGACCTAACGAAGAAGATGATCCACTAATTTTTAGCCTGAACACGCTAGAAGGTCTCTACCACAAGCATTTTCAATGATCGCCAAGGCTATTCTAAGTCCTTAATAAAGTATTTAACAACTATTAAAGAAGAAATCATCAAGGCCTTCTATTCAAACCAATAGATGTTTGTGGGAGCTTTTTATAATGGCTTACAGGCAGGGAACTTCAACAAGTCATTGGCCCAAAATTATGCATGCTCAAAGGAAAATATCATGGCTAGGGCATAATGATATATCAAAGGAGAAAAAATTAATATAAAGAAAATAACTCAAGATGTGAAAGAGCAAAGTGGTAAGTTTGAGCCAACCAGACATTGGAAAAGTTAGTTTGCGAGAAAGTTACTTTCAAGCTCGTTTGAAAAATCCCTTGAGGGTTTCACCCCTCTAAACAATAGGAGGGAACAAGTCATACAAGATTTTTATCATGCCAAAACCATTACCAAGTCTCATGGTCCTAAGGGAGATTCTTTGGGGAATGATCCAGATGAATGTTGCAAGTACCACAAGATAAGGGGCCATCACATTGGTGATTGTCACAATCTAAAGTGTGTGTGATACGGTGGGAGAACTGACTTGAGGTTTTGCGTTTGTTTTCGCAAATGTTTCGGTTTAGCAAGAGTCGCCACCGACTTTTTATTTTATCCTAAGGAAAGGTTAAAAAGCACAGGAAAAACCTTTGAGATGTTTTCTTGGGTTCGGGGAGTAGATTATAGAAAGGGAAGGTATTAGCACCCTTTCTATCCATGGTTATCCATGGGCTCTTAGTTACTTGCTTAGATCACTTGCCTTTGCTTTTCAATTGTTTGAAATGGTGCTTTGTGTGTGTGGTTTTGAAAATGTTTTGAAAAAGATGCCTTGTCTAGGCAACCATTGTAACAATTCTTTACTCGAATGTTTTACAAAGGTGTTTGTCTTTTTGAAAAGATGTTTCAATGTTTTTTGAAAGTTGTTTTGAAAGTTGTGTTGTGGAGTGTGTTTGAAAGTAGGCAAGCGTGTTTTGCAAGTTTGATCAAGTAGCTAAGAGTTGTCTACCCCTTTTTTACTCAAAGATCTTTCTTATGCTTTTTAACCCTTTTAACAGTGTTGTTTCACCATTGTATTTGGTGAACAACCTTGCATTAGGATGTTAACGGGACGGGCGCGGGTCATCGTTTAGACCATGAATGCAATAGTGCCAAGTATCTTTGGCAATTTTTTCTTTAAGGGACTTGATCATTTTTTAGGCAACTTGAGAAAGCGTCATCGAGGGACTATGATCATTTGATTTATTTTTGTTTTGCCAAAGACACTCAACATGCAACATGGCCCAATTTTGAAGGCAACAAGTGGAGTAACCCTAGGGGTGCAAATGTGCATTGTGTTGTCCATTTTCATGCTTTTTTGTCTCTGTATTAGTCAAGCTATTTGTTATTTTTGATTTTCATACAAACCCTAGGTCTATCATGGCATAATTTGAAAGCTTTTAAATGCGGAAATTTAAAGTCCTAAATTATTACAACATGATTATAGGGATGGGGGTACAAATGTTTGAATGGGGGGATATTTGACAAGAAATTAAATTCTAAGCTATTACATCCATATCGAATATACAAATATTTAACTGTACAATATTTGAATAAATACAATAAATATGCAAAATGTATTATGTACAAAAATGATTTTTTATGTATGGGAAAGTGTTTTTTCAATGTGAAATATAAACAAAAATAAAAAGGTCAAATTTTGAATATTTTTGTGGTTTAGGGCAAAACCCTAGTTTTTTAAATAAATAGTGTTTACTTAATAATTATATACAATATTTATATATTAATTTATACAAAAAAATAAAAAAAGAAGTATATTGTAAAAAAAAGTATTTTTAATGTCAAATATTAATAAAAATAAAAATTTATTATTTTCATATTTTTATCCTAAATATTCTAATAAAATATACAAGATTTTTTATTATATATTAAATATACTAAATATATACAAAAATAAAATATTAACTATTTACAAAAAAAGTATTTTTTAGAAAATGTTTTCAAAATGTAAACAAAAAATAATAACTGAAAAATATTTATTTTTTGTATTATATTTAGGGTTTTAAATGAAAAGTATATATATTTATTTACATATATATGCTAAATGAAACAAATAAATGCCAAATAAATGCAAAAATGTGAGGAAAAATATTTTTAGTGTTTTTTCATGTTTGAATAAAAATATAAAATCAGAAACAAAAAGAAAAATGCAAAAATAATAAATATTTCACACAATGGACCAGGGGGGTGTAAATTGGAAAAGGGGGTGCAAAGAGCAGGACTGACTCAGGCCCAGCCCAAGCCAGTCATCTTCAACCTTCAGCATTGTTTGAATAAGCAAAAACGCGTGTTTCTTAACTCCTGATTCCTGGACTTTCATGCAAAACTCATAACACCAATATTATAGAGCATCTAGAGACAAATTCAGACATATAAAATACTTGACCTAACTCTAAGAAATGAGGGAGAATTTCTTCATCCCCAATTTCTAACCTAATTATTCTTCAATGTTCATGGCCAAAATTCTCACAGCATACTCAATATAAATGAAAAGTAAGTACATGGATGGCTTCAGGGCTATGAGTAGAACATGTTTCATTCACAAACCTAAGCCTAACTCTTCCTAGATTGAGAGATAGAAGTTCATGGTTTTACCTGTTTCAGCTTGAGTCGTGTACAACAATGTGGCCAACTTCAATGGAGTTTGAACTTTTGTACAGCTTGCCTGAAGTCCAAGGATGCTTCTCCAACACCTAGCTTGCTTTGAAACTCTCTGAATCGTGCTATGGAAGTTCACCTGCAAAACTGAAAAGTGAAAATGGCAACAGAGGTTAGGGATGTTACAGCTTGTGTTTGAGGCTTGGGATAGTTCCAATGGATGATATGGAATGTATTTGAACTGATTTTAGCCAAAGTGCACGAGTGGAATGGATTGTGGAAGTCCAACTGCAACAGATGCCCTGTTTTGCAAAAAAACTGTGATTTTCTGTATGAGGAAGGATGAGGGGTGGTTTAGTCGTGATTAGGGCTTGCTTGGATGTATGAAAGATGTTTGCAAAGTTTGTGTTTGGCTGTGTTGACAGGAATGAGAGATTGGCTTCAGTTTGCAAGCTTTCTTCAAATGTAAGCAAGGATAGTGTAAGTTCCAATGCAGGCCTCTACCACCCTCTATGTATGCTGCCTATCTTGCTCTTGATCAGAGGGATTTGTGTACAAATCATGGCCTCAAAGATCTGGCCCATGTCTCTTGGATTTTGTATTTGACATAAAGCACTACTTTTCAAAAATAGCAAGTTTGCTTTTTCTACTTAAGGGATAATTCTATGTGTAATGACCAAATGCACAAAACAATGCTTGAACACAATGGTTAGAAATTTAATTATGGAGTTCAAACTTGTTTTAGAGGCCTGCAAGCAAGTACCGAGCATGCTGATTTGAAAATGAAACTTGTATGAACATGCATTTGGTTATGAACAAAAGTGAATTTTGCCAAACTTTGCAAATTCGATTCTCCCTAACCACAAGGGTGTTTGAGAAGTTCTTGGACAATTTGGAAAGCTTGGAATGTGTACTACAATCCATCTTTGTAATGAAAATTGAAACTCCAAGTGGAAGCATGTGAAAAATGGCCAAGAAGTTGGACAAAAACCCTGCCTAGAATAGGTCAAAATTTCTCTAAGTTAAAAATGTTTTGCACCCTTGTTCCAAAAATCATAACTTGAGATACAAGCTTCCTTTGAGAAAACTTTGTGAATCAAAGTTTTAGATTTTGTAATGGACTACAACTTTTATGTTTCAAGTTTTGTTTGAATCCATTTGCATCTTAGTGAAAAAATGGGACAAAGTTAGGAAAGAATAAGGAAGTTTCATAACTTAGAAAAATTCTAAGTTAGGAAATTTTCTCATTTTAAACCCTAATTTGCAAATTTGGGTTTCTTGATGAACAAGTTTCATAATTTGACATGTCTTGATGAAAAATGAATCTTGGCACTTGATTTTGACAAAAAGTCAAAGTTTGACTTTTCAGTATACAGTCAAATTTTGATCAGTTGACTGAAAAATTCATCTGTCAATCCTATGCATTTGAGATCTTTTGAACTTGTTGAATGTGTTAAGACAATTCCATTGAGTCCTTGAGTCCATATGTGAGCTTGGTTTGCCATTGGTTAGGTCAAACAGTCAAAAATTGCCTTTGTGCAGTCAAAACCCTAAAAATGACCATTTTGCCCTTTTGGTGATCTGATCAAATTTCTTGTGGAATTGTGATCCAAACTTAACCAAATGGTTCAAATGAGTTTATGATGTTGATGTGGGTCAAAAATCATGAGGTTTGACTGTCAATTGGCCACAGTTGACTTTTCCCCCAATACAACTGATTTTTAGGTCAACTGTCCAATTGACTGGGCAAAGATTGGAATCAAGGCTTGAAACTTGGTATGGATAAACTTGTAAGTCCAACATGAAGCATGAAAGTCACCTTGGGCATTTTAGGTCAAAATATCCTTGTGCAAACTCAAACCCTAATTTGGGTCAACAGTGCAAAGAGGAGTCTTGAGTAGAGCAAACCCTAACTTGATCTTGAGCTCCAAGAGTCTTGTGGTGAGAAAATGTTGGTGAAAAGGGAGGGAAAATTTTGGGGTACAACAGTTGCCCCTGTTCAATCTTCTTGAACCTGAAGAGTTAGATTGGCATGTTTGCCTTTCGCGTCTCGAAGGTAAAAGGAGATTGGACACTAAAGTGCCCGTAAATTTGCACTCGTCAAAGCATGGGTGCGGGATTGGGCTTAAAGATGCCATTTGGAGATGGGCTTAAAGATGCCATCTGGAGATGTGACCAAAATCTTGTCAGGGGATGGGCTTAAAGATGCCATCTGGAATGTATGTTGTAGGTGAAAGAAATGAGTATCAGAAAGGTGTCCATGTTTGGAATATCTCTGAACTGGGGATCTTGAATAAGCAATGGATTGCCATCCATGTTTGGAGAACCCGTAAACTGTTTTCAAAAGTTGAATCAGAACAAGTGATAGATTAACATCCGTATCTGGAGAATCCGTGAACTGTTTTCAGAAGTCTTGGATCTGAACAAGCGATAGGTTAACATCCGTGTCTGGAGAACCCGTAAACTGTTTTCAGAGGTCTTGAAGTTGAATAAGAAATAGATCAACATCCATGTTGGGAAGCATCCGTAAACTGTTTTCAAAAGTTGAGTCTGAACAAGCGATAGATTATCATCCGTGTTTGGAGAATCCGTAAACTGTTTTCAGAGGTCTTGGATCTGAACAAGCGATAGGTTAACATCCGTGTCTGGAGAACCCGTAAACTGTTTTCAGAGGTCTTGAATCTGAACAAGCGATAGGTTAACATCCGTGTCTGGAGAACCCGTAAACTGTTTTTAGAAGTCTTGAAGTTGAATAAGCAATAGATCAGCATCCATGTTGGGAAGCGTCCGTAAACTGTTTTCAAAAGTTGAGTCTGAACAAGTGATATATTATCATCCGTGTTTGGAGAATCCGTAAACTGTTTTCAGAGGTCTTGGATCTGAACAAGCGATAGGTTGACATCCGTATCTGGAGAACCCGTAAACTGTTTTCAGAGGTTTTGAATCTGAACAAGCGATATGTTAACATTCGTGTCTGGAGAACCCGTAAACTGTTTTCAGAAGTTTTAAAGTTGAATAAGCAATAGATCAGCATCCATGTTGGGAAGCGTCCGTAAACTGTTTTCAAAAGTTGAGTCTGAACAAGCGATAGATTATCATCCGTGTTTGGAGAATCCGTAAACTGTTTTCAGAGGTCTTGGATCTGAACAAGCGATAGGTTAACATCTGTGTTTGGAGAACACGTAAACTGTTTTCAGAGGTCTTGAATCTGAACAAGCGATAGGTTAACATCCGTGTCTGGAGAACCCGTAAACTGTTTTCAGAAGTTTTGAAGTTGAATAAGCAATAGATCAGCATCCATGTTGGGAAGCGTCCGTAAACTATTTTCAAAAGTTGAGTCTGAACAAGCGATAGATTATCATCTGTGTTTGGAGAATCCGTAAACTGTTTTCAGAGGTCTTGGATCTGAACAAGCGATAGGTTAACATCCGTGTCTGGAGAACCTGTAAACTGTTTTTAGAGGTCTTGAATCTGAACAAGTGATAGGTTAACATCCGTGTCTGGAGAACCCGTAAACTGTTTTCAGAAGTTGAAGCTTATTAATCTTATCCTAAAAAGGGTAAAATATTAGCTGAAACACAATGTTATGTTGCATGAAATGTATGATGCAATATATGCTATATTAATGTTTATGATATGAATGTAATGAATGCGCATGTAAGCTAATGAGCTGCCTTGCTGAGGATAGATGAATCCTGGATAGCCAGAGATAATAGAATCCTGACTGCTGCCGGGGAAAGTGAATCCTTGATTGCTGCAGGGGATTCCAAGGATCTTTGATTACTGGCGATAAGAAATCCTTGCTGACTGTTGATTACTTGGGGAACAAGATCTTCAATTGTTTGAGGGATCTAGGGCCACTGCTGGGAATTGGAACTCCTTGGTGACTTGTAGGGAATGAGAATTATGATGATCTCTACTGGGGAGTCCAGAACCTGGAAGGCTTAAGCTGGAGAAGTAAAATTGAGGATCTTCAATCTGATGGGAAGTATCTCTGGAGAAGGTTCACTAATCTGGTTCCGCTGGGGATTGATGGTTGGAAGTTTTAGCTCCGTTGGGGATAGGATTTTCAGATTTTAGGGCTCCACTGGGGATGCTGAAACTTAACTCTGAGGGGAATTAAGTTCTGGAAGGCTCTCTGGCTGGGGAAACTAACTTTGAGAAAGCTTTTGTTCTGCTGAGGATCCTGAAGTTTAACTCTGTTTAGGGAATTAAGTTCTGGATTTTAACCTTGTTGAGGAATTTGGAGTTTAATTCCATTGGGGATTCCTTCTGAAAGGGCATCAAGATATCTATCGGTACCTTTAAACTATCTGCAATCATCTTTCTTGATTTGTAAGAGAATGATTATGTTCAAATGCATATGCCCATTTAACAAAATATTGGACGTTTCTCAAATAAAACATAAGTGTAAAAAAGCAAAAGGAAGACAAAGAAAATTTCTGTATTTGGAAAAGTATTTGTATTAACTTTTTATGAATATCTTTGTACAAAGGAGACAGACATCCTAGTAAGAGGATGTTGTCGCAAACATTTGAAAAAATTTATACAAAAGAAAGATGGCTATGTGTAACAATTCCATGGGATTCCCATTCTGCTATAGCCTTCACCACTCTGAATATCTTGTCCATTCACTGGTTCGTTCGTCGATGATTGAATTGATCAGAAGCTCAGAGCTTGTTGATAAAGAGATTGTTCTTTAAAGTGATCTGACGAGACATAGTCATACGCTTTAATTCCCTAACTTTTGCCTGAATCGCCCTTTCGGGTTTTCGATCCACCGGGAAACCCTTTTTTGCCCAAGTCGCCCTTTCGGGTTTTCAACTTGCCGGGTGTACAAATTTTTTTGTTTTATCCCTAATTTTTGCCTAAACCGCCCTTTCGGGTTTTCGATTCACCGGGATGCCCATTTTTGCCCAAGTCGCCCTTTCGGGTTTTCGACTTGTCGGGTTGTTTCATGCGTAATATCTTTTGACTATGTCTGCGTTCGCAGGGTGTGGCAAATCGTCGCCGTCCATGGTGGTCAGAATCATTGCACCACCAGAAAAGATGCTCTTGATTACAAATGGTCCTTCGTAAGTAGGAGTCCATTTGCTCCTGGGATCACTTTGTGGCAAGATGATCCGCTTGATTACAAGATCTCCTACTTGATATACTTGACGTCTGACTTTCTTGTTGAAAGCCTTGATCATCCGTTTTTGGTACGTCTGACCGTGGCAAACAGCAGTGAGTCACTTCTCGTTGATCAAATTGAGTTGATCAAGTCGGGTCTGAATCCAATCGTCTTCACTCAAACCAGAATCCTTTATAATCCTTAAAGAAGGAATCTGAACTTCCATGGGCAGGACAACTTCCATGCCATATACCAAAGAAAATGGGGTTGCCCCTGTTGAAGTACGTACCGTGGTACGGTAACCATGCAGAGCAAACGGTAACATCTCATGCCAGTCCTTGTAGGTAACTGTCTTTTTCTGAATGATCTTCTTAATGTTTTTGTTCGCAGCTTCAACAACATCGTTCATCTTCGGCCGATAGGGAGATGAATTGTGATGATAAATCTTGAACTGTTCGCATAGAGCGGTGATCATAGTATTATTCAGATTGGTTCCGTTGTCTGTGATGATCCTGTCGGGGACACCATACCGGCATATGAGGTTCTGCTTGATGAAGCGGGCAACCACATTCTTTGTAACGGAGGCAAAGGAAGCTGCCTCGACCCACTTGGTGAAATAGTCAATAGCGACCAAGATGAAGCGATGTCCATTGGATGCCGTGGGTTTGATCTCTCCAATCATGTCAATGCCTCACATTGCGAATGGCCAAGGAGCTATCACAATGTTGAGAGGAACAGGAGGAATATGAATCTTGTCGGTATAGACTTGACATTTGTGGCAAGTACGGGAATGTTGATGGCAGTCAGCTTCCATGGTAGACTAGTAATAGCCTGCCCTTAGAATCTTCTTAGCCATCGTATGCCCGCTCAAGTGGGTGCCAAATGTGCCACTGTGTATCTCAGTCATGATTAACTCTGCTTCAGCTTTGTCCACACATCGGAGTAAAACACAATCATGGCTGCGCTTATAAAGGATGCCATTGCTTAGGAAGAACTTGGCAGCAAATCTCCTTAAGAACTTCTTGTCATTGACGGAAGCTTTTTCGGGATATTCTCTAGTCTGGAGATACCTTTTGATTTCATGGAACCAGGGTTGTTCCACTAATTCTTCGGTATTAATCTCATGACAATGCGCAGGTTCATCCATCCGCTCGATGGTGGTTTGGGGAGCCTCGTTATCCCGGTTTAGTTTAAACATGGAAGACATTGTAGCCAGAGCATCTGCTAGCTGATTTTCTTCTCGCGGGAAGTGCTCGAAGGTGATCTGCTCGAAATGAGGCAGCAATGTCAGGACATGTTCTTTGTATGGGATAAGATTAGGATGTTTGGTATCCCACTCTCCTTTGATTTGACTGATAACCAAAGCCGAGTCCCCAAATACGATCAAAGATTTGATTCCCAGGTCTATAGCAGCCTTGAGACCAAAGATGCAAGCTTCATATTCAGCCATGTTGTTGGTACAGCTGAAGCAAAGTCGGGCCGTGAAAGGTGTGTGGCAACCTTCCGGGGAAATGAGTACCGCACCGATACCGTTTCCAAGTGCATTTGAAGCACCATCAAAGTACAGGGTCCATCGGGATCCATTTTCAGGTCTGTCATACGGTCTGTTACCTTCAATGTTGTCCAAAGTCATGATGTCCTCGTCCGGGAAGTCGAATCTCATGGATTGATAATCTTCGATAGCTTGATGAGCTAGATGGTCAGCTAGTACACTCCCTTTTATAGCTTTTTGGGTAGTATACTGGATGTCATACTCAGTCAGGATCATTTTCCATCTAGCGACTCTTCCAGATAAAGCAGGCTTCTCGAATATATACTTGATAGGATCCATTTTGGAAATCAACAGAGTGGTATGAGTCAACATATACTGCCTTAGTCGACGAGCAGCCCATTCCAAAGCGCAACAAGTTTTCTCGAGCAGTGAGTAGCGAGTCTCACAGTCGGTAAACTTTTTGCTAAGGTAATAAATGGCATGCTCTTTTCGACCAGACTCGTCATGTTGGCCCAATACGCACCCCATTGAGTTGTCCAAAACAGTCAGATACATAGTCAGTGGCCTTCCTTCGACGGGTGGCATAAGAATAGGAGGTTCTAGCAAATACTCCTTGATCTTATCAAAAGCAGCTTGGCAATCGTCGTTCCATTCGACTACCTGATCTTTCTTCAATAGTTTGAAAATTGGCTCACAGGTAGATGTCAGATGAGGGATGAATCTGGCAATATAGTTCAAGTGCCCCAAGAACCCTCTAAACTCCTTTTCAGTACGGGGGGCAGGCATTTCTTGTATAGCTTTCACTTTTGCTGGATTGACCTCAATGCCTTTGTTGTTGACAATAAATCCTAGAAGTTTACCAGACCTAACTCCAAAAGTGCACTTACTTGGATTCAGCCTGAGTTTGTACTCCTTCAACCTGGAAAACGGCTTCTGTAAATGTTCAAGGTGTTCCTCCTCTATTTGTGATCGAGCTATCATGTCTTCTACGTAAACTTCGATCTCATGATGTATCATATCATGAAACAAAGCTACCATGGCACGTTGATAAGTTGCCCCTGCGTTCTTCAGTCCGAACGGCATCACCTTGTAGCAGAAGGTACCCCATTGTGTAACAAAGGTTGTTTTCTCCATGTCCTCGGGGGCCATTTTAATCTGGTTGTAGCCCGAGAATCCATCCATGAAGGAAAAAACCTTGTGCTGAGCCGTGTTGTCAATCAAGATGTCGATATGTGGTAGCGGAAAATCATCTTTAGGGCTAGCCCTGTTCAAATCCCGGTAGTCCATACACATTCTGACCTTGCAGTCTTTTTTAGGTACTGGCACAATGTTAGCAACCCATTGTGGATAGGATGTAACAGCCAGAAAGAGAGCGTTGAATTGCTTCATTACTCCGGCTTTAATCTTCTCAGACATGTCGAGCCTCATTCGGCGGACTTTTTGCTTGATCGGTGGACAATCCTCTCTTGTAGGGAGACGGTGAACCACAATATCAGTGTCTAAACCCGGCATGTCTTCATAAGACCAGGCAAAGATTTCAACGTATTCATTCACCAGCTGTATCAAGCGCTCCTTGACACTTGGTTTCAGATTGGCACCCACTTGTACTTCCTTCCGGTCTTCCTCTGTTCCTAAGTTGACAGTTTCCAACAACTCTTCATGAGGCAAGATGGCCCTTTCTTCTTGCTGTAGAAGTCTGGCTAGTTCTCCTGGTACTTCACAATCTTCGTCATCTTCATACTCAGCCTGATTGACCAAATCTTCAGAGTTATTGAACGATACAACAGAATAGTCACCCATAGAATCCAGAGTGGATGGGTACCTGCATTTGTGAGTGTGGGTGTGTGTAAGGGATAACCATCCTTAAAAAAACAAAAATGCAAAAGGAAAGAAAATGAACACAGCAGTTTATAAATGAAAAACGTTCAATGATTCATTAAACATGGCATATGAGTATGAAGAGAATCAAAACCCTTACAGATGGACCTACATGCCCCAGGCAAGGCATGAGGTGAAAAATAGTGTGCAGATTGTTTAAAAGTAATTATTACAGACCAACAGGAAATGTTCGAAAGATAAATTACTGATTAATGAAAGTAATGGGGACGAAGTCTTTCGCCTCCCAGTTGTGTAGTCCCCCTTCGATGGTTGGGAAGATCCAATCTTCAATGTTGGCCTCTTCGTCTTCATCTTCCAAAGCATTGATTCCATGAGGAGAAATCTTGATGGGTGTCCTTTCAATTTTTGAGCGACGCATAGATTTTTGCCCCGCAGCAGTAAATCCCAACCCAAACTTGTCTGTCTTGTGGGTAAAGTCAGGAACTGACCCCATGTTGAGCTCTTTCCCTCCTTCATTGCAGCCTTTGCGTCTTTCAGAGATGCCATCTTGGCCACCTTCTTGGGTACCTCAGCTACTGCCTTTGCTACTGCCACTTCGGGAGACACTTCCTCAAAGTGTTGAAAGGGTGTTTCAATGAATTCGCCGTCCACTTCCACATACCAAAAAGAATTCAAATGACTGATCATGTACTCCTCCTCGCCGTGTACAGTTATGATTTTTCCCTTAACAGGGTATTTCAACATCTGATGTAGGGAGGAAGTGACTGCCCCAACATTATGAATCCAAGGTCTTCCTAGCAAGCAAGAGTATGACGGACGGATGTACATCACATAGAAGGTTGAGTGGAACACTTCAGTGCCTACCTTGATGGGAATGTCGACCTCCCCATGCACCATTCTTTTAGACCCGTCAAAGGCCCTGACAATGATATTACTTGGTTTCAGCTCCAAGCCTTCACAATCCAATCGATCCAGAGCTTTCTTAGGAAGCACATTTAAAGAAGAACCAGTATCGACCAAGACATGGGCGAGAGTAGTTCCTCGGCATTCAACTGACACATGCAATGCGTCATTATGCTTTCTTCCCTTCGGAGTCAAGTCGGCATCAGAGAAACCCAAGCCGTTGTCGGCGGTAAGGCTGGCTACACAATCTTGGAATTGATCGACTGAGGTTTCTTGGGGCACATGGGCTGTCTTCAAAAACCTTATCAAGGCTTTGGCATGAGCCTCTGAACAAAGCAGCAATGCTAACATGGAGATCTTCGAGGGAGTTTTCCCCAGTTGCTCCACCACATCATAATCACTCTTCTTAATTATTTTCAGAATCTACTCCATTTCCTTCTTAGAGGTTTCAGGGATGACCAAGGGTTGAGCCCTCGTCCTGACGAGCTCTTCTTGGATCCCTTTCCCCTTATCAGCAGAAGTAGGAGGGACAACCACAGGAGTAACAGCTTCTTCAATCAACGGAGTTCTTGCAGAAAGTTTTATCGGTGCAGGGGTAACCTTGGCAGCAGCTGAGGGTCCAAAGATTGCCTTTGGAGGGGCAATCTATGGAGAGAAAATTCTCCCACTTCGGGTAATCTTGCTCGTACCTGCAATGTTTCCAATGTCGGCATTTTCTTCGTCAGAGCTCTCTTCAGTTATTTCAATTTGTTTAACACCGTGGTAGTAGATTTCTCCACCATAATTCCACGGTATCGATTTGTCATATTTGTAGGGGACTGGCCCAGGCATGGTTATTTTCAGAGGTGCAATCTTCAGAACTGATGTAATCTTAACAGGCCTTTTGGGGACCTTGGAAAGATTGACGGAAATGGTGATTATTGAAACTTCATTAATAGGAGTTGGAGTAACGGGAGTCTTTTCGAAAAGAATTTGTTGGTTGTCCATTAGGCATTGGATGCCTATCTTCAGCAATGGACAGTCGATCAGTAGGGAGGAACAAAAGTAGCAATCTTCTTTACATCCTAGGAAAATCCCAGCCTTCAACAGATTCAACTTGATTGTCAGTAATGGAGTTACCAGATCATCAACAGCAGAAACAAACAGATATTCTTCAACAACATGGACATTGCGACCATGTTTTGGCATCAGAGTGGATATTACATTCGGCTTCTATGGGGCGTCGAATTCAACCTCTTTTGCATCTATTAAATCTTGAATTTTATGCTTTAGTGCCCAGCAATCGTTGGTGTCATGCCCGACGCTGTCAGAATGATAGGCACATTTAGCATTGGGATGATAATGTGGGGAAGTTGTATTCACATTTTTTGGTGCCTCTTTGATAGTGGTGAGATTTAGCTTCAACAAATGGGGAAGAACTTGTGCGGGCGTCATATTGATGCGGGTGTACTGCCGTTGTGGCCGTTCTCCCCATTACTGTTTAGGTCTGACTGATTGTTACGAGGCTGATCATTTGATGAATTTTGAATCATCACGACCCCCACAGTCGGCCGGCGCTCAGTTCTTCCCGATCCTTTCTGAGAGTACACACCAGTTGCTTCCTTCTTGGCCGGAAAAGATTTCTTAACAGTTATGGATGCAGAGGCATCCCTTTGAATCTACCCACTCTTAATACCAGCTTCCACCCGTTCGCCAGTCAGAATCAATTCAGTAAACCCTACGGAAGAGCTCCCGATCAAATGGTTGAAGAACGGGCCAGATAGGGTCCCCAAGAACATATCAACTAGTTCCCTATCTGAAAGAGGTGGCTGCACTCTTCCGGCCAGGTCTCACCATTTCTGGGCGTATTCTTTGAATCCCTTATTTGAGGCCATCCCCATACTTTGTAACTGAGTACGGGTTGGCGCCAAGTCAGCGTTATATTGATACTGGCGATAAAAGGCAGCTGCCAAGTCTTCCCAGTTATGCACTTCTGACCTCTCAAGCTGGTAAAACCAGTCTAGCTGTGTACCAGACAAGCTGTCCTGAAAGAAGTGTACCCAAAGATTTCTGTCGGATGTATGAGGTTGAATTCTTCTGACATATGACCTCAGGTGCATTTTCGGGCAAGACAGCCCATCATATTTTGCAAAAATTGGCACCTTAAACTTTGGAGGGATCACAATCCTAGCAATCAAACCCAATTCTTCAAAATCTAGCCCGGGAACCCTTTGCAGCTCCATAGCTGCCAGTCTATCCTCCAGGTTTTTGTATTTGTCGTCCGCTGGCGGGTATTGCTGCTCTGAATAGTCTTCATCTTCCTCAACCTCTTCCTCTTCATCCTCGGACTCAGAAGGTAATGCAACCCCTTTTCCTTTACAGGTCCCCTCATCAGATGTGGAGGGAAATTCAAGAACTCTCCTAGCTTCATTCTCAAATCTTCTTCCCAGTGTAGCTACCCCTACTCTTTTCTTCTTCTTTTTTCCTTTTTCTTTCTCTTTATTCCCTAACAGTTCTTTAAGATTCTCCTGACCCTTTGCCAAGGTCATAAGGAGCTGTTGAAACTGCGAGTTTTGTGACTGCAGATCTTTGACCGTCTGTTCAAGATCCATCTTACTGAAATAAACAGCAGAAAGATAAGGAAACCTGGTGTGAAGACCTGTTTATGCATATGATGAATGATATGTTTATTCATGCAATGCATTCAAGGATTTAGAAATTCAAAATTGTTGCAGACAAAAAGAACACACGTCATATTAATAAGAAGAAATTTTGTCAGTACATAAATGCCCCATGGGCCAAATATTACAAAAACTTCTTAAGGTAAAAAGATGTTGCGCATCCTCTTTGGTGCGATGTAAGTGTTAAGGGTCTCCTCCTCGTGAAGTCGGCGGGTAAGCTCCAAAACCTTCTTCTCACTGGCGTAGAAGCTGGCTTCAAAGGTATCCCTTTCTTCCTTGAGTTGGATCCAACTCTTATGCATCTCCTCCCATGATGTTGGCATGTTAGGATGTAGGATGGTGTAAGGAACCTCTCCTTCCTTAACAGGCTCTTTAATCAAAGAGAGAACATGAGGGTAAGGCATCATAAGACTCTGGGCTCGGGTTCGTACCCACTTGAGGTAAGGATCAAGAGGGATGGAATTCTTGTGTCCCAGTGTCTTGCTATCTACCTTGTTAGGCATCCTCCAAGCTCTGATGAATCTTTGGCGAAGTCCTTGCGCATCGTTGTCAAAGTCAAAAACTAGGTCAGGAATCAGCATGTCATGAGGGCCATCCCTCCGTGCATATCCAAATTGTCTCAAAGCTAGACAAGGGTTGTAGGTAATGCCTCCCCTAATGTCAAGTAACAGAACATTAGGGAACTCACCACAACGATCGATGATGATGACATTTTCTCTGGACCGAGAACACCAATGTACATCAGAATGTGTGAGGGTCATCAACCGTTGTGACCACCTTAAGCCTTGTTCATTCTTCAAAATAGATTATGGAAGGTGAGAAATAAACCACCTTGCAAGGAGAGGAGTACAGCACATGAGAACACCTCTCTTCCTCATTGTTCGTGTGTAAAATGAGTGGAGGATGTCCCCAAGCAATGTAGGTATGGGATTCTTGGATAGGAAAATCTTGACAGCATTGACATCTATAAGTTGGTCAGGATTTGGGAACAAGACCAACCCATAAATGAGGAGTGCCACAATTTCTTCAAAGGCTTGTAGATCCAAAGAATTCCAACACTCTTGTGCCTTCTCAAACAAGAATTTTGCCAAGAAGCCTTTGACACCACTTCTAGTTTTCCAATGCCCCTTGATGTCAGATGGTTGCAAGTGTAGTGCTTGAGCAATATCTTCAGGCTTTGGTTCTTTTTCCGTACCGTTGTAGGGTAGTTGATTAAGAATAGGAATTCTCAGGAGTTGAGAAAATTCCTCCAAAGTAGGCACCAATTGATAGTCGGGGAATGTGAAATAGTGGTGAAGGGGGTCAAAGAACTGGAACAGCACTTTCACCATGTCTTCTTCAATATTGGTGTTGACTAGGTTGAGCAGTCTACCATGTCTTTCACTGAAGAGAGAGCTTTCTGGAATTATGGATGTAAGCTCCTTAAGCTGAGGAGGGATTCTCACAAGGTTGACTTGGATAGTTTTCCTGTGAAGAATTTCCATGACCTACAAAACAAGAACAAAAATGAAGATCCAAACCCTTGAAATGGTTAGTGGATGCATATGATGCTTTATGGTGTTCATGATGTATGCACAAACATATGTGTTGTACCCCAAAATTTGCCCTCGTATTTTTCCACAAGAAATCACAGCTTCAGACTCTTCCTGATTTTTCAGATTGGCGCAAGAATCGGTCAAACAGACTTTTCTCGTCAGTCAGACAAATTAGGGTTTTCATGGCTCTGGAACAGTTCAAACAGTTTGCTTAGGGTTTGGTTGATTTTGGCTCAGCTTTGATCAGGCGAACGCTTCCTTGGCATTTGATCAGGAACTAGGGTTTTTGTGCGCGCATTCTCAGGAAGAATTAATTCTACAGTGCTTGTCAAGTTATTCTGAGATGTAGACTAAAACATTTGGATTGAATTTGCAGTGTTGGATTGAATCATTAAGAGAAAAGACATTTGAGCAGTTGTTGTGATTGACTGTGCATTGCTTTGGATTTTTGAAGCGCCATGTTTATTAATTGATCGATGCTAAAACCACAATGTTTATTTAATTATTTATTATTCTGAGTTAAATGGTTGGAATTTATTTTCAATTATTATAATTTAAAGAATTATAAATAATAAATAAACAATTGGAAAGAAAAAAAAAGAATTAATTGGTTAAAAGGAATTTTTATTCATCTTTAAATATTTGTTACAATTGTTATTTAAATACAAGTATTTATTTACAAAGTATTTATAATAATGATAGTTACAATAGTTAAAATTGAAATAAACTATCCTAAATTCCTAAGTCTTAAAATTCTTCATCCTCCATTTGTTGCTATTTGATTTTTTATCTGCAAAGAAAAGAAGAAAAAGTCAGAAGCAGATAAATTGAAATTATGAGCAGACAGTTAATTCAGAATTCATCATTAAAGGCAACTGACTGGAATCAGTTAGCCCTCTCTGCAAATCACGGGATTTCTCCCGGTTCACAAAAAGGGATGAATATTGCTTGCTAAACATGAAATGCACAAAGTTGTAAAATGCACAAATTCAAAAGGGGTCAAACAAAGCTGCATAGTTCAAAACAAACAGCATGTGCAAATACAAAGTCCAAATCCAAATTGAACCACAAAGTCCAAACTGAGCTCACATTCAAACTAAGCCAAAAGCTGTCAAAATGTCCAAAATATGGAAAGATATCAAGATATCAAACAAAAGGCTACTCAGTACTGTCACAAAGAAGCAGGCAATATGGAAGAGAGATAAAGTATGCAGAGGAAAAACTACATATGCAAGCAAGCTTTTCAAATCATCATTTTCCAGTGTTACCTTTTCAGAAAAAAGTACAAACATAAACATTATTTAATGTTTTAACTGTACTAGAGAGAGAGGAAAGAGAGAAAAGAAGTTGGGCTTACAGGTTTTGGCTTGAAAGGACAAAAATATATAACCAACTTATCAAGTCAGAGTAAAAGGGGGGAGAAATTACAAATCAAAAAACCTGCTAACGCATAAACCTGTTCAAACCTCCTACAAAAACATAACAAAAGCTCAAGCCTCAGACACCCTGCAAGAAAACCTTACAACCTGCTGGAACCACAAACTGTCCAGCCTGAAGCCTTTCGAGTTTAAACAGCCATAACCTCCACAAACCTCAAAACCTGAATTAGAAAACCAGTTCACAACAACAAACCTGCATTCCATAGCCATTAATCCTGTCAAGTATAAACAAACTGCCCAGCCTGAAGCCAAAACCACTATCAACCAAACCTGTAATAACCTAAAGCCAATAAACCTAATACATTTACACATACACTTACACACTTACATTGATACATTATCCGCTTGCTATTCTTATACATTGCTACACATGATACAATATTATATTTGATCGCAATTCGATTTGGTTGTAATTATTTAGGTCTCATCCCCATTTGCAAATTTGTACCCCCACTCCCGGATACTATTTTGTAATAGCGTAGACTTTAAATTCCCGCAATTTATCGCTTTCAAATTATACCATGGTTAGACCTAGGGTTTGCATGTACATAAAATCAAACGCTAGATAACCTAATACAAAAACCAATACATGAAATCAATACACAATCACACTTGCACCCCCTAGGGTAATCCCACATGTTGCCTTCCAAAATGGGCCATGCTTGCACGTCGAGTTTCTTTGGCAAAACAATTCAAATGATCATAAGTCCCTCGATGACGCTTTCGAAAGTTGCCTATCAAAATGATCAAGTCCCTTCAAGCAAATTGCCAAAGACACTTTGCACCATTGCATTCATGGTCCATACGATGACCCGCGCCTGTCCCGTTAAACATCCTAAACGCAAGTTTGTCCATCAAATTCAATGGTGGAACAAAATTGTTAGAAAGGGTTGAAAACATAGAGAAAACCTTTGAGTACAATAGGGGTAGACAAAACTCTTAGTTACTTGATCAATCTTGCAAAAACACTTGCCTCCTTTTCAAAACCACATTTCACAAACACTTTCAAAACAAACTTCCAAAAACATTTGAAACATCTTTTCGAAAAGATACACACCATTGTATATACTCAAACACGAGTCATTACAATGGTTGCCAAAACAAAGGCGTCTATTTCAAAAACATTTTCAAAGCACACACACACACACACACCATTTTCAAGCAATCAAAAATCAAGGCAAGTGATCTAAAAACCAAGTAACTAAGAGCCCATGGATAACCATGGATGAAAAGGGTGCTAATACCTTCCCTTTTCATAATCTACCCCCCGAACCCACAAAATATCTCAAAAGGTTTTTCCTGTGCTTTTTTAACATTTCCTTTAGGATAAAATAAAAAGTCGGTGGTGACTCTTGCTAAACCGAATAAGTGCGAATACGAACGCAAAACACCAAGTCAGTTCTCCCACCATATCACAATATGTACAAGCAAGTCACACAAACCCTAGTGTCAGGCTTGCATGAGGTTTCATAGGTAAGTATCCTCTTGAGTTTAGTTGGCTTAAAAACCTGTCCTATAAATAGTAACCGGGTTCTAAGGAGCTCAATATCATTGAATTGTTTTCCATGTTCATTGTTTTGGTTTAGCCACTTAACTAGCGACCAAAATATTCCAAGAAAACAACCCTCAATGAGTGTAGTATTGAGTATCTACCAACTTCGGACTGCACCAAAGCCAGTCATCTCACTACCCCTAATAAAAGGCCAAGATGGTCAAGTAAGGTTCTAGGTCGTTAGTGCTTAGTGACATCACTCAGCGGCCCCGTACTCTCCTTGATTGAACTCAAGGGTTACCAGTACTCACAAATATGTCGCACTAATATAGCTATTTCTTCAACCGTGTTGGTATACCCCGCACAGTTTCCACAATGTATTGCTATCTATGAATGTTTCCCAAATCCGGGTGTAGGATTTCAAGCCCAAACAAGAGAACCAAAATGTAAAGCAATCAAAGCAAACAATTAGTCATGCAGAAGGGTGATCTAGGCCCTAAGGTTACTCACTTTTAATACTCCCCAGCAGAGTCGCCAGTTCTGTGATACGGTGGGAGAACTGACTTGAGGTTTTGCGTTTGTTTTCACAAATGTTTCGGTTTAGCAAGAGTCACCACCGACTTTTTATTTTATCCTAAGGAAAGGTTAAAAAGCACAGGAAAAACCTTTGAGATATTTTCTTGGGTTCGGGGAGTAGATTATAGAAAGGGAAGGTATTATCACCCTTTATATCCATGGTTATCCATGGGCTCTTAGTTACTTGCTTAGATCACTTGCCTTTGCTTTTCAATTGTTTGAAATGGTGCTTTGTGTGTGTGGTTTTGAAAATGTTTTGAAAAAGATGCCTTGTCTAGGCAACCATTGTAACAATTCTTTACTCGAATGTTTTACAAAGGTGTTTGTCTTTTTGAAAAGATGTTTCAATGTTTTTTGAAAGTTGTTTTGAAAGTTGTGTTGTGGAGTGTGTTTGAAAGTAGGCAAGCGTGTTTTACAAGTTTGATCAAGTAGCTAAGAGTTGTCTACCCCTTTTTTACTCAAAGATCTTTCTTATGCTTTTTAACCCTTTTAACAGTGTTGTTTCACCATTATATTTGGTGAACAACCTTGCATTAGGATGTTAACGGGACGGGCGCGGGTCATCATTTAGACCATGAATGCAATAGTGCCAAGTGTCTTTGGCAATTTTTTCTTTAAGGGACTTGATCATTTTTTAGGCAACTTGAGAAAGCGTCATCGAGGGACTATGATCATTTGATTTATTTTTGTTTTGCCAAAGACACTCAACATGCAACATGGCCCAATTTTGAAGGCAACAAGTGGATTAACCCTAGGGGTGCAAATGTGCATTGTGTTGTCCATTTTCATGCTTTTTTGTCTTTGTATTAGTCAAGCTATTTGTTATTTTTGATTTTCATACAAACCCTAGGTCTATCATGGCATAATTTGAAAGCTTTTAAATGCGGAAATTTAAAGTCCTAAATTATTACAACATGATTATGGGGATGGGGGTACAAATGTTTGAATGGGGGGATATTTGACAAGAAATTAAATTCTAAGCTATTACATCCATATCGAATATACAAATATTTAACTGTACAATATTTGAATAAATACAATAAATATGCAAAATGTATTATGCACAAAAATTATTTTTTATGTATGGGAAAGTGTTTTTTCAATGTGAAATATAAACAAAAATAAAAAGGTTAAATTTTGAATATTTTTGTGGTTTAGGGCAAAATCCTAGTTTTTTAAATAAATAGTGTTTACTTAATAATTATATACAATATTTATATATTAATTTATACAAAAAAAATAAAAAAAAGAAGTATATTGTAAAAGAAAATATTTTTAATGTCAAATATTAATAAAAATAAAAATGTATTATTTTCATATTTTTATCCTAAATATTATAATAAAATATACAAGTATTTATGTTATATATTAAATATACTAAATATATACAAAAATAAGATATTAACTATTTACAAAAAAAGTATTTTTTAGAAAATGTTTTCAAAATGTAAACAAAAAATAATAACTGAAAAATATTTATTTTTTGTATTATTTTTAGGGTTTTAAATAAAAAGTATATATTTTATTATTTACATATATATGCTAAATGAAACAAATAAATGCCAAATAAATGCAAAAATGTGAGGAAAAATATTTTTAGTGTTTTTTCATGTTTGAATAAAAATATAAAATCAGAAATAAAAAGAAAAATGCAAAAATAATAAATATTTCACACAATGGGCCAGGGGGGTGTAAATTAGAAAAGGGGGTGCAAAGAGCAGGACTGACTCAGGCCCAGCCCAAGCCAGTCATCTTCAACCTTCAGCATTGTTTGAACAAGCAAAAACGCGCGTTTCTTAACTCCTGATTCCTGGACTTTCATGCAAAACTCATAACACCAATATTATAGAGCATCAAGAGACGAATTCAGACATATAAAATACTTGACCTAACTCTAAGAAATGAGGGAGAATTTCTTCATCCCCAATTTCTGACCTAATTATTCTTCAATGTTCATGGCCAAAATTCTCACAGCATACTTAATATAAATGAAAAGTAAGTACATGGATGGCTTCAGGGCTATGAGTAGAACATGTTTCATTCACAAACCTAAGCCTAACTCTTCCTAGATTGAGAGATAGAAGTTCATGGTTTTACCTGTTTCAGCTTGAGTCGTGTACAGCAATGTGGCCAACTTCAATGGAGTTTGAGCTTTTGTACAGCTTGCTTGAAGTCCAAGGATGCTTCTCCAACACCTAGCTTGCTTTGAAACTCTCTGAATCGTACTATGGAAGTTCACCTGCAAAACTGAAAAGTGAAAATGGAAACAGAGGTTAGGGATGTTACAGCTTGTGTTTGAGGCTTGGGATAGTTCCAATGGATGATATGGAATGTATTTGAACTGATTTTAGCCAAAGTGCACGAGTGGAATGGATTGTGGAAGTCCAACTGCAACAGATGCCCTGTTTTGCAGAAAAACTATGATTTTCTGTATGAGGAAGGATGAGGGGTGGTTTAGTCGTGCTTAGGGATTCCTTGGATGTATGAAAGATGTTTGCAAAGTTTGTGTTTGGCTGTGTTGACAGGAATGAGAGATTGGCTTCAGTTTGCAAGCTTTCTTCAAATGTAAGCAAGGATAGTGTAAGTTCCAATGCAGGCCTATACCACCCTCTATGTATGATGCCTATCTTGCTCTTTATCAGAGGGATTTGTGTACAAATCCTGGCCTCAAAGATCTGGCCCATGTCTCTTGGATTTTGTATTTGACATAAAGCACTACTTTTCAAAAACAGCAAGTTTGCTTTTTCTACTTAAGGGATAATTCTATGTGTAATGACCAAATGCACAAAACAATGCTTGAACACAATGGTTAGGCATTTAATTATGGAGTAAAAACTTGGTTTAGAGGCCTGCAAGCAAGTACCAAGCATGCTGATTTGAAAATGAAACTTGTATGAACATACATTTGGTTATGAACAAAAGTGAATTTTGCCCAACTTTGCAAATTCGATTCTCCCTAACCACAAGGGTGTTTGAGAAGTTCTTGGACAATTTGGAAAGCTTGGAATGCGTACTACAATCCATCTTCGTAATGCAAATTGAAACTCCAAGTGGAATCATGTGAAAAATGGCCAAGAAGTTGGACAAAAATCCTGCCTAGAATAGGTCAAAATTTCTCTAAGTTAAAAATGTTTTGCACCCTTGTTCCAAAAATCATAACTTGAGATACAATCTTCCTTTGAGAAAACTTTGTGAATCAAAGTTGTATATTTTGTAATGGACTACAACTTTCATGTTTCAAGTTTTGTTTGAATCTATTTGCATCTTGGTGAAAAATGGGACAAAGTTAGGAAAGAATAAGGAAGTTTCATAACTTAGAAAAATTCTAAGTTAGGAAATTTTCTCATTTTAAACCCTAATTTGCAAATTTGGGTTTCTTGATGAACAAGTTTCATAATTTGACATGTCTTGATGAAAAATGAATCTTGGCACTTGAATTTGACCAAAAAGTCAAAGTTTGACTTTTCAGTATACAGTCAAATTTTGATCAGTTGACTGAAAAATTCATCTGTCAATCCTATGCATTTGAGATCTTTTGAACTTGTTGAATGTGTTAAGACAATGCCATTGAGTCCTTGAGTCCATATGTGAGCTTGGTTTGCCATTGGTTAGGTCAAACAGTCAAAAATTACCTTTGTGCAGTCAAAACCCTAAAAATGACCATTTTGCCCTTTTGGTGATCTGATCAAATTTCTTGTGGAATTGTGATACAAACTTGACCAAATGGTTCAAATGAGTTTATGATGTTGATGTGGGTCAAAAATCATGAGGTTTGACTGTCAATTGGCCACAGTTGACTTTTTCCCCAATACAGCTGATTTCTAGGTCAATTGTCCAATTGACTGGGCAAAGATTGGAATCAAGGCTTGAAACTTGGTATGGATAAACTTGTAAGTCCAACATGAAGCATGAAAGTCACCTTGGGAATTTTAGGTCAAAATATCCTTGTGCAAACTCAAACCCTAATTTGGGTCAATAGTGCAAGGAGGAGTCTTGAGCAGAGCAAACCCTAACTTGATCTTGAGCTCCAAGAGTCTTGTGGTGAGAAAATGTTGGTGAAAAGGGAGGGAAAATTTTGGGGTACAACAGTGTGATATTGAAATGTTAATTAAAAGAGGTCACCTACAAAGGTACATGTATGGAAATGCTTATAATTTAGAAAGAATGACCTTACCACTAAGAGAAGCCAAATGAATAATTCCCCAACCATGAAGAAGCAAGAGTGTAAAGGATGGATATGAGCTCGTCTAACACACCACACTTAAACATGATGGTTGGAAGACTTTGTGGGAGGCAATGAATCCAGCTCGTCAAGGAAAAGGTATTCCAGTCATATGATGCATATTGCGAGTTCCACCATTAAAAAGAGTCATCCCACCACCAAAAATTAGTTTCTTCAGTAAGGAAGCGGAAGGTATTGTCCCTCACGAAGATGATACCATGGTATTCAACCTTCAAATTCATGATTGGAAAGCCAAAAGAGTTTTGGTGGATCCTAGAAATTCGGACAATGTTCTATACTAGGCTGCTTTTGAAGGTTTAAAGATAAACCCCAAGCGTTTCCAGCCTTTTAGGGGCTTTTACCCATTTTCTCAGCAGAGTTAATGCAGGTCCTAAGGTATTGTCATCATCTAGAATACTTTAGGGAGAAAAAGAAGCATAAATATAGTAAAAGTAAGATATATGGTTGTGAATGATTTATATCCATACAACATCATCATTGGTCGACCGTCTTTCAATGCTTTGGAAGTCACGCTATCAGTTATATACCTAACTATGAAGTACGTTTCAAATAACGGGTAAGTAAGCATAGTAAAAGGCAATCAAGAATTAGTGAAAAGATGTTACAGGACAACCTGTAGATAAATAAAACAGTCAAGGAGTAGCCCTCTTGTCCGTACTTCAGAGTTCTTAACTATAAAGTACAGATCAGATACTCAACAAAGATGCAACAGAGTTTTGCCTTAACTATAAAAGAGCAGAACAAATAAATCAGCATGATAGATGCAACAAGTTCTTGACTATAAAGTACAGATCAAATGTTCAACATGATAAGAGATGCAACATGATGACAATTATAAAGGATCAGAAAGAGAACATTCAACATATTAGAAATGTAATCACAAAAGAAGTCAGCCAATATAAACAGTTAAAGATACAAGCTATGGGTTTGATAAAGGATGACAAAGTTTTAGAATTCAACCAATATACTATAAACAATTAAAGATGCAAGCCATGGATTTGATAAAGGATGACAAAGTGTTAGGCATCAACAAAGGTTATTCAGACAAAGGTAAACAAACTAATTACATCAAAAGCATCAGGAAATCTCAATCAAGTGTCAACATAATGAAGACATCATATACAAGCTTAGGGGAGTTATTCAATTTAGTAAGTGAGTGAGACATTTGTAAAAGCAAGAGTTCATTATTTATAAGTAGATGGATATAAGCACATACACACACTTAAAACATTTTTATAAAATGTTTTTGAAAAGAAAATATCTTGAAAAAATATATAGAAGATGCTTAGAAAGTGTTGGAAACATTCAAAGAGCTAGAAAATTTATTTTGACTGGATCTAATCGATTAACACAAAGTTCCAATTGATTAAATTGACACGTTCTTGAGAAACAAGACAATTTGAGTGTACCCAAATGATTAGCAACAACGATATATCAATTCTTACCTATTTTGGAAAATATATATGTTACTTTTAAATGAGCTAATTGATTGGTCTAATTGATTGGTAACAGTCAAATTTGATTTAATGTTGTTTCCTCTTTTGGAGGATTTGAAGCCTATAAATAAAGGTTTCATTCCTCGGTTCAAACCATCCAGAAGACAAAATGTGTACTGACACACTCTTTCTGAGTTTTCTTTATCACTTCCTCTCACTAGTTCTTATAGCCATATGCTTTTATGAAGAAAGTTCTTTTATGAGTGAGGTGTCTATGTAATTCTGGATGGGTATATATATATATATATATATATACATATATAAATTTATTCATGGTTGTTATTCATGCACTTTGGATGAACATAGTCCGTTTAGGGATAAAAATATGAGGTTGGAAGTTAAACCGGTTAAAAAATTTGGTTGGGGATCGTGTCTCTCAATATTGAGTTAGGTTGAATATTATAAATATTGTTGAACTTCCCTTAAGGCTATTATAAAGCCTTGTTCGTTTGAAGGATAAAGTTCTTCAATATTGATGAACTTACCATTAGGTTCGTGGTTAGCCTGTATTAAACCATAGGTTGGAATTAGCATGCTAAAATCTCAAGAGGTTAATGGTTATCCTATTAAACCATATTGAGATCAGATATTTTATGGAGAAGGTCTTACCGCTTCAATCTACCATTGGGAAGGAGGTTTGGCCACTTCAGTCTCAACATTTCAATGGGGAAGACACAATCAATAATATCCTCCGTCTTATATAAACATGGTTGTAAGTCAACCATCATTTCCTTGTATAAGGAGGTTCGTGAGCTTCCTCTACTAAAATCTCTCAATTACATAATGGAAACTCTCAAGACCAGTCCTTGGGGAGAAGAGTAGGTATCTTATTTATGATTGAACCTCTATACATTATGGTGTTCTTCTTTTCCCTTAAAATTTTTATTTTCCGCACTTTATCTTTCGAAAATATTTTATTTCGTTGCTAAGTATTAGAAAATATGTTAAACTCTGATAGATCTTAAAAAATGTTTTCAAAACCAAAATTTTCCAAACCACACAATTAACCCCCTATTGTGTGTGAAGTCTCAAGTTCAACAAGTGGCATTGTTGTACCCCAAAATTTGCCCTCTCATTTATCAAGATTTTTCTCACAAGACTTCTTGGACTCAAGACAGGATTAGGGTTTGCTCAGCTAAGGATATCTCATCTTGCACTGATAACCCCAAATTAGGGTTTGAGTTTGCACAAGGATTTTTGGACCACCAATGCTTCATGTGACTTCCATACATCATGTTGGACCCCTAAGATTTCTCATGTTAAGTTTCAAGCCTTGAACCACATTTTTGATCAGTCATTTGGACAGTTGACCTAAAAATCAGCTGTATTAGGGAAAAACTCAACTATGGCCAATTTACAGTCAAACATCATAATTTTTGATCCACAACAACATTTTAGACTCATATTTACCATTTGATCAAGTTTGGATCACAACTCCTCAAGAAATTTGATCAAATCATCAAAAGGGTAAAATGGTCAAAATTAGGGTTTTGATTGAGAAAGGGAAATTTCTGATTTTTAACCTAGATAATGACCAATTGAGTTCAAACATGATTTCAAGGGTTCAATGACACCATCTTTACCTAATTACATGGTTCAAAAGATCTCAAGTTCATTGGATTGACAGATGAATTTTGCAGTCAACTGATCAAAAGTCAACTGTGCACTGAAAAGTCAAACTTTGACTTTTTGGTCAAAATAAAATTCCAAGGGTCATAATTCATCAAGATATGTAAAAATATGAAACTTGTTCACCAAGAAAACCAATTTTGAAAATTAGGGTTTTGAATTTGAAAATTTTTATAACTTCAAATTTTTCTAAGTATGGAAATTTTCTTATTTTTTCCCAACTTTCCACCATTTTTTCACCATGATGCAATTTGATTCAAAGAAAACTTAAAACATGAAAGTTGTAGTCCTCCATGGAATCTACAAATTTTATTCACAAACTTTTCCCAAAATATGCTTGGATATCAAGTTATAAATTTGTGAATATAGGTCCATGAACTTCTTAACTTAGTGAAATTTTGCCCTAATTTAGGCAGTTTTTTGACCCAACTTCATGGACATTTTTCACCTAGTTCCAAGAGGTATCTCAAAATGAATTTCAAATATGGATTATGGAGAACATGACAAGCTTTCCAAAATATCAAACTACTCTCCAATATCATTTTTGGTTAGGGAGAATCGAAGAGGAGAAGTTGGCATTTTATCACTTTTGCTCAAGCCATTTTTACATGAGATCAAGTTGCAAATTAGATCTATGTTGATTGTACCTTACTTTACAGGTCCTAAACTCATTCTAAACTCCATAATTAAATTCTAACTCGGAAGATAAAGGCATTATCTTGGCTTTTGGAGCATTGTACAAAAGATAATTCCATTAATGGCATAAAGGTTACAATGCCATTTTCATAAAGGTGAGATTTTACAACTTTACAAATCTTGAGCCTTGGACCTATCCCTTTGGTACAAACAACTTCCACAGGTCTTAAGTAATGTATACCAACTCTCTGCAGCTCACAAACTAGCCAAGTATAAGCATGTTGCATAAGTCATTTCACTTTTCTTAAAATGCAAGAAAGGTTGCCAAAAGTCTAGAACTGGTACAGCTAGTGAAGAGTGGACTTTGTATCCATTCTATACATATTCACAAACTTGTTACAAACTAGGACACACTTGCTTGACAACTGAAACACTCCAAAACTCAAAAACTGCATTTTTCTGTCCAAACATCCAGCTGCTGCAAAATCATAGCCATTTCATTTTTGGCTCGTGCGTTTTGTGGCTTGACACTTCAAACACTTCATAAGCATCCTACCAAAGCTATCCAAGCCCTTATCCTGCATATGTAAGCCCTGTTTCATCCATTGCCATTTTCAAACTTGGAGCTTGCAGCTTGACTTCTACAAAGAGTTCTGGCCATCCAAAAAGCAAGCTAGGCATTGGAATAGTTTGAAGGAAGTTCAAGGAAGCTCACACGATCCTTAGGCCTCCCTCAAAGTCCCCACATTGTCATATCCAAATCCAGCTGAAGGAGGTATTTTTCTCAAACTCTATCTCTGTATTTAGGCATCCTCAAGCCACGATTTGTGAAGAAAAGATGTAGTCTATAACATGGTGAAGCTGTACATATGCATACTTGTCATTTATATTAACTATGCTGTGAGAATTTGAAGCTTGAAGTTCATGAAAAAATTAGGTCACAAATTAGGGCTGACAAAATTCTCTCTGGTCTTTGAGAGTTAGGTTACAAATTTTATATGGTTGGAATCGTGAGATTAAATGCCACAAGTTTCATGTTATAAGTTTTTGTTTTTGTGCAAGCATTAGCAAGTTACAAATTTGAATATAGCGCGCGCGAATGAGAAGAAGCTGGAGGACATGAATGACTGGCTTGGGCTTTTTGGTGCGCCTGGCCTTTTTGTTTCTGATTTTCACACCCCCTGGATTACTTTTGCACTCCCCTGACTATTTTCTTATATTTTTGCATTTTCTTGCATATTTTTATATTTATTACTTGCATTTATTTTTTCTAATGATAAAAAATACCCAAAAATAATTTATTTATTTTCACATTTTTTATTTTATTTTTATTTTATTTTTTGCAGAAAAAATAGTTTATTTAATATAATAGATCTTATTTTCTTAAAATAATTTGTAAATATTTAAAAATACTTAATATTTTTATTATATTATTTATACACATAAAATATTTATTTTCCATACATATTTAATTTTAATATTTGCACATAATATTATTTATTATTTTCTTGTACAAAAACGGACCAAATATTAATATAGAACATATATTTTCTTTAATAAAAAAAATTAGGGTTTCCCCCTTTCAAAAATAATAATATTATTTTTCTTTATTTTCTAGGGTTAGTTAATTTATTTTCTCATACAAAAATTAAATACAAAACATTTTACATAAATACATTTGCATTGCATTTTAATATTGGTACATTTATTTAATTTGTGCACTATATTCGATTGGGTTGTAATAATATATTTAGGTTTATATTTGTGCAATATCCCCATTCAAAAACTTGTATCCCCCCTCCCATAATAATTGTTGTAATAGCTTAGTTTACAATTATGCAATTTATCGCTTTTATACCATGTTTAGTAAAACTAGGGTTTTACATGATAAGAACAAAAACAAACAAATAGAAAAAACCTAATTGCAAGACAAAAGCATGAAAATGACACACATTACACACAAGCACCCTTAGGGTTTCTCCTACTTGGTTGCCTAAATAAAAATGGCCATGTTATGCACGCGAAGTATCTTGGCAAAACAAAACAAATAAGATCATAGTCCCTCGATGACGCTATTCAAGGTTGCCTAAACAAAATGATCTTGGTCCCTCAAAATTGCTAAGATACTTAGCAACATTGCTATCATGGTCATACGATGACCCACGCCCATCCCGTTTACATCCAAAGATAGGGTTATTTACCAAATTAATGGTAAATCAACAATGTCAAAGGAATAAAAATGCACAAGAAAGACATTTGAGTAGGTAGATAACTTCTAGTTACTTGTTACATTTCAAAACAATCCTTGTTATTTTCAAAAACAAACACACACACATTTCAAAACATTTTACAAAACATTGAAACATTTTTCAAAATACAAACATCTTTGTATACATTCTTACGAACGAGAATCATTACAAAGATTGCCTAAACGAATTACCTATTTTCAAAAATACTTTCAAAACCACACTAAGCACCATTTCAAACAATTTCAAAGCAAAGCAAGTGATCTAAACAAGTAACTAAGAGCTCATGGAAAACCATGGATGAAAAGGGTGCTAGCACCTTCCCTTTTCATAATCTACCCCCCGAACTCAAGAAAACATCTCAAAGGTCTTTCCTGTGCTTTTTTACCTTTCCTTTTGGATAAAAGAAAAGTCGGTGGCGACTCTTGCTAACCGCAATATTTGTGAACACAAATGCAAAACCTCAAGTCAGTTTTCCCACCGCATTATAAGCATCATAGCCTAACTCATATTTAAAGGACTAATCGGATCAGGAGGAAGATGACTTTTGACACAAGATTGTTTTTCAAAAAAACTCACCATCACTTTTTGAAAATTATTTCTTTCTTTTATTTTATTCAAAATGAAAATAATTTCTTTATAAACTTATTCAATGGTATGATTTACCCTACTCATCAAACAAACAATGAAGAAGTGGAAAAATCTCTTTGACCAAAGAAAAATTGTAAATGTTATTTTACCACCAATGAAATGTAGAATACTTTAGAAAAGATATATGGAGTTTCTCCAAGTATCAAGCCAAATGATATGAACACATGAGGCGAATAAATTATTTTCTTAAAATTTCTCATTTTTCTTACTAACATTTATCTAGATAGTTAAGAATTGGAGAGATTCTTCCAACTCTTAAAATCTATAGATAAAAACCTTCATGAATTTTAGGAAAAATCAAGAAGAAAGAAATCATAGAAGCTGATATAATAAAACTAGAATATCATCACTCATATCATGTTCCAGATCCTCATGTTTAAAGAACAACAAAGAAGAGGAAAATTTCAACCTTAGGGAGAAACATAAAGAATCATCTTCAAACGAAGAAGATAACACTTGCTCAAAGGCACCCTACAAGGAAGATATATGATAGAAAGAAAAACTAATATGTTTACTTATTTTGCAGGAAACACTTTACAGTTTAGAAATTTAAAAGAAAGATCAATTATATAAAATCAAAGTATGCAGTCCAAAAGTCTTTGATCACGAGGAAGAATGATGATGACAAATTTTAATAATTATGATCAAAGCAAATTTGAGAATTTCTCAGCTTTTTGATCTATGATGATCAATAAAGTAAAAAAGTATGTAATGTACTTATTTATCTGTTTTTTACCAACTCTCGCATCCAATGATGTGTGAAGGATAATACATTTTAAAAGTGTTTTCCCTAAGGGAAATTTATCAAGAATTTTTCTTGATACAAGTAAAATCATTTTAAGGTTGAAATAATCAGTTAATCTGATCAACCCTTTAAAATAATTATTTTAAACCCTTTCATATTAAATATACGTTATCTTTTATTTTCATAGTTGATTATCTTTAAACCTCAAAATAAGTTTGTTCAAGTATATGAAGTTTAGGGGTGTCAAAAGTATGGCCCAGAGGTGTTAAGAAAGGAATATAGCCCAACAAACAAACCAAGGCACCAAGGAAGCCCAATCAAGGAGACTAATGATGCTGATCTTTGGGATATGGTGACTAATGGGTACATACACCCTGTTGATGAAAACGGTCAAAAGATTGACAGAAAAAGAATGACAGATCATCAAAAGCGAGACTTCATAAATCATCACAAGGCCAGAACTATCCTCTTGAGTGGCATCTCATACTCAGTATGAGAAGATCATAAACAGAGAGACAACAAAGCACATTTTTGATTCCTTGAGAATGACTCACGAAGGAAACACACAAGTTAAGGAAACCAAATCCCTTGCGCTCATTCAGAAGTATGAAGTCTTCAAAATGGAAGAAGATGAAACCATTGAAACAATGTTCTCAAGATTTCAAATTCTGGTTGCTGGGCTAAAAGTTCTAAAAAAAGGGTACTCAATTGCTGATCATGTAAAGAAGATCATCAGAAGTTTACCCAAGAAATGGAGACCCATGGTCACAACATTAAAACTATCCAAAGATCTGGATAAAATTTCTCTTGAAGAACTTGTCAGCTCCTTGAAAAGTTATGAGATAGAATTAGAATAAGATGAGCCTCAGAAGCAAGGTAACTCTCTCGCTCTGAAATATAATAAATATGAAACCAAATTCTTCTAGGAAAAAGCAGAAGCAGAAAACTTTGTTGAATCCTCATCAGAAGAAGACAAATTGTTCCTTCTATCCAAAAGAATCAATCAGTTGTGGAAGCACAGGCAAAGGAAATTTAGAAATTATAAAAGAACAGGAAATCACTCTGAACAATCTTCTGGATATAGAAAATCCAGTAACATAAACCTTACCTGCTATGAATGCAATGAACAAGGTCACTACAGGAGCAACTGTCCAAATCTTCAAATAGAGAAACCTAAAAAGAAGCTCTATAAGGAAAAGAAGAAAAGTCTTATGGCAACGTGGGATGACTCTGAATCCTATGAAGATGGAACAGAATCAGAAGATGAACGAGCCAATATAGCTCAAATGGATAACTTATCAGATGTCTCTGAATCCTCTGAATCAGAATTAGAATCATAATCATAATCAGACTCAGAGTCAGAAGAGGTATTTTCTAACTTTTCTAGATCTCAATTAGAAGACAGTCTGTAAGAAATTCTAGAAAGGTATCAGAAGCTTCGAGTCATAAACAAGAACCTAAAAAAGGATCTAGTTTTTTACTCTGAAGAAACTAAGAATCTGAGGTTGGAAAACTCTGAGCAGAAAGAAAAAATTTCAAAACTTGAAAATGATATACAAAATACTCAGAAGGAAACCATCTCATAAGTTCCTAGTAACCCTGATAAGATCATAAAGGAATATAATCACAACTTTCAGAAGTTCCTCGCTAAAAACATAGATAGAAGCAAGATGGCTTCAATGATCTATGGAGTTAGCAGAAATGGCAGAAAAGATATAAGATACAACGGTAAAGTATCCCAACCTAAGAAAGTTAAGGATTTAGTTATTAAACCCACTCCTCTATATTCTCACTTCACTTCTCAACAAACACATGATATAAAACATACTAGTAAGACGCTAAACCAAAATTCAAACAGAATTTTGGAAACTCTAACAATCACGGACTCAAAAATACATAGGTAGCAAAGGATAAAATCATCTATGTTGCAGATATTTTTGACAGCAAGGTTGAAACACCAGTCTTAACACCCGGATTCTGGATGCTCTCTACACATAACGGGAAGAAAGCATATGTTACAAAGCCTAAAATTTAAAGGATTCACAAGTTTCAGAGGCAATAAAAAACAAAAGATTATTGGCTCTGGAACTATTGGGAACGGTAATGAGAATACAACATCAGAGGCTCTCTAAAGAATCTCAATTGAATCCAGAAGAGGATGTCACATATTCTCAAGCAACTTCTATCAAAGCAAGACAAATATATTTTTTTCTACTTTTTGATTATTGACAAAAAAGGGGAGAAGGAAAGATATTTTGACTCCTATCATAAGCTGACTACTATCAGAAGTTGACTCATATCAGAAGCTATATCAGAAGATCTTCAGGGAAGTATTTTATTTTCTCGTTATCTGAGTATTCTACTTAGGGGGAGTTTTTTACTCTTTGTTCTTTATATTCCATCAAAATATACAAGTTTTTGTCATCACAAAGGGGGAGAATGTTAGAACATAATTTGGTTCTACATCCCTGTAAGAGTTTTAATGATAACAAACACATCCCTGTGATACGGTGGCAGAACCGACTGTTAATACTGGTTTTGCTTTTTTTATTCGCAAAATGTCGCGGTAAGCAAGAGTCGCCACTGACTTTTATTTTATCCAATTAGGAAAAGGAAAAAGAATAGAAAAAACCTTTTTCGAGATGTTTCTGAGTACGGGGGGTAGATTATAGAAAGGGAAGGTGTTAGCACCCCTTCTATCCATGTTTTTCCACAGGCTCTTAGGTACTTGTTGCACCCCAAAATTTATCCTCTTGATTTCAGAATTTTTATGGCTTATGTTTCATCATACATATTCATGCATTGTGACGGGATCAATGTATTCTTATTTTCTATTTTTCTTCAAGTTATGGAAAATGGTCGTATTGTCAATCAGTCTAAGAAGGATTTCATATCCTCATTATTTTGATCATTTAGGCTACCAAGGGTTCCATTGCATTCAAAGCATTTAAGGTTGTTTCTTTATCTCATCAGAGGGTTCGGAATGGCAAGGGTTTCAAAGTAAATCTCATTTTTCTCTTATCCACTGGCCCTTGTGCATGGTTTTTGGTCACCAAAATATATGATGCATTTCTTGTTAAAATTCTTAGTCTCATCTTCATGAGCTTCTTTTTATCATTACACAAAGCACCCAGGGTCTGTGATTCAGTGCAATATTAGGGTTTACAGTTGAGGTTATTTGGAGTCAGAGTTTGATTTATGATAAAAGCTGTTAAGCTTGAGAGCTTGCTAAGGATACATTGATTATTTAGGTAGAAATTTAACAAGAGAGTTGATCTTGAGATTGCAGTTTTCTCGTCTTTTGGGAAGGTATTTGTTGATAGTTATTAATGGTGTTTTGGTATGTGGATGTTATTGCAGAGATGTTCATTCGGATGATTATTGAATGCCATAGGATTAAGTGGTTTCAATTTGGAAAAGTTGAGTCAATCTTTTACGGCACAATTGTGTGGACACTCTTGGTATTCAGAAATTTATCTAGGTTCATGAAGATATTTCATTCAAAAATTCAACTTGTTTTTACAAGCACCATGGCAAAGAAGTTTGAATTGCAAGTTTGAAATTGGAATATATACGAGTTTACAATTATGTTTACAAGTACAAGTTTGAACCCCTTCTGTTTGAAATTCATTACTAATTGAAATTTATCAATTCTCAAAGTTAAAGTTACAACATGAAATTGCAATGTTACATTTTTTAATAAACACATGTTTGTTCTAAATCTACAAAAAAGACATTTTTTCTTCACGTCTTTAAGCTTTCCAAGGCCATTGATTTCTTTTCATGTTAAACACCTTTCTCTTCATATCCCTCTCATCCATCACATGAAACATAAGAGAGAACAGTTAGCAAAGAAAAAAAACTTAACATAAATAAGAAAAAGGTGATTTCAAGCAAGTTTCTAAAAGGTTCATTCATCATTAGGGTTGTGTAAAGGAATCAGAATAGGGTGGTTCTCAAATCATGTTCAAACCCCAATACAAAGCCTCATAAAAAAATTTGTTTCATAATAAATCAGGTTTCTAATGTAATCATTGGCTTAAGGGTATTCCCTTTGCAAATCACAAAAACCATTGGTTGTTGGTTCACAAAGGGAGGTGCTAAGGAGAAGTTCTTACGCAAATAAACTCAGAATTTCATCATAGTTAGCAGTACAAAAAGTGCATTTTCAAGTCCAGTATAACATCATGGTTCAGCAAAGGAAAACAAACTCAGAATAGAAAAATTTCAGCTCAATACGCAACAGAAGCATATCAGAAAATCAGAAAAAAATCATCACAAGACAGAAACAAGTCCAGCCAAACATCAAAACTTCTGATAACAGAAGCTATAATGTATCAGTAAAAATGACCGATATCAGAAAATAATCAACAGATTAGATGGATCGGCCCACGTCAAAAGAAAAATTCATTTAAAGCATGATTAACAAACAAATCAGCAAGGCTGTTAAAACAAGTCTCAGCAAGCTCACGGACAAAAAGAAAAACCCTCAAATGGTATCAGTATTTAAGCATTCAATTACACTGAAGTTAAGGGGGGCCTGATGTTCACAAAAAAAAAGTGGCGCAACAACAAGAGAAAAAAACCCTAAAAATATTTTCATCATCTTCCTCCCACAAACCTTCCGGATCTCAAAATAAGAGAACAAAAAAATACATCATAAATCTCAGAAAAAGATATATACGAAATTGTAGCAAGCTTTCAAGCGAACAAAAACCCAAGCCAATCACCATTTTCCTATAACACTAAACCCTTCAGAAATTGTAATTTCTTATTTTCATGAGAGATGAAGAGGAAATAGAGGTCGCAAAGAGTTCAGAAGAAGAAGATTAGAGAGATATCACCGGAATCGCGATCAAATCAGCTTAGGGTTTCCGAAAATCCCCTTTAAGATCTACAACCAATCGGGATTCACCTGCAAAATCGAACACCAGATTCATAATCAGAAGAGAGAGACGAACAAGAATGTGAAAGAAAAATCAAAATCGGAGTAAAGACGCTGCGATCCTCCTTCAACACCGTCGCGGGCGATTTCTTGCGAATGATGAAGAGAGAGGAGACATTGAAGAGTGAACTAGGAACTCAGAGAGAGAGTTATATTTGTTTATGTTATTAATTTTTTTTCTCTTCTTTGTTCAATATAATTTAATAAATTCTTTCTTCTAATTTTAATGGTATAAATGTGGTGTGTTTGGTTCAGGCCGGTGCGGTGGTGACAAGTGTGGCCACCTTGGGACACTTGTCAATGTTCAAGTGGAGGATCAGTCTGTTCGCATGCGTGTGTTTCTCGGCTCCCTATGGTGCACCATAAATTTTCACCATCAGATTTTCCCCAGACCTGATCCAACACTCAGGAGGCACGCAACACACTGTGGGCTCTTCCCTCAAGCCACACATATGATCATTGGCAGCCTGCTTAACGTCTGGGCCTTGCATCTATGGGCCTGGAGAACTTCACTTCCACACCCATATGTTTGCTGATTTTAAGCCCATTTCCTCTCTATTTCATGTTTATTTATATTTTTGATTCCATTTTATTACAAAGTACAAAAATATATAAACACTTTTTTTAAACTAATTAATTAATCTAAAAAATATTATTTTAATATTATTAATTATTTTGCTAATTAATTTTATTAGATAGATTGTTTTAATTTAATTAGTTATTTAATATTTCGATTGGGTTGTACCGTATTGTTTATTTAGGATTTCTATCAAATAAAGATACAAAGATATCATTTGTTTTAAATAATCAATTAAATTGAGAAATGTTATTTAATATCATTAATTTATTTATTAATTAATTTTATTAAATAGAATTATTTAATTTAATTAGTTATTTAAATTATTTCGATTGGGTTGTATTGTTTGTTTATTTAAACTTTTTATCGTATTATCGATTCGACTCATCCCCACTCGTAAACTTGTACCCCCATTCCCGTATGGTGTGTAATAGTTTAGAATTTTTATTTCCTTTGCTATTTTCTTTATATGTTTAAAAATTGCTATCATTCATATTTTGTTTAAATTAGAACACATGGCCTCCTCTTGGGCTCATCATCAATGAGCAGGTATCCACCTACAAATGCACACTTGCACACATTTCATAGTTTGGTCTCGGGCTTTTCTATAGCGACAACTATTCGATCAATTATTCCAATTGGTCGTTTAGAATACTAGTGCAAAAATAGTCCTACTTTCTAGGAGCATGCATATAACCACTTTGTATGGGTTTTTTATCTTACGCATTGAAGCAAATTCTCTCCCTTCCCTTGGTCCACATACCAAGCATCTTCATAAAGGGTCTCATAGTTGAGGTTGGGCATGGCCATTCTCACGAGGTTAATCAAGTTTTGCCCTTGGTTAACCATAACCCGAATCAACAACTCTGGTCCATATACCAAGTGTTTCCATGCACAAAGGGTCTCATGGTTGAGGGTAGGAGCACCTACTCTCACGAGATTAATCAAGTACACCCCTTGGTTAATCATAACCCGATTCAACTCCCATACCCCAAGCACTCTCCTTATCTGGTGGACATTTGTGTTATGACCTTGCGATCGATCGTTAATGTAACCCGTGTATGCCTAACTGATAGTTAATTGAGAAGGTTCAAGGAGTCATTTTGTAGAGTTATCTTATCTCATGCGCTTCGAAGAGGCAATGGACCTACTCCGTTAGGTATCATCGTGACCGCATTCTTATCTCTGCATCTTAATAATGTCAAACAGGAATAGAGATGCATGAAAGGGACTTCTATTGCTGATATCTGTTAGGAATCCCTCTGGTTTATTTAAATACCTGTTTAAGGCGATTCCACATATGTGCCTTGCCTGCTACTCATGTTTGTATGTTTTTTTTCCAAAAAAACACTTGTTTGTTTATTTGTTTGGTATTTACCATGCTCCCTTAGGATTTCTCGATTAGAGTAGCTTTCGAGCTAGACATTAGGATAGGTATCCATGCATGCTAACTTAGGGTAGGATTTTCCTTTATCCTCAACCTTAGGATCAACCATTGTATGATAACATTAGGGATAGTGCTAGGCTAGTCTCCCTTAGTTGTTTTTCCTTTCATTGCATTTTGCATCTTAAAACAAAACTATTTTCTTGGCAAATCATAAAACATTTCTAATAAACTCAAACCCTTCTTCAAGGTAAAAGATACAAACCAATCTTACTTTGTCTGTGTGCCTCTTAGCTTTTCTTTTAAACCTGGTTTAGCCGATGTTTCGCCATCGCACATTTGTTTAAAGCTGATGTTTCACCATCGCACATGTTTGTTATCCTACTTTGATTCTCAATATCATTGTTAGGTGTGATATTCTGTTATCCGTTTTATCGGTGTTTCGTCATCCCTGCCATGATACCGTGCTATCTTTTAGCCGATGTTTTGCCATCACACATTTGTTTGAAGCCGATGTTTCGCCATCGCACATGTTTTTTATCCTACTTTGATTCTCAATATCATTGTTAGGTATGATATTTTGTTATCCGTTTTATCGATGTTTCGTCATCCCTGCCATGATACCGTGCTATCTTTTATCCGATGTTTCGCCATTGCACATTTGTTTGAAGCCGATGTTTCGCCATCGCACATGTTTGTTATCCTACTTTGATTCTCAATGTCATTGTTAGGTGTGATGTTTCATCATCTGATCTATTGATGTTTTGCCATCCTTGCTATGATACAGTGCTATCTTTTAGCCAATGTTTCGCCATCGCACTTTTGTTTGAAGCCGATGTTTCGCCATCGCACATGTTTGTTATCCTACTTTGATTCTTAATGTCATTGTTAGGTGTGATGTTTCGTCATTCGATCTATTGATGTTTTTCCATCCTTGCTATGATAATGTGCTATCTTTTAGCCGATGTTTTGCCATCGCACATTTGTTTGAAGACGATGTTTCGCCATCGCACATGTTTGTTATCCTACTTTTATTCTCAATATCATTGTTAAGTGTGATGTTTTGTCATCTGTTTTATTGATGTTTCTCCATCTTTGCCATGATACCATGATATCTTTTAGCCGATGTTTCTCCATTGCACATTTCTTTGAAGCCGATGTTTCGCCATTGCATCTCTCTGTTATCCTGCTTTGATTCTCAATATTATCGCTAGGCGTGATGTTTTATCATCCGTTTTTTTATCATTTGATGTTTCGCCATCTGTGACATGTTACTATGTTATTATTTAGTCAATGTTTGATCATCTCATTTATTTGTTGTTTCATTTGATGTTTTGCCATCTTGATCGTTTTTGTTTGCCTTAACTAAAAAACACAAACCAACCAAAACATGTAAGCCGAACTACGACTGCTCTGATTCCTTAAAAGGGATACGTAGGCATTGGGGTAGGGCCCAACCGAGCACATTTTTTATTTTCCCTACATTGTTTTCTTTTTTTTTCTTTCGCATGCATTCCCTTTTCAGTTTTAAGCCATAAACATAGGATTTGACCACACCCATTAGATCAGACAACATGAGTGGATACCGTAGAGTACTACGGGCGTGTGAGGTGCTAATACCTTTCCCTTGTGTAACAGAGTCCCTTACCCGATCTCTTGGTCGAAAGACTGTGATTTCTCCCTTTTCAGGTTTTCTCGATGTTTACCTTTCCCTTTCGGTGGTATAAAAGACGTTCGGTGGCGACTTCATTGATGTTTCACTAACATCCAGATGACAGGTTCTGGCCGTGTTGTTTCAGCCGGCGACTTCACTGGGGAATAGGTTGTTGACCTATTGTTGGTCCATCTCGGAGTCGATCCTAGCTTTTGTTTGTTTTCTTTTTGGGTGTTTATTTCACCGCTTTGCATATTTATCTGTTTGCATTGCATCCTATGTGTGCTTTACTTTCTGCATACTGGATTTGGCTGGACTGTTTGGATTCTGGTTTTTTTGGTGGGTGGGTTGTTCCATGAGGTAAAAGGCCTCATACCCAGGCTATGAGTGAATTCCATAGGAACTAGGAATAGAGTGGCCATGGCAGCTATGAGGCGTATGTCTTGTAGACCCGACCATGAGACCCATGACTTCAGAGGAAGTTCAGATAGGTGTTATCGTATGATGATACCAAAAAATGTGCTCTTTTACTCTGATTTGGCCTTCGACCTTACTGCGACCTAGTTTCGCCCGTGAGTGGGGAGGGATGATTGATTCTTACAGGTACAGATGGTGACTCTAGTTCTGATGGTGACTTTGGTTATGTTGCTTAATTGAGTTCTGTTGGTGACCATGTTCTGATAGTTACTGTGTGTTTTGATGGTGACTTGATACTGTTGGTGACCGTGTGTTCTCTCGGTTTT
Source organism: Vicia faba (assembly GCA_948472305.1). Taxonomy (NCBI): domain Eukaryota; kingdom Viridiplantae; phylum Streptophyta; class Magnoliopsida; order Fabales; family Fabaceae; genus Vicia; species Vicia faba. Next base: position 712,369,899 of record OX451735.1, read on the forward strand.
TCTCTGGACTTTGCACCTTGGAATGGCCGTTTATTTCGACAGTTCAGCAGCTACCTTTTGTGACAGGGAGACTTTAATCTCATACAGTTACTGATCTGTTTGGTACTTGGCTCTTTTGTGTTCCAGGATGGTGTCATACCTTTGATCCGGTGATGTTCATCATTCAGTTTGGAGACAGTGCAACCATTTTCCATGTTTATGGAACCTTGATCCCGTGTTCTGGTATACATAATCTGTTAACTTCATTTTAACACACGTGTTCTTTTCATTTCCAAGGAACCATGCTTGTGAACTTTGTGCTACACTTTTTTCATCTTTTACTGGTTTAAAATCAAAATTAAAAGCATGTGAGTTCCTAGGAAATGATCGAACATGGAATTGCATCCACTCACGCGCTTCATGCATATTCATGCATTCATAACAGGTACTGAGAGTTGGAGATTCTTATTCAGACCTAGTATTCTCTTCAAATATACAAACTTGAACTGTTGTTGTCACGTGTTCAGGGGTCAGTTATGGAAAAACTTCATGGGGTATTCGCGGGGATGAAGATTCAGATGGATTTGTTTGGGATACATGCAAGCCATGGATCGTGATTGGGAACTCTTTGATAAGGAAGATATTCAGTTGAAAACCCAATTGAGTCAGGTCATAGAAATCTTGATGATAGCGTCAACAATCCCACACCGACTGTTGCAGCGTGAGTTATTCTCTTCTGCTCATATTTTGGGATTTCTTTCAAACCATGGAGTGCCTTGTGGATTTCATCCACTACCTTAAGCGCTTGGAACTTCTTATCAGCAGATGGTTCCTATTTTCCAGTTGAATTCAAAAGGTTTATTTTATCAACAAGGTCAAAATAGGTCTGGAGAGTGATTTTGATCCCATCCCAGTGCTTTATTCTCATTTGTTTCCACGCTTATTTGAGCTTCAGTGGGTTGGGCTCTGTACTTCAGTACCGTCTACAAATTCCCTTCCTGATCATGATACCAACAACAGATATGGTTACCACACTGGGGCACCCAATTATTCAATCAGGCACACTCTCTACAACTTTGGGCCACCTGATCTTCTCTTTAGCAGTCAGTGTTTGTTCCCCAAGTGAATCCATGGGGAAAAGCTTTTAAGCAGAAAAGATAGAAGAAGATTGAGAATTATGTTGATACCATCTCAATGCCTTACATCCTGGCACTTCCTTGTCTATTGGGAATTCATCTGATAAAGCTTCGTGCTTTGAGACTATTCAGTTGATTATTCTCTCTTCCGATGCAAATGCTAGACGTGTCTATCATTCTAGGGAATTTAGTCGTGATGTTGAAGATTGCAAGAGGTTTGAGTAAAGTCCAGCTCTGGCCTGGCGTATTTTCCAAAATCTAATTTCTAATGTGGCGGACAATTTCGAACTTTTCACTTGGTACAACGTTCACCCTCTCTTTTAAGAAATCTTTGGTGAGTATATTCTAGGGCACTCGGATATTCAGTTGAAGACAATTTATCATCCAGAAATAAAATCCAAGCTTGGATCAATTCAGAGACTGTTGTGTCGATATCAGATGGGGAATCTCTTATCCAAGTAAGCCTCGAGGTTGCGGAAGATCATTTGAAGCAATCCGTCCATAGGTAGACTAGTCTCCTCAACATGGAAATTTCAAATTTCATTTGCATTTTCATTTGCAATCTTAATTGTTTTGTTCGGCACTTTCTTGTATTCAAACTTGATCATATTTTTGAATGTTAATCATAATGCATTGAATATGTTTGTCTTGAATTAATCCATTCGTTATCACCCTTATTTGTTTTACTATGTTTTTGATATTCAACTCTTGTTTAAAAACAATAACTCTGGAGGGAGGATGATGAAAATTTACCTGAAATCTCAAATGGTATGCTTTCAAGTAAAAAACCTTGCTGACGATGTACATGCCTTGTTTCAATCCCCAAACACTGGAGATATAAGGGAGTTAGACCCTCGTTAACCCCTCTGAGCCTTCGAAGTAGGAGTTTCTTTTCTGTTCAAGAAAAAACCCTTATTTTTAACCTGGGGCAGGGTAGATGTTCAGTTAATCTGATCGAGCATTCAAATTTCAGAAGGAGTGTCCCATATGAGGATCAACGCACCTTATCCCTCGCATTATGAGGTCGGGAAAAGATCAAAACAACAATGGTTATTTCCTCAGAAAATCCCGAGGTTGAGATTGAATCGATATAATAATGGTTATCCCTCGCCGACCAAAGAATGAGATAGTCACTTTCCTCCAAAAAGTTCAAAGACTTAGGGTCACACGACTTGTTCAAAAGGGAAATTATGAATAAGAAAGAAACAAAAAGCCCCGCTAAGTCGAAACTTGAAAATAAGTCGCTTAGGAAAAAATTAGGGCATCCCGCTGGACTTCCAAATTGAAATTCAAAAAAAGAATTTGTCCAGGAAAAAGTTAGGGAAAGTGAAAAAAATTTAAGGCAAAAAAGGATTATCCAATAAAGATCCTCATCAAAAGAAAAGTTGTGTGATCAAACACCCAAAAACCAAAGGTTAAGTGATTGTCGTGTCCAAAAAATTGTTGTGGTTCCTCAACCATGTCAAAGTTCCTCTTGAGAGATGAATGGTCGTGTCAAGTTAACTAAATTTAGGACTGGAGAACATCATGGAGAATGGGTGGGAACCAAAAAATTTTTGAGCCTTAAATCCTTTTTTCTAAAAAAAATCGTGAACCAGGCCACGTTACAACCCTTAAAAGTCCTAATTGAAGCATGGGTTAATTCGAAAGCAAAAATGTTACGAGAATACGGTAACCTGACTCCTAGGAGACTTGCTTAAAACTTTTGAGTTGGTATCACTCCCTCTTTTATTTTCTTTGTACAGAAAAATTTCGATGTTTCAACATATTTTCAATAAAAAGTTTTCTAACTTTAAGACAACTATATGATTTGCATTAGATTTAACATTCATAGGATAAAACATTTTTTTCATATGAAAAAATGCTTAAACATCAAGCGAGCTTGCATAATGAGCATCAGATAAAGAGTTTGATTATCCCGAGGGATGAATTGCTTCAGGGATCTGTTGAAAAGAATGATCTTAATCTGAGGCATGCTTTCTAGCTACTCCTTTGAATTGAAGAAGACTGGTATGAGAGATTGATAAGAGCTTTTTGTTTGATGATTGTGCAGAAGTTTTGTCTGCCCCAAATCTCTGATTGAGCAAAGGTATATCGTTCCCAGTTGGTCCCAAAGGACAATTTTCGTTAAGCATCTGCTTGCGCGTAAAGCAGTTCGAGTTGAGAAGTATGATTGTGTACTAGCTTGTTTTTAAGACGTAAGTCAATCATCCTGAGAAGGTGTTATCTTTCAAACTTCGTGAACTTCTCATTCCTCTGTGAGCATGAGGTAAAGAAATGGTTTGCCAAGATTCTACTAATCTGGAGAAATCAAGTCAAGATCCATTGACTCTCAAAACTTCATCAATCTGGGGGCAGTGATATCGATATTCGACGAATCTCTCAAAGTGCCGAGTGATCAGGGTTCGTTACCCAAGACTTATTGATGCCACTTCTAATTTTGATTAGTCAGAAGCCGTGTTTCAAAGTTTGGAACACCGGGGCAGTTTATCTGGGTGGTACAAATCTCAGGAAGTCCTTTCAAGGCAAGTTCTTTAACAACCATATAGACTGGGGCAAGGCATTATGCATGGGCATTTCTCCACCTCAGAGTTGATCAGGTTAAGTCCAGTCGCAGGCTAAAAAACTTCTAAATTTGAAGAGCATGACAAGAAGTCGGGATTGTTATCCTTAGCTCATCAGAATTTTAAGTATCAGTGTTGCTGTTCCTTCATCAGAAGTTGGGATCTTTATCTCCAATTGAAGTTAGGAGTGCTATTCTCAGCACAGATCTCGGGAAGTCCTCTCGAGGATAATCTCTTCAAAGGTTAGTCAACCTGAAGAAGTTACGTCGAAATTCAATGAATCTCTCCATGGACCTGTTGTGTCAGAGAATTATCCAGAGCTCGAATAATCTGGGGCAGATTATCTCAAGATAAAAGGACCCTCTCCAGCAAAGTTGTCACACTAACTGGGGAATGTTCAGTAATCAGTTTCGCATAAAATTATCATGTGCTTTGCTTATCTGCGCAATTCTCTGTTACCAGAGCAACATCTTTCAAGAGGATTAAAGTAACCCTAACCTGGATCCTTTCCCCCGAAGCGACACTGAAGTTTCTACTTCTCCCGAGAGAATATCTATTCCTCGGAGCACAACATCATTACCCGAACTAAAGATTTGATTGAATATCTTCTTATTCACCGATGATGTCATTTCAGGAAGATCAAATTTATTTGAGATTAATTGAGGGTTTCTATGGAGATCTGAAGTTTCTATTTCTCCCCAGGGAATCTCCCAAAGCATATAGTTTTAAAGATCGACTAGTTGGAATTTCAGACTAAGAGAGTCGTATCCTCCAAGTGCTTGAAGTTTCGTCTTCCCGGTCGCCTAGTAAAAGTGGAGTGTTCTCATCCCCAACTGAAGTCAAGAATTCCTTCGGAAATTTCTCTTGTTCCCCGATGAAGTCACTTCATAAAGATTCTTGTTCAAGAATTCTCTAATATCCCCATGGAAGAAGCATGGTTTGAAGTTAGTTATGTTGAGAATTTTCTGTTATCCCCAGTAAAGACTATTCAAGCCTGTTCTGTTTCCTAGCAAAGTCATGGGAGCATCATCTCACTCCCTCAGAGGAGGCTGTTCATGAGGATCTCTTGTCCAAGATTTCTCATTCCCCAATGGAGATGCCTTATTGGAGATCTCGTTCTCAGGAATTTTCATTCCCCCAACTGATTTATGTTGAGGTTTATTTTATCTCTCCAGTGAAGACCATTGGCTGAGATCTCTTATGCAAAATTTATCTTTTCCCCCAGCGGAGCTGCCTTTAGAAATTCCTTACTCGGAAATCCTCATCTCCCCTGTGAAGTTGCCTTATTAAGAAATCTACTATTCAGGAATGCTCATTTCTCCAATAGAGTCATTTCATCAAAAGTGTTATTCATAGATGCTCTCTTTTCCCAGTAGATCTCAATCCTGGATGTTGATAAGTGTTGCTTCCCCAAAAGAGTACACTATTGTGCTTCCTAGCCCCAGGATAAAGCATTATAGCAGGATTTTTGTTATGATTGAAGCGTATCTTTATTTCACAGTGGAGCTGAAGATTCTCTTACTTCCAGCAATAGCATATCTTGTTGAGTCTCTCATACAAAAGCGTCTTATTCTCGACCAGAGTTCTTTTTGTAAGGACCCGACTTCCAGCAATGTTCTCTTTATCCGTGGAAGGAGATACTGAATCTTTTCCCCATAAGGTTAAGAGGTGAGACATAAGTCAAGTTTTCTTCTGCAGTGCAATTTATCTTTGCATTTTTCTCCCCAGGAAGTTATCCCCAGTGATAAATTGACAACTTATCAAACAAAAGTCAGTTTTGATATGATCTTCTCTAGCAGAATTTGGAATTTATTTTGCGAGTTTTTTATCAGGGTTCAGCCTATGGTTACTGGTCTTTTCATTCCGCCATGCTGGGACAAACAAGTTGAGGATCGATTTCTCAAAATTCCACTATTCTGGGGCAACATGTCAATGTTGGTACGAACCCCATGAAGTCCTCTCGAGGAATTGTCGTTTGCTCTGTAAATTACAGCTTGTCGACACCCATGGGAGAGTCTTACCTCTAACTTTTGAACGTTGGGACAGGAAATCCCCCGCAGGGTTGCTTCTTCTCAACATTGTCATGTGAGGGATTCTCGAGGCGGATAAGGTTCTAGATACCTTCATTCTCCAACCAAGTCTGGATGAGCATTATCTCGTTTCTTAACAGAGACTATTCCTAGTGGAGTTTATCTTCCGATTTGAATTATCATTGAAGTTCGTGAAAATTCTGGCTACAGATACTTAATGTCACGTCCGATGTTATGACACCGTATCTGACTTACTATATGACAGTAGATACAAAAGCAGTAAACAACACAGTCAATTGTTTACCCAGTTCAGTGTGCAACAACACCTACTCTGGGGGCTACCAAGCCAGGGAGAGAATCCACTATAAGAGATGTTAATTCAGGAATAAACCAACCAGTTTATCTCCTTCACTTAAGACCTACCCAATGCAATTCTAATCTAAGTACAACTTAAACCTGAGTTCCTACTCACTCCCCCTCAATCACAGCAGTGATACATAAACAAATTTGACTTGAGAATTGTTGAAGACACTCTTCAAAACACACACTTGATTAAGCTTCACAGCTTTTTAATCAAGTAACACAATCACTCGTGCTTCACAGCTTTGAGTGATGTACACAACTAACTTGACTCTGCTTCACAGCTTTAGTCAAGTAACATTCAAACACTCTTGCTTCAAAGCTTTGAGTGCTACACAACCCTTACAATTGAAACCTATTCCAAGACACTTATCACAATGATAATTGCTTGGAGTACAATTAACAAATCTATACAGATTACAAACTTGATCTTCTAATCAATCAGCAGGGATCATCTCAAAAACCGCAGCTCTGTTGAATATATAGCAGCTGCAACTTCAGTTAGGGTTTCCAAAAACCTAGGGTTGATTCCGTTTGACCTTAAGACCAGGTCACAGTACTTCATTGATCAGGTTAGGATTGAGCTAGGTTACTCCTCAGAAAACGCAGGATTCTGTTTAGGAAGGACTGAGTTATTTCCTGAAAAAACTCAGACTTATCCAATCCTGTAATCCTGCTAGTTCAGAACAGGATATCATAACATCTGTTATGACATCTGAGAAAACCTGTCTACTGATTAGTAAAATGTGATCATTTTGCAAACATGCTCAGATACACACTTATAAACATCAGTATTTGAGTTACAATATTTTTCTGCACATGTACCTAAAGAGCTAGTACAACCTGAACTAGAATGTTATGACATCAGTCATGACATTCACACATATACTTGGAATTTACCAAAAATGCAAGCCAATACCTAAACACCTACAAACTCCCCCTTTGGCAGATTTTTGGCTAAAGTCCCTAAACAATCAGAGATAGATAGATAGCAGCAGAAATAAATGACAGCAGAAAAATATAGTGTTAAGTACTAATTAAGCAGTACCAAATATTCTCCCCCACTTTAGCCACAAATGGGCCAAAGATTACATGTTTATAAAGTTATACAGTAATCCAAGACAAAATAATGAGATCAGCAGCAGACAATAGCAGAACATACTTCCAAACTCCACCAGCAACACCACCACGCAGCTATCATCCTTCAAGTACTGTCATCAGACTCAGAGGAGTCAGGCTTCTTTCTTTTCTTGTGAGTAATGTCAGCATTTCTCTCTTTGTTTGATGTCTCAACATTCTTAGAGACATTTGGATTTGTTTCAGCATTTGAGTTTTCTTGGTGCAGAGGAACAGAAATGCCAGGAACTGAGTGGTTCTCGTTCAGAATTCGGGAAACAATTTTTGCTATTGCTTGATTAACATAGGCTGTCCCTTCCCTATTTGCAATTTCAGGGGGTACTGAAGAGGAAGGATGAGATGGATTACCTGTATGTCTTGTTCGCACCTCTTTGGCCTTGGTGGAGTTAATTCTATGAGAACAGATCTCCAGAACATCAGAGTCCAGACAGGAAGAGATTGTCCCAGAATCTTGATCAGATGAAGAGGTTGAGATGGTCGTATTGGATGATGATGGCGTTTGAGACATTTTGTCAGTTTTGAAGGACAAACAGCAAATGAGAAGAATTTCTGATTGATGAGAAGACGAGAGAGGAACAAAGCAAAGGAGTGCCTATTCAACTTCTTAAAACAGTGGTAGGAAATGAGAAAATACAATTTTAAACCAATCAGAACAGGCAGAAGTCCTTTGGTCTTTGTTTTAAGCAAAATTAATTGCTACAATTCCTCATGTTGGCAAATACCCAACTTACCCCTTAAGTTTTCAGATTGATTTGCATCCAAGGCCTTGGTAAAGATGTCAGCCAGCTGTAGCTCAGTGGCAACATGTTCCAATTTGATGGTCTTTTCTTCTACAAGGTCTCTAATAAAGTGATGTCGTATGTCAGTATGTTTGGTCCTGCTATGCTGAATGGGATTCTTGGATATGTTGATTGTACTCAGATTGTCACAGTATAATGTCATAACATCTTGTGTGACGTTATACTCAGTGAGCATCTGTTTCATCCATAACATTTGAGAGCAGCTACTGCCAGCTGCAATATATTCAGCTTCAGCAGTGGAAAGAGACACACAATTCTGTTTCTTGCTGAACCAAGAAACCAGATTACTTCCCAAAAAGAAACATCCTCCAGAAGTGCTTTTTCTATCATCAGCACTACCAGCCCAATCAGCATCACAGTAGCCAGTCAGAGTCGGTTCACAGCCATGAGTATACAGCAATCCATAGTTGTAAGTACCACTTACATACTTCAAAATTCTCTTCACTTGATTGATATGACTGACTTTGGGATCAGCTTGGTATCTAGCACAAACTCCAACTGCAAAGGCAATATCAGGTCTGCTGGCAGTTAAGTACAGCAGGCTTCCTATCATGCTTCTGTACAGACTTTGATCCACCTTAACCCCACTTGAATCTTTGGAGAGCTTTAGATGAGTAGGAGCAGGAGTCCTTTTGTGACTTGCATTCTCCATTCCAAACTTCTTTACAATATTCTTAGCATACTTGCTTTGAGATAAGAAGATTGAGTCCTCCATCTGTGAGACTTGTAGTCCAAGAAAATAAGTTAGTTCTCCCATGAGACTCATTTCAAATTCAGCCTGCATCTGGTCAGCAAAGTGTTTAACCATATGTTCTGACATTCCGCCAAACACTATATCATCAACATATATTTGGGCAACCATCAACTTCCCTCCTTCAGTTTTGATAAATAGAGTTTTGTCCAAGCCTCCTTTTCTGTAGCCTTTGTCTGAGAGAAACTTTGTTAACCTGTCATACCATGCTCTAGGAGCTTGTTTCAGCCCATATAGAGCTTTTCTCAATTTGTAGACATGATCAGGATGGGTTGGATCCACAAAACCTTTAGGTTGTTCCACATAAGCTTCCTCATTTAAGTACCCATTTAGAAAGGCACTTTTCACATCCATCTGAAATAACTTGAACTTCAGAAGACAAGCAATTGACAACAAGAGTCTGATTGATTCCAACCTGGCTACAGGTGCAAAGGTTTCATCAAAGTCAACCCCTTCAACTTGGGTGTATCCTTGAGCAACAAGTCTCGCCTTATTTCTGGTGACAACTCCTTCAGCATCTGACTTGTTCTTGAATATCCATTTTGTCCCAATGATGTTAGTTCCTTCAGGTCTAGGAACCAGTTCCCAAACTTCATGCTGCTTGAATTGGTTCAGTTCATCTTGCATTGCACCAATCCAATATTCATCAGTCAAGGCTTCCTTGACATTTTTTGGTTCTATTTTGGACACAAAACAAGAATTTGAGATGATTTCTCTTGATCTTGTGATGACTCCACTATTAGGATCTCCTATGATGAGCTCTTTTGGATGATCCTTCTGAATTCTGATGGAAGGAGTCTTGCTAGCTTCCTTTGATTCTGATTCTGTTGTGGTGGAGTTGGGTAGATCATCCTGTTGGGTTGAAGTCTCAAAGAATGTCTCAACAGTACAAGGAACATCTGTTTCTTCATGATAGTCATCAATTATGACATTTATTGATTCCATCATGGTTTTGGTTCTGGAGTTGAATACTCTATAAGCTCTTCTATTTGAGGAGTATCCTAGAAATATGCCTTCATCACTTTTGGAGTCCAGTTTTCTTCTCTGTTCCCGATCAGACAGGATATAGCATTTGCTGCCAAACACATGGAAGTACTTCACAGTTGGTTTTCTTCCTTTCCAGAGTTCATATATGGTGGATGAGGTTCCCTTTCTCAAGGTGACCCTGTTATGAACATAACAAGCTGTATTCATAGCTTCAGCCCAGAAATGCATAGGAAGTTTTTTGGCATGTAACATTGCTCTGGCAGATTCTTGTATGGTCCTGTTTTTTCTTTCCACAACTCCATTTTGCTGAGGTGTTATGGGAGAAGAAAACTCATGACTGATTCCTTCTGAAGCACAGAAGTCATCAAACCTGCTGTTTTCAAATTCCTTGCCATGATCACTTCTGATTCTGACAATACATACTTCCTTCTCTCTTTGAATTCTTTTGCACAGTTCTCTAAAGACTTCAAATGCATCTGATTTTTCTCTAATGAAATTAATCCAGGTGAATCTGGAAAAATCATCCACAACCACATAGGCATATCTTTTACCACCAAGACTTTCTACTTGCATTGGTCCCATCAGATCCATATGGAGGAGTTCTAGAACCTTAGTGGTGATCAGATGTCTTGACTTTGGATGTGACATCCTTGTCTGCTTGCCCACCTGACATTCACCGCAAATTCTTCCTTCATCAATTAGCAGTTTTGGAATTCCTCTGACTGCCTCCAAGGAGATGATCCTCTTCATACCCCTTAGGTGGAGATGGCCAAGTTTTTGGTGCCACAGTTTCACCTCTTTCTCTTCTTTTGCAATGCAACACACAGATGAGAAATTAGTATTCTCAGCCTCCCATAAGTAACAGTTGTCTTTGGATCTGACTCCTTTCATTACTGTCTCTTGTTTGTCATTGATTACAAGGCATTCAGATTTTGAGAAATTGACCTTGAATCCTAGATCACACAGTTGACTGATACTAATGAGATTAGCAGTCAGTCCTTTCACCAGCAGTACTTCATTTAGACTTGGAACTCCAGGGCAGTTCAAATCACCAACTCCTTTGATTTCACCTTTAGCCCCATCTCCAAAGGTCACAAAACTGGTGGTGTGAGGCTTAACATTATTGAGGAGGTTCTTGATTCCAGTCATATGTCTGGAACATCCACTGTCAAAATACCAGTCTTCTTTTGCAGAGACCCTCAGGGAAGTGTGAGCTATCAGTGCAGTAGCCTTTTTCTTCCATTGAGGAGCATGTGGTACCTTTTTAGACTTAGGTTTGACACCTGAATTCTGATTAGGGTATCCATGTAATCTGAAGCAAAAACGCTTTATGTGGCCATATCTACCACAATGATGGCATTTCCATCTTTGGTACCTTTTCCTCATATGTTTCTGTTCCTGATGTCGAGAGTTGTGTTGAGACATCTGTTTTGGCATTTGCCTACCAGAACCAGATTTCGTTGCTTTCATAAATCCTAGACCAGATTTATTTCCCACATTTTGTCCAATCTGTAGGATCTCTTCCAATTTGTCAGTTCCATTTGTCAACATCTTGACAGATTTTGTCATTTGATCCAGTTGTGAATTCAGCAATTGAACTTCTCCTTCTAGAAGACTTATAGTTTCAAGGTTTTCCCGTTTTTCAGCCTCCATCTTTATGATGAGTTTTGATTGTTTCTTATTCTGCACACAGACTTCAGTACTTCTGATACACAATTCCTTGTATGTTTCAGCCAGTTCTTCAAAAGTCACCTCTTCATCACTTTCAGAGGTACAAACACCAGTTAAAGCAGTAACTCGTTTGGCAGTCTCTTCTTCAGAATTACTTTCTGAATCACAGTCGGACCAAGTAACTGTCATTCCTTTTTGTTTCTTAAGAAAGGTAGGACATTCAGCTCGAATATGCCCATATCCTTCACAACCATGGCATTGAATTCCTCTGCCTTGAACTCCCTTCCCATCTGACCTTGATCTTTTGCTGGAACTGTCAATGTCAGAGGAAATGTTATGAACATTAGACCTTGACTTTGGATCTATTCTTTTGATGAGTTTGTTGAATTGTCTTCCTAGCATGGCTATAGCTTCTGAAATGTTTTCTTCAACATCAGTGTTGGACATAAGTGCTATGCTTTTGTTCTTTTTGACATCATTAGTGATTCCCATCTCAAAAGTCTGAAGAGACCCAATAAGTTCATCTACTTTCAACTTGCTAATGTCCTGGGCTTCCTCTATGGCAGTCACCTTCATTGCAAATCTTTTAGGCAAGGATCTGAGAATCTTCCTCACCAGTTTTTCTTCTGACATTTTTTCTCCCAGTGCTCCTGAGGTGTTGGCAATCTCCAAGATGTTCATGTGAAACTCATGAATGGTTTCATCTTCCATCATTTTTAGATTCTCAAACTTAGTGGTCAACATCTGAAGCCTTGACATTTTTACTTTGGAAGTTCCCTCATGAGTAGTTTTGAGAGTGTCCCAAACTTCCTTGGCCAGTTCATATTGATGAACTAATCTGAAAATATTTCTATCAATCCCATTGAACAAGGCATTTAGAGCTTTGGAATTTCCCAGGGCTAGCTCATCTTCTTCTTTACTCCAATCTTCCTCAGGCTTCAGACTGATTGTCCCATCTTCCTCAGTTATGGTGGGATGAATCCATCCTTTGTCAGCAGCTCTCCAAGCCTTTTTGTCCAGAGATTTTAGGAAGGCAATCATACGAGGTTTCCAGTAGTCATAATTAGTTCCATCCAGAATGGGTGGTCTATTTCCAAAAACTCCTTCTTTGTCCATAGTGCCAGAAAGTGATATCCCTAGATCTCACCCAGTAATACAGGCAGGGTGCCTGCTCTGATGCCAATTGAAAATTCTGGCTACAGATACTTAATGTCACGTCCGATGTTATGACACCGTATCTGACTTACTATATGACAGTAGATACAAAAGCAGTAAACAACACAGTCAATTGTTTACCCAGTTCAGTGTGCAACAACACCTACTCTGGGGGCTACCAAGCCAGGGAGAGAATCCACTATAAGAGATGTTAATTCAGGAATAAACCAACCAGTTTATCTCCTTCACTTAAGACCTACCCAATGCAATTCTAATCTAAGTACAACTTAAACCTGAGTTCCTACTCACTCCCCCTCAATCACAGCAGTGATACATAAACAAATTTGACTTGAGAATTGTTGAAGACACTCTTCAAAACACACACTTGATTAAGCTTCACAGCTTTTTAATCAAGTAACACAATCACTCGTGCTTCACAGCTTTGAGTGATGTACACAACTAACTTGACTCTGCTTCACAGCTTTAGTCAAGTAACATTCAAACACTCTTGCTTCAAAGCTTTGAGTGCTACACAACCCTTACAATTGAAACCTATTCCAAGACACTTATCACAATGATAATTGCTTGGAGTACAATTAACAAATCTATACAGATTACAAACTTGATCTTCTAATCAATCAGCAGGGATCATCTCAAAAACCGCAGCTCTGTTGAATATATAGCAGCTGCAACTTCAGTTAGGGTTTCCAAAAACCTAGGGTTGATTCCGTTTGACCTTAAGACCAGGTCACAGTACTTCATTGATCAGGTTAGGATTGAGCTAGGTTACTCCTCAGAAAACGCAGGATTCTGTTTAGGAAGGACTGAGTTATTTCCTGAAAAAACTCAGACTTATCCAATCCTGTAATCCTGCTAGTTCAGAACAGGATATCATAACATCTGTTATGACATCTGAGAAAACCTGTCTACTGATTAGTAAAATGTGATCATTTTGCAAACATGCTCAGATACACACTTATAAACATCAGTATTTGAGTTACAATATTTTTCTGCACATGTACCTAAAGAGCTAGTACAACCTGAACTAGAATGTTATGACATCAGTCATGACATTCACACATATACTTGGAATTTACCAAAAATGCAAGCCAATACCTAAACACCTACAGTTCGCATTCTGAAGTTCTCATTTTTCCCATCTGATTTGTGACTTGGGGCATTTCAATATAAAAAAAATCTTTTATTATCCTCAGTAGGGTTGATGTTGGCTGAGATTTCCATTTCCCCAGTAAAGTGATACTGTTTGACTATCTTCATAGTCTATTTTATGGTTGAATACTGAAGGTTCAAGGATCTTTGCCCTATCCCCAGTGAAGTTTTGGTTCTGCAGCGAAGTTTTGAGGCCCCAGGAATCTTCTTTCAAAAGCTTCATTCTGAGACTTCAAGTTTGGATATGTTGCACATCCCCAGTGGAGTCGTTTGAATGGGAATTCACACATTATCAACCTTATCCCCAGTAAGGTCGATAATGTGTGACTATCTGCATGATCCATCCAATGGTTGCATTCCAAGAAATCTCTCTCCAACAAACATCTTCAACAGAGTTCTGTCTCCCCGGTGAAACCCCATTTCCTAAGCAGAGTTTTATTCCCCCAGCAAAGGTTTTCACCCCTCACGTCGGTTTTATTGTCTTGGTGTCATCCTCAACAAGGCTGCACGCTGTCTTTTCCAGAGATTACAGTCTTGCCCTGATCTTCTCTCTCAATGTCTGATCTTCGGATAATGTCCCTCTCTAGAAGCTACAGTGTTGATCTGATCTGATCTTCTCTAGGAGTTTGCAATTTATTTTTGCAGCTTCTCTCAATGTTTGTGGCCCGTTTCTACTGGTTGCTCGGTTGTTATTTCCCACAAAGTTTCATCTCTCTGAGGTTCCCTCTCTAGCGGTTCCCCATATTTTCTCCTCTCCTTTGGATTTTTCAATTTATTTTTGCAAGTCTTGTCAAATTCCGACTTCTTAGTTATTGGCTTCTCAGTTGGCCATTCCCCAGTGGAACTTTTAAACATGCATCATTACATTGCATATACCAAAATGCGTAGCGTTTCCATTATATGGAGCATTGCGCTATATAAAAAGAATTTAAACATGCATCGGAACATAAGCCATTATTGTTTCTTTTGTCCCCAGTGAATTTTCTAATACTTTGGATTAAATCCTCAGTGAGGTCTTCGTCCTCATTATCTTAGTTTCCCCCCATACCAATATCCTTTTGACGTTAATCATTTGTTTGTTTGAGTGTCTACTCTTGACTGTAGTTCAGTTTCGCCCTGGCGCAATCTTCTCGGGTTTAGTCTTCACTACCCTCTCCGGTTCATTCCAATGTCTATTAATGCACTTTTTCGAATACCAGTTTCATCTTGATATTCGCTTTCAGCAGGTTTTTAGGTGTACGCCCTAATCTCCTTGCTTTGGGTTGAGCTCAGAGTTTCATCTCCTCACCTTGTGCATGAAATCCAGTTTCGTCCTGGTACTCATCTAGTTTAGTTTCGCCTAACTAGTTTTAGAGTCGAGTTTTGTCTCGTTTTTGCTTTCATGCGTTGGACCCTTTGACGGTGTTCGTTTACTGAGTGCAGTGTTTGTACTGCGTCCCTGGATTGAAATTAGTCTCTTTTTCCTTGGATTCTTCTATCAGTTTTCGTCACTGTTTATCCATTGATCTGAGACCAGCAGGTGCTCTGAGAAACATGCACTCTCATCACTTTGCTATGGGTCGAGTTTCGCCTCGTTACCCGTGCGTGAAATCTAGTTTCGTCTTGGTACTTATCTAGTTTAATTTCACCTAACTGGTTATTGAGTCGAGTTTCGTCCCGCTTTTGTTCCTCATTTCTGGGATTCTTTCAGTTCCTTCATACTGTCTATCTTAGTTGAGATTAGCAAGTGCTCCTAGAATCACGCACTCTAGCCATTTTGCTTTGGGACGAGCTCAGAGTTTCGTCTCCTCACCCGCGTACGTTTTCTTTTCCAGAGCTTAGTTTCGCCTATACTCTTTGATTTGAGTTTTATCTCACATTTTTTTGGAAGCCCAGTTTTGCCCTGGCACATTTGTCCGGAAGTTTAGTTGCGTCTACTCTTTTTTTTTGTTCTGTTTCAACCTGCGTTACAGTTTCATTCTGACGCATATCTTGGGGGGTTTTCTGCTTCTTGTTCTCTTTTCTTCAAGAGTTTAAATTTTCGGGTTCTTTTGTATTCAACCATCTTCAACTCTGAACGCTCGAAAGTTGTCACTTTTTTCACTTATCATGTTGAAGATAATTGAATAGGGGCAGCTGTTGCACCCCAAAATTTACCCTCTTGATTTCAGAATTTTTATGGCTTATGTTTCATCATACATATTCATGCATTGTGACGGGATCAATGTATTCTTATTTTCTAGTTTTCTTCAAGTTGTGGAAAATGGTCGTATTGTCAATCAGTCTAAGAAGGATTTCATATCCTTATTATTTTGATCATTTAGGCTACCAAGGGTTCCATTGCATTCAAAGAATTTCAGGTTGTTTCTTTGTCTCATCAGAGGGTTTAGAATGGCAAGGGTTTCAAAGTAAATCTCATTTTTCTCTTATCCACTGGCCCTTGTGCATGGTTTTTGGTCACCAAAATATATGCTGCATTTCTTGTTAAAATTCTTAGTCTCATCTTTATGAGCTTCTTTTTATCATTACACAAAGCACCCAGGGTCCGTGATTCAGTGCAATATTAGGGTTTACAGTTGAGGTTATCTAGAGTCAGAGTTTGATTTATGATAAAAGCTGTTAAGCTTGAGAGCTTGCTAAGGATACATTGATTATTTAGGAAGAAATTTAACAAGAGAGTTGATCTTGAGATTGTCGTTTTCTCGTCTTTTGGGAAGGTATTTGTTGATAATTATTAATGGTTGTGATACGGTGGGAGAACTGACTTGAGGTTTTGAGTTTGTATTCGCACTTGTTCGGTTTAGCAAGAGTCGCCACCGACTTTTTATTTTATCCTAAAGGAAAGGTTAAAAAGCACAGGAAAAACCTTTGAGATGTTTTCTTGGGTTCGGGGGGTAGATTATGAAGAGGGAAGGTATTAGCACCCTTTTCATCCATGGTTATCCATGGGCTCTTAGTTACTTGTTTTAGATCACTTGCCTTGATTTTCAATTGTTTGAAATGGTGCTTTGTGTGTGTGGTTTTGAAAATGTTTTGAAAAAGATGCCTTGTCTAGGCAACCCTTGTAACAATTCTTTACTCGAATGTTTTACAAAAGGTGTTTGTCTTTTTGAAAGGATGTTTCAAGGTTTTGAAAATGTTTTGAAAAAGATGCCTTGTCTAGGCAACCCTTGTAACAATTCTTTACTCGAATGTTTTACAAAAGGTGTTTGTGTTTTTGAAAGGATGTTTCAAGGTTTTGAAAGTTGTTTTTGGAAATTGTGTTGTGGAGTGTGTTTTGAAAGTAGGCAAGTGTGTTTTGCAAGTTGGATCAAGTAACTAAGAGTTGTCTACCCCTAAATTTACTCAAAGATCTTTCCTATGTTTTAACCCTTTTAACAGTATTGTTCCACCATTGTATTTGGTGGACAATCTTGTGTTAGGATGTTAACGGGACAGGTGCGGGTCATCGTTTAGACCATGAATGCAATGGTGTCAAGTATTTTGGCAATTCGCTTTAAGGGACTATGATCATTTTGTTTAGGAAACTTCGAAAGCGTCATCGAGGGACTGTGATCATTTGATTTGTTTTGTTTTGCCAAAGAAACTCAACATGCAACATGGCCTATTTTGGAAGGCAACAAGCGGGATTACCCTAGGGGTGCAAGTGTGAATTGTGTATTTGATTTTCATGCATTTGCCTTGTATTAGGTTATCTAGCGGTTGATTTCGAATCTTCGCATACAAACCCTAATTACTATACAGTATATAGAAAGAGATAAATTGCGAGAATTTAAAGTCTAAGCTATTACAAATAAGTATCTGGGGATGGGGGTACAAATATTTACAAATGGGGATGAGTCTTATCAGGATAGTAGTGTCCAAATAATATTTACAACCAAATCGAATCGCATTCTCAATGTAAAGTATAACAATGTATAAGAATCAAAGAGAAATAAAAGTATGTAAGATGCACATGATTATTTACAAATGATGCAAATATTAACCTAATATATTTATTAAGTATTTTATTCTTTTTGTATTTTTTTGTTAATGTTATATATAAACAAAAGTTTTAAAGAAAAGAAAAGAAAAATGTTTTAAGTTTAAGAAAATTAATGTTTATGTATTTTAGTTAATATTTTTATGTAAACAACAAAAAAAGGTTTTACTAATAAAAAAATATTTAAACTTAATACATCTAAGATTTACATATTTTTGCGTATAATAAAATAAAAAGAAGCATCTAAGAAAAAAGGTTAAAGTATCATTTTTGTTTAACAAAAAATATATTAGTTAAAAAAAGGAAAATAAAGGGATAAGTAAAAAAAAATGATATTGGTTTTCAAAAATATAAAAAAAAGAGTTAAGAGAATTTAATGGGCTTAAGAGATTTATTCTGGCCCAAACAAAACAAAAAAAGAAATAAGGAAAAGGGGAGTACGCGCCAGATTCGCTTGGGCTTAAGCATTTGGATGTGGAGCAGTCCCAATGGCACTTTACAACATTTGTTAGGGTTTTCACTTTGTTGTTTCAGTACGAGGGTTCACAGTGTTGAGCGGCGCCGTTTTTATCATCGTCTTCTTCGTCTCCTTGAGCCATGGTTTCTGAACAAAATTCCTCTCCGTCTATGGCCACCAGGCGCCACTGTCAACTCCTCCTCCCTCCATGGTCAAGCAAGGCGGCGACACGAAAAGGTTTGATTTCTGTTCTTTCAATTTTAAGGGTTTCAAGTTTTATATGTTATTGATTTCCCTTCCCTTTTTTAGCAAGCTCTGATCTTCTATGTTATTATTGTTGTGTGAGGTGTGAAAGAAAAGGGAAGAAGAAATTAACCTTTGGAGACGAGGAATGGACTGGAGGGGACTGGAGGTGTCTTAGGCGGCCGGAGGCGAGGGAGTATGTTGCTGTGCTAGCTTTCCTGGTACTCGTATTTTGCTTTTATGGTTTTATGATGAATATCTGAAAACCCTTGTACAACTTCTTTTCCTCTGAAACTCCTTTTCTTCTTCTGCTTGCTAGCCTTGAGATACTTGTTGTTGATTCTGAGTTGCCTGATGTGCTACCCTATGCTGAAGTCATTCTGAGGGTTTTGTTGGTTTGAATGCTTTGATTTGGATATTTGGTACATGTTTATTGTCTGCTTGTTTTAGTTTTGTTTGACTAAGGATTTTGATGCTTGGCTTTTTTTTTGGTTGGGCTTTTTGATGAAAGTTTGTTGGGGTTTCTGGTTTGAAAACTGTTGGGAATTTACAGGCTCATTGTTGTTGATTCTGTTTAGAGGCTTGCTTCAGTTTGTTTACAAGTTTGTGTTTTGAGGCTTATGGTTCTGTGTTAGAAACAGGTTTGAGATAGTTTTCCTTTGACAGGGCTAGAGGCCGGTTTTGATGGCTTTAAACAGGCTTGAGGCTTGTTTTGAAAGGGCTTCTATTTGAAGCAGGTTAGAGGCAAGCCGATTTTTGACTGGCTTTAGGACTTATGTTATGTTTGCTTTGGGCTTTGAAGGGTTTATTTTGAAACAAGCAGGTTCATATGCTGGTTTTTGGTATGAGCTTGAAAACAGGCTTCAGGCTTGTGTTGACAGGCTGGCTTATGTTTTATGCTTAGCAAAGCTTGAGGGTTTGTTTCAGTTTGTAAGTTTGGAGCTTATGGTTTGGTGTTTGAAACAGGTTTGGCTTTGGACACAGGTTTGAAGCTTGAGGCCGCTTTGTTTGTGTTTTTGATACAGGCTTGAGAGCTTGTGTTATTTTTCTTTGTATTTTTCTGCCTCCTTTTTCTTGTTCTGATAACTTTGTTATATATCCCTAGCTTGCCTCAACAAACTGTAAGCCTCTTTCTTCTCTCTCTTTCTCTCTCCACATATAAAAAGCATTGTTTATTGCTTAAACTGTACCTTCTACTCTGAAAAAGTGATGACTGGAAAGTGATGGATAATATTTGAAATGTTGCTTGCATTATGGTTTTGCTCTGCATATCTCTTTTCCAGGTTTTCTGCCTTTTGTGTACTTGTTGACAGCTTTTGGCTTTTGATATCTTTCTATATCTTCCTTGGACAACTCTTGACAGTTTGTTTTGACATTCAGTTTGCTTAGTTTGAAACTGTGACTTGTTTTGGCACATTCACTTGGCTGTTCAGTTTGCCTCTTTGGTTGACAATTTGGAATTATGCAGTCTTGTATATTTCCATGTAGCTTTGTGCATTTCATACATTTGCAAGCATATTTCCCTTTCCCTCTTTGTGAACCAAGAGTCCTCTTGTGATTTGCAGAGAGGGCAAACAAACTGATTCCGGCCAACACTTTTAATGATGAGTTTTAAATATTTGTCTGCCTTTTTAATTAAATTCATCTGCATTTGACTTCTTCCTTTTCTTTTTGCAGGTAAAAATCAGTTGAGCAAAGGATGAGTAGCAGTAGAAGATAAAGATTTCAAGACTTTTAGGATATAGTCTTTTATTTTATTTTAATCACTTGTAATAAATATTATTATAAATACTTGTAAATAAAATTACTTGTATTTAAATAACATTTGTACCAATAATTAAAAATAAATAAAAGTCTTTTGTCAGATATCTCTTTAATTCCTCTTCAATTGTTTATTTAATTATTTATATTTCTTGAATTATAATAACTGGAATTTATCCAATAATTTTAACTTTAGAAATGATAAATAATCAATAAACGTCCGGCATTCCAAATAATCCAAAGCATTGCACAGTTAATCGAACAAACATCCACACGTCTTTCCTTTTACTGATTAAATCAAACACTGCAAACTCTCAATCAGAAGCCTCAACCCATATCCCAGAGTAAATTGAAAAGAACTATAGAATTAATTCTTTCTAAGAATGCGCGCACAAACCCTAGTTCTTGATTTATTGTCAAAGAAGCGCCTGCCTGATCAAACCCTGAGCCAAACTCAACCAAACCCTAATAATCTGCTTGAACTATTCCAGAGTCCATGAAAACCCTAATTTGGATAGACTGATAAGAAAAAGTCTGTTTGACTGATTCTTACGCCAATCTGAAAAGTCAGGGAAAACCCGAAGCTGTGATTTCTTGTGGAAAAATAGGAGGGCAAATTTTGGGGTACAACAGTTGCCCCTGTTCAATCTTCTTGAACCTGAAGAGTTAGATTGGCAAGTTTGCCGTTCGCGACTCGAAGGTAAAGGGAGATTGGACACTAGAGTGCCCAAAAAATTTGCACTCGTCAAAGCGTAGTTTGAGGGAATGGGCTTAAAGATGCCATTTGGAGATGGGCTTAAAGATGCCATCTGGAGATGTGACAGAATCTTGTCGGGGGATGGGCTTAGAGATGCCATCTGGAAATTGTTGGTAGGAGGATGGGCTTAGAGATGCCATCTGGAAATGTTTGTTGAACTGTATGCCATCGGTGAGTGGGTGAGTATCAGAAAGGTGTCTATGTTTTGGAACATCTCTGAACTGGGGGTCTGGATAAGCAATAGATTGACATCCATGTTTGGAGAATCTGTAAACTGTTTTCAAAAGTCTTGAATCTGAACAAGCGATAGGTTAACATCCGTATCTGGAGAACCCGTAAACTATTTTCAAAAGTCTTGGAATTGAGAAGGAACCGGTGTAGGGTTGTTTGATGATGAGCCCGTGTAAAACTGCATCTGAATTTGAGAAGGAATCTGGAATAAGTGTCAGAATGTCGCCATGTCTGGGTCACATCTGAACTATCTCTAGAAGGATCTCGGAAGATGGTGATCTTTGTCTGTTGATTGATCTTTCTTGAAAAGGTAAAGAGTTAGTTGTATGCAATGTCATGATGTAATGAATTGTACTTCATCAATGTTTATGATATGAATGGATGCACATGTAAGCTGAGTAGCTGTCTTGCTGAGGAAGACGAATCCTGGATAATGCAATCTTTGACTGCTGTCAGGGAAAGTAAATCCTTGACTGCTGCAGGGGATTGCAAGAATCTCTGATTGCTGAAGATGAGAAATCCTTGGACCGCTGTTGGGGAACCAGGAGCTTGGGTTGTATGCCAATCTACTGGGGATTTCTGTCTTGAGGAGATCTTCACTGGGGAATATCTGAATATCCTGTGAGGAACTGAGAATGAGAGTCTTCATTCTGCTTGGGGATTGATAGTTGGAAGTTTTAGCCCCGCTGGGGATTGCAAGAATCTTTTGATTGCTGCATGTATTGATATGGGATAAGTATCGGAATGTCGCCAAATCTGGGTCACATCTGAACTATCTCTTGAAGGAAATCTGGAATAAGTATCAAAATGTCGCCAAATCTGGGTCACATCTGAACTATCTCTAGAAGAGAATCTGGAATAAGTATCGGAATATCGCCAAATCTGGGTCACATCTGAACTATCTCTAGAAGAGAATCTGGAATAAGTATCGGAATGTCGCCAAATCTGGGTCACATCTGAACTATCTCTAGAAGGAAATCTGGAATAAGTATCGGAATATCGCCAAATCTGGGTCACATCTGAACTATCTCTAGAAGGGAATCTGGAATAAGTATCGGAATGTCGCCAAATCTGGGTCACATCTGAACTATCTCTAGAAGAAAATCTGGAATAAGTATCCGAATGTCGCCAAATCTGGGTCACATCTGAACTATCTCTAGAAGCAAATCTGGAATAAGTATCGGAATGTCGCCAAATCTGGGTCACATCTGAACTATCTCTAGAAGAGAATCTGGAATAAGTATCGGAATGTCGCCAAATCTGGGTCACATCTGAACTATCTCTAGAAGGAAATCTGGAATAAGTATCGGAATATCGCCAAATCTGGGTCACATATGAACTATCTCTAGAAGAGAATCTGGAATAAGTATCGGAATATCGCCAAATCTGGGTCACATCTGAACTATCTCTAGAAGGAAATCTGGAATAAGTATCGGAATGTCGCCAAATCTGGGTCACATCTGAACTATCTCTAGAAGGAAATCTAGAATAAGTATCGGAATATCGCCAAATCTGGGTCACATCTGAACTATCTCTAGAAGGAAAATCTCGGAAGGTGTTGATCTTGATTTTGTTAAGAGTCAGAAATTGGGAGTATACCAATCTTCTGAGGTGATGAGAGTCTTCATTCTGTTAGCGGTCAGAAACTGGGAGTATACCAATCTTCTAAGGTTTTAAGGATGAGAGTCTTCATTCTTGAGAGAAACAGATTTTTAGGAGCTTCAATTGTCCGTTATTCTGTTGGTGGTTGTAACTTCCAGTAGGTGATGAAGGAATTTTAATGGCCTTGGTGATTGACACTCGAATGCCCCAAGTGATGATGACGGAGACTTGCCCCAAGTTCACTGAACTTTTGAGAGATTTGTTGAAATCTTGACTGGACTTCCCCAGGTTAACTGAACTTTGATAGATCTGTTGAAACCTTGACTGGACTGCCCCAGGTTAATTGGATAGTGACATGTCATGCCCCCTTATTGATAGGATATTTTTCAATGGGAGTGTCATCCTTCTTTGAAGTGATTTTGTTCACTGAGAGAGCTTTCGTTCACTGGATATTCATTGTGTGAATTTCTCCGCTGTCAAACAAATAGCCAAATGCAAACAGTGATATTCAAGTAATGCAAAGTTTATGTCTGTCTCGAAGTTTTGAAAAATGCGTTTTTTAGCAGAAAACTTTTTATAAGACAAAATCAACACAAGATTTAGAGCAAAGCCTTACAGGAGTCAGGATACCTTTTGTAACAATATGCTTTCAAATTAACCCATGCTTCAATTAGGACTTTTGAAGGGTTATAACGTGGCTTGGTTCACGGTTTAAGAAACAAAGGATAAAGGCTCAAAGTATATTTGTACCCACCTGCTCTTCGTGATGTCCTTCAATCCTAGACTCAGTTAATTGTGCGTCGAACTCGATTTGAGTTTGGAACGACCTTTTGGTGATGGTTCACACCAATTGAATTTGTTGGAAGGCAATCATTTTTGCAACATTTTTCATGTTGTTTGAGGATTTGTAATGACCTCTTTCTTTTGATTTATTATCCCTAACTTTTGCCTGACTGTTCGTGTTTTCGAGATCACAGTCAGCGGGATGCCCCAGCTTTCTTAAGCCTCCTTTATAGGTTTTGGCTTAGTGGGCTTTTCTCTTTTGAGAGGTTGACTGCCTATGAGATAAGGAACCATCACTGTCTTTTGATTCCAAAGGAATGTTTTTTTTTTGTTTTTTTTTGATGTTGTTCGTTGTATTACGAACTGAGAGTTTGCGACTTCAATGCGCACTTTTTTGAATTAACTGAGAGACTACCCTGCCCCAGGTTTAAATCAAAGGTTTCAAATTGTTTAGAACAAAAAACTCCTGCTTCTTTGGCTCGAAGGGGTTGACTAGGGATTATCTTCCTTATAACTCCAGTGTTTGGGAATTGAAAGAAATGCCTGTACATCATTAGCAAGGTTTGTTCAAAATCATACTGTATGAGATTATGGTATTGTTTCGTCATCCTCCCTCTAAAGGCTTGCAGCTTTTTATCAAGAGTTAAATAAAGAAAACATAAGAGTAGTGAAAACGAATGGATGAATTCAAGACAAACATATGTAATGCATTAATGAAACAAAGTTTTGACATTAATAGATAATTGTTCGAATAACAGAAGAAATTACAACTTGAAAAATCAAATGAAATAAGGACATTCTCAATGATTTGGCATAGGAGCAGTGATCAGGCTAGAGTCTCCGGAGGGTCAAACTCGATCTCCTTGGCATCGATCATGTCTTGGATCTTGTTCTTCAGAGGCCAACAGTTGTTTGTGTCATGTCCCAGACTGTCAGAGTGGTATGCACACCTTTCATTGGGATGATAGGTAGGAGCAGAAGTATTTGGGTTCCGGAGAGGAGCCCTCAATGTAATCAGATTCATCTTCAATAAGTGTTGCAGTGCTTGAGACAGCGGCATGTTGATGTTGGTGAACTGTCTTTTAGGTGCGACCTCCTTACGCTGATGCCCCTGTTTTTGTTGAGCAGGCGTAGGATTAGAGATCAAGATTGCTCCTACGTGTTGGTCATGGTGGCCCTTTTGACTGTTCGCAACATTAGACTCTTTCTTTCTGTTGTAGGGAATTATCTGAGTATCCGAGGGTGTAACTCCTTGGATCTTTCCACTTTTGATGCCAGCTTCGACCCTCTCGCCAGTCAGTATTAGCTCGGTGAACCCGGCTGAGGAGCTTCCAATTAAGTGATTGAAGAAAGGCCCTGTCAAAGTTCCCATGAAGATGTCAATCAACTCTCTGTCAGTTAAAGGAGGTTGCACCCTACCAGCCAGATCTCTCCATTTTTGAGCGTATCCTTTGAAGCTCTCGTCGGATCCCATGGTCATGTTCTGCAATTGCACACGAGTTGGTGCAAGATCAGCATTATATTGATACTGTTTGTAAAAAGCCATAGCTAAATCTTCCCAGGTGTAGATGCGAGAACTCTCCAATTGATAGAACCATTCGAGTTGAGCCCCTACCAGGCTTTCTTGGAAGAAATGGATCCAAAGCTTTGGATCAGTTGTGTATGGTTGAATCTTAAGGACATAAGACTTTAGATGCATCTTAGGGAAAGAGACTCCATCATACAGGGCCAAGGTAGGGGCTTTGAACTTTGGAGGGATGACCAATCCAGAAACCAAACCCCTGTCTCCTAAATCCAAGCTAGGTATTTGTTGAACCTCCATAGCATTGAGGCGATCTTCCAACTGTTTGTACTTGTCATCAGCGGGAGGATATTGTTCTTCAGAGTAGTCAGCTTCATCAATCTCTAAATTGTGGTCTTCTTCAAGACTGGCCCCTATGTTGGGTGGAGTTGAAAGGTCTTGGGTTTTAGGTCTTGTCCCCAAGTTCAGGATGCTCGTTGACTTCTTGGACTTCTTCTTCTTGTCTTTGAGAAGGAGATCTTTCAGATCCTCTTGCCCTTTTCCCATAGCCAGAAGCATTTGTTGGAATTGAGCGTTTTGAGCTTGGAGATCTTTCACCGTTTGTTCCATATCCATCTTACTGAAATAAACAGTAGGAAGATAAGGAGGCCTGTATGGGAAACCTGTCATGCAATGATATGTATGATATATGGATGCATGTTTTCAAGGATCTCTTGGGGTAAACACAAGAAAATGTTAGAGGTTTAACTTTGATCTTTGATTGGAGAACTTTGCACTGGTGGATGTCTTTCCACGAGAATCAAGCTCACCATGTCAAGTGGGTCATAGCCCCTGATTCAAGTTGTTGTACTTGATCTTTGATGGCATTTGTTTAGAGGAGAAAACCTCTTGCCCCTTGGTAGACGTCTGGTTCAACGTGACCCTGCATCAAAAGAACCCTCGAGATCCTTGAAATGATTATTGAAAATGCTATGGTATGATGTTATGATGTTATGTACATGTATGCAAAAGCAAGTGAGTGTATATACAGGTAATCATATTCACACAAAGCAAACAAGTCCTTAGGTTTAGGCTTGCATGGGGTTTGTAGGTAAGTACTCTCTTGAAGTTAGTTGGCTCATCCTGTCCTAAAATAGAAACCGAGTTCTAAGGAGCTCAATATCACTGGATTATTCTCTGTGTTCATTGTTTTGGTTTAGCCACTTAACTGGCGACCAAAATATTCCAAGAAAACAACCCTCAATGAGTGTAGTATCGAGTATCTACCAACTTCGGACTGCACCAAAGTCGGTCATCTCACTACCCCTAAAAAGGCTAAGATGGTCAATTAAGGTTCTAAGAGTTCGTTAGTGCTTCATGACATCACTCAGCGGCCCCGTACTCTCCTTAATTGAACTCAAGGGTTACCGGTACTCACAAATATGTCACACTAACATAGCTTACTGCTTCAACCATGTCGGTATACCCCGCACAGTTCCCTCACAGTTTTATTGCTATTTACCTAAAAAGGTGCCCCCAAATCTGGGTGTAGGATTTACAACAAACCCAAACAAGGACCCAAAAAGTAAAGCAATCAAGGCAATCAAAGCAAGTATGTAAAGGTGATCTAAAACCCTAAGGTAACCCCACTTTTGAAAGATCCCCAGCAGAGTCGCCAGTTCTGTGATACGGTGGGAGAACTGACTTGAGGTTTTGCGTTTGTATTCGCACTTGTTCAGTTTAGCAAGAGTCGCCACCGACTTTTTATTTTATCCTAAAGGAAAGGTTAAAAAGCACAGGAAAAACCTTTGAGATGTTTTCTTGGGTTCGGGGGGTAGATTATGAAGAGGGAAGGTATTAGCACCCTCTTCATCCATGGTTATCCATGGGCTCTTAGTTACTTGTTTTAGATCACTTACCTTGATTTTCAATTGTTTGAAATGGTGCTTTGTGTGTGTGGTTTTGAAAATGTTTTGAAAAAGATGCCTTGTCTAGGCAACCCTTGTAACAATACTTTACTCGAATGTTTTACAAAAGGTGTTTTTCTTTTTGAAAGGATGTTTCAAGGTTTTGAAAATGTTTTGAAAAAGATGCCTTGTCTAGGCAACCCTTGTAACAATTCTTTACTCAAATGTTTTACAAAAGGTGTTTGTCTTTTTGAAAGGATGTTTCAAGGTTTTGAAAGTTGTTTTTGGAAATTGTGTTGTGGAGTGTGTTTTGAAAGTAGGCAAGTGTGTTTTGCAAGTTAGATCAATTAACTAAGAGTTGTCTACCCCTAAATTTACTCAAAGATCTTTCCTATGTTTTAACCCTTTTAACAATATTGTTCCACCATTGTATTTGATGGACAATCTTATGTTAGGATGTTAACGGGACAGGTGCGGGTCATTGTTTAGACCATGAATGCAATGGTGTCAAGTATTTTGGCAATTTGCTTTAAGGGACTATGATCGTTTTGTTTAGGCAACTTCGAAAGCGTCATCGAGGGACTGTGATCATTTGATTTGTTTTGTTTTGCCAAAGAAACTCAACATGCAACATGGCCTATTTTGGAAGGCAACAAGCGGGATTACCCTAGGGGTGCAAGTGTGAATTGTGTATTTGATTTTCATGCATTTGTCTTGTATTAGGTTATCTAGCGGTTGATTTCGAATCTTCGCATACAAACCCTAATTACTATACAGTATATAGAAAGCGATAAATTGCGGGAATTTAAAGTCTAAGCTATTACAAATAAGTATCCGGGGATGGGGGTACAAATATTTACAAATGGGGATGAGTCTTATCAGGATAGTAGTATCCAAATAATATTTACAACCAAATCGAATCGCATTCTCAATGTAAAGTATAGCAATGTATAAGAATCAAAGAGAAATAAAAGTATGTAAGATGCACATGATTATTTACAAATGATGCAAATATTAACCTAATATATTTATTAAGTATTTTATTCTTTTTGTATTTTTTTGTTAATGTTATATATAAACAAAAGTTTTAAAGAAAAGAAAAGAAAAATGTTTTAAGTTTAGGAAAATTAATGTTTATGTATTTTAGTTAATTTTTTTTTATGTAAACAACAAAAAAAGGTTTTATTAATAAAAAATGTTTAAACTTAATACATCTAAGATTTACATATTTTTGCGTATAATAAAATAAAAAGAAGCATCTAAGAAAAAAGGTTAAAGTATCATTTTTGTTTAACAAAAAATATATTAGTTAAAAAAAGGAAAATAAAGGGATAAGTAAAAAAAAATGATATTGGTTTTCAAAAATATAAAAAAAAGAGTTAAGAGAATTTAATGGGCTTAAGGGATTTATTCTGGCCCAAACAAAACAAAAAAACAAATAAGGAAAAGGGGAGTACGCGCCAGATTCGCATGGGCTTAAGCGTTTGGATGTGGAGCAGGCCCAATGGAACTTTACAACATTTGTTAGGGTTTTCACTTTGTTGTTTCAGTACGAGGGTTCATAATGTTGAGCGGCGTTGTTTCTATCATCGTCTTCTTCGTCTCCTTGAGCCATGGTTTCTGAACAAAATTCCTCTCCGTCTATGGCCACCAGGCGCCACCGTCAACTCCTCCTCCCTCCATGGTCAAGCAAGGCGGCGACACAAAAAGGTTTGATTTCTGTTCTTTCAATTTTTAGGGTTTCAAGTTTTATATGTTATTGATTTCCCTTCCCTTTTTTAGCAAGCTCTGATCTTCTATGTTATTATTGTTGTGTGAGGTGTGAAAGAAAAGGGAAGAAGAAATTAACCTTTGGAGACGAGGAGTGGACTGGAGGGGACTGGAGGTGTCTTAGGTGGCCAGAGGAGAGGGAGTATGATGTTGTGCTAGCTTTCCTGGTACTCGTATTTTGCTTTTATGGTTTTATGATGAATATCTAAAAACTCTTGTACAGCTTCTTTTCCTCTAAAACTCCTTTTCTTCTTCTGCTTGCTAGCCCTGAGATACTTGTTGTCGATTCTGAGTTGCCTGATGTGCTACCCTATAATGAAGTCATTCTGAGGGTTTTGTTGGTTTGAATGCTTTGATTTGGATATTTGGTACAGGTTTATTGTCTGCTTGTTTTAGTTTTGTTCGACTAAGGCTTTTGATGCTTGGCTTTTTTTTTGGTTGGGCATTTTGATGAAAGTTTGTCGGGGTTTCTGGTTTGAAAACTGTTGGGAATTTACAGGCTTATTTTTGTTGATTCTGTTTAGAGGCTTGCTTCAGTTTGTTTACAAGTTTGTGTTTTGAGGCTTATGGTTCTGTGTTAGAAACAGGTTTGAGATAGTTTTCCTTTGACAGGGCTAGAGGCCGGTTTTGATGGCTTTAAACAGGCTTGAGGCTTGTTTTGAAAGGGCTTCTGTTTGAAGCAGGTTAGAGGCAAGCAGGTTTTTGACTGGCTTTAGGACTTATGTTATGTTTGCTTTGGGCTTTGAAAGGTTTGTTTTGAAACAGGCAGGTTCATATGCTGGTTTTTGGTATGAGCTTGAAAACAGGCTTCAGGCTTGTATTGGCAGGCTGGCTTATGTTTTATGCTTAGCAAAGCTTGAGGGTTTGCTTCAGTTTGTAAGTTTGGAGCTTATGGTTCAGTGTTTGAAACAGGTTTGGATTTGGACATAGGTTTGAAGCTTGAGGCCGCTTTGTTTGTGTTTTTGATACAGGCTTGAGAGCTTGTGTTATTTTTCTTTGTATTTTTCTGCCTCCTTTTTCTTGTTCTGATAACTTTGTTATATATCCCTAGCTTGCCTCAACAAACTGTAAGCCTCTTTCTTCTCTCTCTTTCTCTCTCCACAGATAAAAAGCATTGTTTATTGCTTAAACTGTACCTTCTACTCTGAAAAAGTGTTGACTGGAATGTGATGGATAATATTTGAAATGTTGCTTGCATTATGGTTTTGCTCTGCATATCTCTTTTCCAGGTTTTCTGCCTTTTGTGTACTTGTTGACAACTTTTGGCTTTTGATATCTTTCTATATCTTCCTTGGACAACTCTTGACAGTTTGTTTTGACATTCAGTTTGCTTAGTTTGAAACTGTGACTTGTTTTGGCATATTCACTTGGCTGTTCAGTTTGCCTCTTTGGTTGACAATTTGGAATTATGCAGCCTTGTATATTTCCATGTAGCTTTGTGCATTTCATACATTTGCAAGCATATTTCCCTTTCCCTCTTTGTGAACCAAGAGTCCTCTTGTGGTTTGCAGAGAGGGAAAACAAACTGATTCCGGCCAACACTTTTAATGATGAGTTTTAAATATTTGTCTGCCTTTTTAATTAAATTCATCTACATTTGACTTCTTCCTTTTCTTTTTGCAGGTAAAAATCAGTTGAGCAAAGGATGAGTAGCAGTAGAAGATAAAGATTTCAAGACTTTTAGGATATAGTCTTTTATTTTATTTTAATCACTTGTAATAAATATTATTATAAATACTTGTAAATAAAATTACTTGTATTTAAATAACATTTGTACCAATAATTAAAAATAAATAAAAGTCTTTTGTCAGATATCTCTTTAATTCCTCTTCAATTGTTTATTTAATTATTTATATTTCTTGAATTATAATAACTGGAATTTATCCAATAATTTTAACTTTAGAAATGATAAATAATCAATAAACGTCCGGCGTTCCGAATAATCCAAAGCATTGCACAGTTAATCAAACAAACGTCCACACGTCTTTCCTTTTACTGATTAAATCAAACACTGCAAACTCTCAATTAGAAGCCTCAACCCATATCCCAGAGTAAATTGAAAAGAACTATAGAATTAATTCTTTCTGAGAATGCGTGCACAAACCCTAGTTCTTGATTTATTGTCAAAGAAGCGCCTGCCTGATCAAACCCTGAGCCAAACTCAACCAAACCCTAATAATCTGCTTGAACTGTTCCAGAGTCCATGAAAACCCTAATTTGGATAGACTGATAAGAAAAAGTCTGTTTGACTGATTCTTACGCCAATCTGAAAAGTCAGGGAAAACCCGAAGCTGTGATTTCTTGTGGAAAAATAGGAGGGTAAATTTTGGGGTACAACAATGGTGTTTTGGTATGTGGATGTTATTGCAGAGATGTTCATTCGGATGAGTATTGAATGCCATAGGATTAAGTGGTTTCAAATTGGAAAAGTTGAGTCAATCTTTTACGGCACAATTGTGTGGACACTCTTGGTATTCAGAAATTTATCTAGGTTCATGAAGATATTTCATTCAAAATTTCAACTTGTTTTTACAAGCACCATGGCAAAGAAGTTTGAATTGCAAGTTTCAAATTGGAATCTATACGAGTTTACAAGTATGTTTACAAGTACAAGTTTGAACCCCCTTCTGATTGAAATTCATTACTAATTGAAATTTATCAATTCTCAAAGTTCAAGTTACAACATGAAATTGCAATGTTACATTTTTTAATAAACACGTGTTTGTTCTAAATCTACAAAAAAGACATTTTTTCTTCAAGTCTTTAAGCTTTCCAAGGCCATTGATTTGGTTTCATCTTAAACACCTTTCTCTTCATATCCCTCTCATCCATCACATGAAACATAAGAGAGAACAGTTAGCAAAGAAAAAAACTCAATATAAATAAGAACAAGGTGATTTCAAGCAAGTTTCTCAAAGGTTCATTCATCATTAGGGTTGCGTAAAGGAATCAGAATAGGGTGGTTCTCAAATCATGTTCAAAGCCCAATACAAAGCCTCATAAACAATTTTGTTTCAGAATAAATCAGGTTTCTAATGTAATCATTGGCTTAAGGGTATTCCCTTTGCAAATCACAAAAACCATTGGTTGTTGGTTCACAAAGGGAGGTGCCAAGGAGAAGTTGTTACGCAAATAAACTCAGAATTTCATCATAGTTAGCAGTACAAAAAGTGCATTTTCAAGTCCAGTATAACATCATGGTTCAGCAAAGGAAAAAAAACTAAGAATAGAAAAATTTCAGCCCAATACGCAACAGAAGCATATCAGAAAATCAGAAAAAATCATCACAAGACAGAAACAAGTCCAGCCCAACATCAAAACTTCTGATAACAGAAGCTACAGTGTATCAGTAAAAATGACCGATATCAGAAAATAATAAACAGATTAGATGGATCAGCCCACGTCAAAAAAAATTCATTCAAAGCATGATTAATAAACAAATCAACAAGGCTGTTAAAACAAGTCTCAGCAAGCTCACGGACAAAAAGAAAAACCCTCAAATGGTATCAGTATTTAAGCATTCAATTACACTAAAGTTAAGGGGGGCCTGATGTTCACAAAAAAAAAAGTGGCGCAGCAGCAAGAGAAAAAAACCCTAAATTTTTTTTCATCATCTTCCTCCCACAAACCTTCCGGGTCTCAAAATAAGAGAACAAAAAAATACATCACAAATCTCAGAAAAAGATATATACGAAATCGTAGCAAGCTTTCAAGCGAACAAAAACCCAAGCGAATCATCATTTTCCTATAACACTAAACCCTTCAGAAATTGTAATTTATTATTTTCATGAGAGATGAAGAGGAAATAGAGGTTGCAAAGAGTTCAGAAGAATAAGATTAGAGAGATATCACTGGAATCGCGATCAAAACAGCTTAGGGTTTCCGAAAATCCCCTTCAAGATCTACAACCAATCGGGCTTCATCTGCAAAATCGAACACCAGATTCATAATCAGAAGAGAGAGACGAACAAGAATGTGAAAGAAAAATCAAAATCGGAGCAAAGATGCTGCGATCCTCCGTCAGCACCGCTGTGGGTGATTTCCGGCGAATGATGAAGAGAGAGGAGAAAATGTTGAAGAGATAACTAGGAACTCAGAGAGGGAGTTATATTTGTTTATGTTATTAATGTTTTTTTCTCTTCTTTGTTCAATATAATTTAATAAATGCTTTCTTCTAATTTTAATGGTATAAATGTGGTGTGTTTGGTTCAGGCCGGTATGGTGGTGACAAGTGTGGCCACCTTGGGACACTTGTCACTGTTCAGGTGGAGGATCATTCTATTCGCATGCGTGTGTTTCCCGGCTCCCTATGGTGCACCATCAATTTTCACCATCAGATTTTCCCCAGACCTGATCCAACACTCAGGAGGCACGCAACACACTGTGGGCTCTTCCCTCAAGCCATACACATGATCATTGGCAGCCTGCTTAACGTCTGTGCCTTGCATCTATGGGCCTGGAGAACTTCACTTCCACACCCATATGTTTGCTGATTTTAAGCCCATTTCCTTTCTATTTCATGTTTATTTATATTTTTGATTCCATTTTATTACAAAGTACAAAAATATATAAACACTTTTTTTTAACTAATTAATTAATCTAAAAAATATTATTTTAATATTATTAATTATTTTGCTAATTAATTTTATTATATAGATTGTTTTAATTTAATTAGTTGTTTAATATTTCGATTGGGTTATACCGTATTGTTTATTTAGGATTTCTATCAAATAAAGATACAAAAATATCATTTGTTTTAAATAATCAATTAAATTGAGAAATGTTATTTAATATCATTAATTAATTTATTAATTAATTATATTAAATAGGATTATTTTATTTAATTAGTCATTTAAATTATTTCGATTGGGTTGTATTGTTTGTTTATTTAAACTTTTTATCGTATTATCGATTCGACTCATCCCCACTCGTAAACTTGTACCCCCATTCCCGTATGGTGTGTAATAGTTTAGAATTTTTATTTCCTTTGCTATTTTCTTTATTTGTTTAAAAATTGCTATCATTCATATTTTGTTTAAATTAGAATACATGGCGTCCTCTTGGGCTCATCATCAATGAGCATGTTCCACCTACAAATGCACACTTGCACACATTTCATACTTTGGTCCTGGGCTTTTCTACAGCGACAACTATTCGATCAATTATTCCAATTGGTTTTTTAGAATACTAGTGCCACACTAGTCCCACTTTCTAGGAGCATGCATATAACCACTTTGTATGGGTTTTTGATCTTACGCATTGAAGCAAATTCTCTCCCTTCCCTTGGTCCACATACCAAGCATCTTCATAAAGGGTCTCATAGTTGAGTTTGGGTATGGCCATTCTCACGAGGTTAATCAAGTTTTTCCATCGCACTTTTGTTTGAAGCCGATGTTTCGCCATCGCACATGTTTATTATCATACTTTGATTCTCAATGTCATTGTTAGGTGTGATGTTTCATCATCCGATCTATTAATGTTTTGCCATCCTTGCTATGATATTGTGCTATCTTTTAGCCGATGTTTCGCCATCGCACATTTGTTTGAAGCCGATGTTTCGCCATCGCACATGTTTGTTATCCTACTTTTATTCTCAATATCATTGTTAGGTGTGATGTTTTATCATCTGTTTTATCGATGTTTCGCCATCTTTGCCATGATACCATGATATCTTTTAGCCGATGTTTCTCCA
The DNA here is from genome assembly GCA_948472305.1 of Vicia faba. Taxonomy (NCBI): domain Eukaryota; kingdom Viridiplantae; phylum Streptophyta; class Magnoliopsida; order Fabales; family Fabaceae; genus Vicia; species Vicia faba. The sequence goes on from OX451735.1 coordinate 712,404,304, forward strand.
TCGCACATTTTTTTGAAGCCGATGTTTCGCCATTGCATTTGTCTGTTATCCTGCTTTGATTCTCAATATTATCGCTAGGTGTGATGTTTTATCATCCGTTTTTTTATCATTTGATGTTTCGCCATCTGGGATATGTTACTATGTTATTATTTAGTCAATGTTTGATCATCTCATTTATTTATTGTTTCATTCAATGTTTTTTCATCTTGATCGTTTTTGTTTGCCTTAACTAAAAAGCACAAACCAACCAAAACATGTAAGCCGAACTACGACTGCTCTGATTCCTTAAAAGGGATACGTAGGCATTGGGGTAGGGCCCAACCGAGCACATCTTTTTATTTTCCCTACATTGTTTTCTTTTTTTTTCTTTCGCATGCATTCCCTTTTCAGTTTTAAGCCATAAACATAGGATTTGACCACACCCATTAGATCATACAACAAGAGTGGATACCATAGAGTACTACGGGCATGTGGGGTGTTAAGACCTTCCCCTCATGTAACAGACTCCCTTACCCGATCTCTCGGTCGAAAGACTGTGATTTCTCCCTTTTCAGGTTTTCTCGATGTTTACCTTTCCCTTTCGGTGGTATAAAAGACGTTCGGTGGCGACTTCATTGATGTTTCACTAACATCCAGATGACAGGTTCCGACTGCGTTGTTTCAGCTGGAGACTTCACTGGGGAATAGGTTGTTGACCTATTGTTGGTCCATCCCAGAGTCGATCCTAGCTTTTGTTTGTTTTCTTTTTGGGTGTTTATTTTACCGCTTTGCATATTTATCTGTTTGCATTGCATCCTATGTGTGCTTTACTTTCTGCATACTGGATTTGGCTGGACTGTTTGGATTATGATTTTTTTGGTGGGTGGGTTGTTCCATGAGGTAAAAGGCCTCATACCCAGGCTATGAGTGAATTCCATAGGAACTAGGAATAGAGTGGCCATGGCGGCTATGAGGCGTATGTCTTGTAGACCCGACCGTGAGACCCATGACTTCAGAGGAAGTTCAGATAGGTGTTATCGTATGATGATACCAACAGATGAGCTCTTGTACTCCAATTTGGCCTTCGACCTTACCGCGACCTAGTTTCTCCCGTGAGTGGGGAGGGATGATTGATTCTTATAGGTACATATGGTGACTCTAGTTTTGACGGTGACTTTGGATATGTTGCTTACTTGAGTTCTGTTGGTGACCATGTTCTGATAGTTACTGTGTGTTTTGATGGTGACTTGATACTGTCGGTGACCGCGTGTTCTCTCGGTTTTTCTCTGGAATTTTCACCTTAGAATGGCCGTTTATTTCGGAAGTTCAGCAACTACCTTTTGTGACAGGGAGACTTTGATCTCATACAATTACTGATCTATTTGGTACTTGGCTCTTTTGTGTTCCAGGATGGTGTCATACCTTTGATCCGGTGATGTTCATCATTCAGTTTGGAGACAGTGCAACCATTTTCCATGTTTATGGAACCTTGATCCCGTGTTCTTGCACACATAATCTATTAACTTCATTTTAACACATGTGTTCTTTTCATTTCCAAGGAACCATGCTTGTGAACTTTGTGCTGCACTTTTTTCATCTTTTACTAGTTTAAAATCAAAATTAAAAGCATGTGAGTTCCAAGGAAATGATCGAACATAGAATTGCATCCACTCACGCGCTTCATGCATATTCATGCATTCATAACAGGTACTGAGAGTTGGAGATTCTTATTCAGACCTGTTATTCTCTTCAGATATACAAACTTGAACTCTTGCTGTCACGTGTTCGGAGATCAGTTATGGAAAAACTTCATGGGGTATTCGCTGGGATGAAGATTCAGATGGATTTATTTGGGATACATGCAAGCCATGGCCCGTGATTGGGAACTCTTTGAGAAGGAAGATATTCAGTTGAAGACCTAATTGAGTCAGGTCATGGAAATCTTGATGATAGCGTCAACAATCCCACACCGACTGTTAAAGCGCGAGTTATTCTTTTCTGCTCATATTTTGGGATTTCTTTCAAACCATGGAGTGCCTTGTGGATTCCATCCACTACCTTAAGCGCTTTGAACTTCTTATCAGTAGATGGTTCCTGTTTTCCAGTTGAATTCAAGAGGTTTATTTTATCAACGAGGGCAGAATAGGTCTGGAGAGTGATTTTGATCCCATCCCAGTGCTTTATTCTCGTTTGTTTCCACGCTTGTTTGAGCTTCAGTGGGTTGGGCTCTGTACTTCAGTACTGTCTACAAATTCCCTTCCTGATCATGATACCAACAACAAATATGGTTACCACACTGGGGCACCTAATTATTCAATCAGGCACACTCTCTACAACTTTGGGCCACCTGATCCTCTCTTTAGCAGTCAGTGTTTGTTCCCCAAGTGAATCCATGGGGCGAAGCTTTTAAGCAGAAAAGATAGAAGAAGATTGAGAATTATGTTGATACCATCTCAATGCCTTACATCCTGGCACTTCCTTGTCTATTGGGAATTCATCTGATAAAGCTTCGTGCTTTGAGACTATTCAGTTGATTATTCTCTCTTCCGATGCAAATGCTATACATGTCTCTCATTCTAGGGAATTTAGTCGTAATGTTGAAGATTGCAAGAGGTTTGAGTAAAGTCCAGCTCAGGCCTGGCGTCTTTTCCAAAATCCAAATTCTAATGTGGTGGATAATTTCGAACTTTTCGCTTGGTACAACGTTCACCCTCTCTTTTAAGAAATCTTTGGTGAGTATATTCTAGGGCACTCGGATATTCAGTTGAAGACAGTTTATCATCCAGAAATAAAATCCAAGCTTGGATCAATTCAGAGACTGTTGTGTCCATATCAGATGGGGAATCTCTTATCCAAGTGAGCCTCGAGGTTGCGGAAGATCGTTTGAAGTAATCCGTCCATACAGAGACTAGTCTCCTCAACATGGAAATTTCAAATTTCATTTGCATTCTCATTTGCAATCTTAATTGTTTTGTTCGACACTTTCTTGTATGCAAACTTGCTCATCTTTTTGAATGTTAATCATAATGCATTGAATATGTTTGTCTTGAATTAATCCATTCGTTATCACTCTTATTTGTTTTACTATGTTTTTGATATTCAACTCTTGTTTAAAAACAATAACTCTGGAGGGAGGATGATGAAAATTTACCTGAAATCTCAAATGGTATGCTTTCAAGTAAAAAACCTTGCTGACAATGTACATGCCTTGTTTCAATCCCCAAACCCCGGAGATATAAGGGAGTTAGACCCTCGTTAACCCCTCTGATCCTTCGAAGTAGGAGTTTCTTTTCTGTTCAAGAAAAAACCCTTATTTTTAACCTGGGGCAGGGTAGATGTTCAGTTAATCTGATCGAGCATTCAAATTTCAGAAGGAGTGTCCCATCTGAGGATCAACGCACCTTATCCCTCACATTATGAGGTCGGGAAAAGATCAAAACAACAATGGTTATTTCCTCACAAAATCCTGAGCACATGTTTGTTATCCTACTTTGATTCTCAATATCATTGTTAGGTTTGATATTTTGTTATCCAATTTATCGATGTTTCGTCATCCCTTCCATGATACCGTGCTATCTTTTAGCCGATGTTTCTCCTTCACACATTTGTTTGAAGCCGATGTTTCGCCATCACACATGTTTGTTATCCTACTTTGATTCTCAATGTCATTGTTAGGTGTGATGTTTCGTCATCCAATCTATTGATATTTTGTCATCCTTGCTATGATACTGTGCTATCTTTTAGCGGATGTTTCGCCATCACACTTTTGTTTGAAGCCGATGTTTCACCATTGCACATGTTTGTTATCCTACTTTGATTCTCAATGTCATTGTTAGGTGTGATGTTTTGTCATCCGATCTATTGATGTTTTGCCATCCTTGCTATGACACTGTGCTATCTTTTAGCCGATGTTTCGCCATCGCACATTTGTTTGAAGCTGATATTTCGCCATCGCACATGTTTGTTATCCTACATTTATTCTCAATATCAATGTTAGGTGTGATGTTTTGTCATCTGTTTTATCGATGTTTCTCCATCTTTTCCATGATACCATGATATCTTTTAGCTGATGTTTCGCCATCGCACATTTGTTTGAAGCCGATGTTTCGCCATCACATCTGTCTGTTATCCTGCTTTGATTCTCAATATTATCGCTAGGCGTGATGTTTTGTCATCCGTTTTTTTTTATCATTTGATGTTTCTCCATATGTGACATGTTACTATGTTATTATTTAGTCAATGTTTGATCATCTCATTTATTTGTTGTTTCATTCGATGTTTTGCCATCTTAATCGTTTTTGTTTGCCTTAACTAAAAAACACAAACCAACCAAAACATGTAAGCCGAACTACGGCTGCTCTGATTCCTTAAAAGGGATACGTAGGCATTGAGGTAGGGCCCAACCGAGCACATATTTTTATTTCCCTACATTGTTTTCTTTTTTTTTCTTTCACATGCATTCCCTTTTCAGTTTTAAGCCATAGACATAGGATTTGACCACACCCATTAGATCAGACAACAAGAGTTGATATCATAGAGTACTACGGGCGTGTAGGGTGTTAATACCTTCCCCTCGCATAACAGACTCCCTTACCCGATCTCTCGGTCGAAAGACTGTGATTTCTCCCTTTTCAGGTTTTCTCGATGTTTACCTTTCCCTTTCGGTGGGATAAAAGACGTTCGGTGGCGACTTCATTGATGTTTCATTAACATTCAGATGACAGGTTCCGGCCGCGTTATTTCAGTACTTGCTCATTTGGAAATTGCTTCTGTGTGCTTTGTTTTGAAAAGTTTTGTTTTACTTCATTTTAACCCTTGTTTCTATCCTCAAGAGTGTTACGAAGTTGTTTTTTGAAAACTTTGTTTGAAAAGTGTTTGTGTGAACAAGTTTGTTTGTTTGAGCAAGTACTTAAGAGTTTTCTACCTACTCGAAAAAGTCTAATCGTTTTCCTTTTAGACAATACTCCCATTATTGAGAAATAGGTAGCATCCTCGTTGGAGTTTTTTAGGGACATTCGAAGGGACATGTATGATCACAAAAGCAATATTAGGAAATGTTAGTAATCATCCTAAAGCCTTAAAGATCTTTTTCTGAGGAAACATATAAATGGGTCATTTTAGATCTTTTGGGACTAGAGGACGACCACAAACAAACCCTATACTTCATGACCGTTTACCAAAGGCAACCGGAGTGGAGTAAACCCTATGAGTGAGCATGTGCGAGTGTAATTTTTTCAGTTAATTTATCTTTGAACAATTAGGGTTTTCTACTGTATTAATTTTCAGTTTATCTTTCCAAACAATCCTATTAACATACATCTAAGCAGTTTATAGTTTGCGAAAATTAAAAGTGAGGAAAGTTTAAAGTCCTAGCTATTACAGGGCTTTTGTAGATACATGATTATTCTGACTGAAAATAAAAAAAACAAGGAAATTTAAAACCCTAATTAATCTATTACAACCTCGAAACAGTTACAATAATAATAAAAAGGAAATTTAAAAAATGCGCGCGGCGAATTAAACACAAGAATAATTTAAGAATCCTAAAAATATAATTGAAAAATATTTAGGTTATTTTTTTGAGAAAAAATTGAATTATGTACAAATTAACCCTAATTTTTAATTATTTTAAATTATGAAAAAAAGGAATTAAATTGCCCTAAATTAAATGAGTCTAATTAATTATGGAAATAAAATATTTTTATGAAAAAAATGATTTTTGATGTTTTTTATGATTTTTAGATTTGATAAAAAAACATGATTTTGTGTTATTTTGTAAAAAAAGATAATTAATAAAACAATTAAAAAAAGAAATAAAATAGAAAAAAAAGAGGTTAGGCCTGTTTGTGAAAGTAATCCAGGGGGTGTATGTCTGAATTTGCAAGCCCAATCCTTGTTCAGCCCACTCCATGCGTGTGATCCAGTGCTGGTCATGCCTGTAGGTGCACCATGGTCTTTCCTTGATTGAGCGTTGGATTTGGATTAGTGGTGATCCAATGGCTGGATGGTTGGATGTATGGTAGGCGTATGGGACATGTATGCACATGATCTGTTGAAACAAAGTTAGAAAATAAAGAAAATGTCGGGACCTGGGATCAAACCCAGGTCCTCTCACTCAGTATATTGCACCTTGCCATCTGTGCTGCGTGGATTAGTTGATAATATAATAACAATAATAAATAATATATAAAACAAAGGTGGATAACTGAATAAAACAAAAAAAAAAAACGCGCGTGATTCAAACAAGCCAATGGTGTTCAGCCACGTTATCATCTTCCTCTCCTGTTCGTCGTCTTAGGTACCAGCACTTTTACCTACGGCCGGTGTCTGTAACCATAGCCCTGCATCTATCAAAAATCTCAGACAAGTATGATAAATTAATTCCAGATATACCAATCAACTCGTCTTGATCTCACGAGTATGATGGCATCCTTCTTTGGCCCTAATTTTACCTGTACAATAAAGCCCTAAAACACAAGCACGAACCCTAATAATGGCAATTCATCATTTATGCATCAAAGCTGGGAATTAAATATACAGAAAGATTCCAGGCATTCATATGAACACAAATATGCAATCAAAACATGTTAATAATGCAAGAATGAAGAGATACACATTTGGAAGAAGTGACAAACCGTGAGAGTAATATGTGATGATTCATGGAGCTTTGAGGCGTGCAACTGGTCAGGTTAGCTTCAGGAGATATCCAGGAAGCGATTGGAAGTGTTGGAATGGCTTGAATTGCCCTCTAAGTTGGAAAATGATCCAGCACTTTTGTCCAACTTTTTGAGTTTTGGTATGGCGTTTTTTCACTGAAAATCCTTCTTTTCTTGGCTTGGTTATGTTCTATATTTGTACTAGAACGAATTAGGTCAACAAAAATGATTTAAATCTTTGAAGATCATCAATATTTGATTTAGTTTTTCTCTTGTATGTTATGTTTCCAAAATAGGCCTAATCATGCCATCTTTGATTCAATTTGCTTTGCACGATTTGGTCTGATATGCCAGCTTGATTAGATTGCAATTCCTACAAAAATCAGATCAAAACCAATCTTTTTAGATTTTTTGAAATTTATTTGATTTAATTTGAATTTTAAATAATAAAAAATCAAAATAAAATAAATAATGAAGCAAATAAAGTGTAGATGCTGATTTGGGTCGTGGACCATGTCACAAACAAGATTCAATCATGAAAAACTAGGCCCATTTGACAAAAAATGCACTTTTGAGCACATTTGACTTTTGAAAATTTTGCAAAAATGGTCAACTTTGACAAGGTATATCTCCTCCAATTTTAACCCTAGAGAGGTGTTATTTGACTTTTCAGAAAGCTTAGGATGTTCCCTAAACAACCCTTTTTGTTTCATCTCAATTGGGTCTTCCATTTTCATGTAAGAAGCTTTGACCCAAAAGGTGTTTTTGTTGACTTTTCAAAAGGACCTATAATGTAGAAATTCATATCTTTTGATGAGTGCATATTTTGAACTTGTGGGCTGAAGATGAATTGTAGGGAATTGCATCCTCTTCAAAATGCACCTTGGATGGAAAATTTCTGATAAAGTATTAAGAAGTTACGCTTGGTCAAAATTTGGTTGACTTTTCCTGAGAAACCCTAATTTAACAACTTTTGGGTTTTGATGAATTTGGGGCATTCCTTGAGGAATCATGATCAACCCTTGATCAAATGATGGATATCACTTCAAAATATTGATGTTTACCAAAAATCTTGAAGCTTGACTGCATGTGGGCCACAATTGACTTTTGACCTAGTATAGTTGATTTTCAGGCATCTGGGCAATTGACTGAGCAAACTTCTTGTGCAAGGCATGAAACTTGACATGGATGATCTTGAGAAAATATTGGGGCCGTGTAAGGAATTTTGGACCTTTGGAGTTCCCACACCCTGATGAAAATGGAAACCCTAGTTTGAGGTACATTGCCTTAGGAGAGAGTTTGTCTGGTCAACTCTTGGGCATCCTTGAGCAAGTTGGGAACCTCAATGGGCATGTGTTGAGTAAAATGAGAGGGCAAATTTTGGGGTACAACAGCTGCCCCTGTTCAATCTTCTTAAACCTGAGGATGTAGATTGGTTGTCTTCCTTTCGTAATCTGAAGGTGGGAGATGATTGAACGCTAGAGTGCCCAGAAATTTGCACTCGTCTGAGATGGTGTTGGACTGTGTAGGTAGTATCGGGAATGGGCTAACAGATGCCATTTGGAGGAGATGACATAAGTTCACCGGAGATGGGCTTAAAGATTCCATCCGGAAGATATGACGGAGAATCGTCAGAGATGTGCTTAAAGATGCCATCTAGAGGATGTTGATTTCCCGAGATATTCCTTTGATGAGAATCCATGTTCCTATCATTGAGGAGGAATCTGCTGAGGAATGTTGGTCTCTGTCTTGGGAGAAATAGAATTTTAGGAGCTTAAGTTGTCCATTACTCTACTGGGGAATCATCTCTTAGTCGAGGAGGTGAAAGTGAACTGCTATCTGGCCGTGCTCCAAGCTTTACAGTGATTTACTGAGGATAATAAGATTAACCGTTATTTGGTCGTGCTCCAGGTTTCCCAACTACTTACTGGGGAGATGAGATTAAACTTGCTATCTGGCCGTGCTCCAGGCTTTGCAATTTCTCAATTCTTATCTGGTCGTGTTCTAGGCTTCAGAAGGAATTAAGTGGTTATCTGGCCGCATCCGGGTTTCAACTTGAATTTAAGGCATACTAATATCCGGTCGATTTCCTGGCTTCATAGTAATTGGCCGAGTAAACTGCTATTTGGTCGAATTCCAAGCTTCATAGTACCTCATACTGTTATCTGGCCATGCTTCAGGTTTCATAGTATCTCTTGCCGCTGTCTGGTCGTGCTCCAGTCTTCACAGCATCTTATACCACTATCTGGTCGATTCTAGGCTTCGTAGTACTTTGGAGAAATTAAGATATTATCCGTTCGATTTCCGGGCTTCATAGCTTGAATTTGAGATATACCACTATCTGGTCGATTCCAGGCTTCGTAGTATTTTGGAGAAATCAAGATATTATCCGGTCGATTTCCAGGCTTCATAGCTTGAATCTGAGATATACCACTATCTGGTCGATTCTAGGCTTCATAGTATCTTGTACTGTTATCCGATTGATTTTCAGGCTTCACAATATGTTGGGGGAAATTAAGCTGTTATCCGGTCGCATCCGGGTTTCAACTTGAATTTGAGATATACCATTATCTGGTCGATTCCAGGCTTCATAGTATTTTGTACCGATTAAGATATTATCCGGTCGATTTCTGGGCTTCATAGCTTTTTAAATTGGAATAGAAATCTTAGTGTCGATTTGACTGAACCAGGGAAAACTTGTGAGAATTTCAACCGGGAGAGAAATCTTAGTATCGATTTGACTGATCCCAGGAGAGGTCTCGGATTAACTTTGACTGGCATAGAAATCAGGGGAATCTTAGCGGCGATTCGGCTGACCCAGACGAAAGTCTTAGAATATCTTCAACTGGAATAGAAACCTTGGTGTCGGTTTGACTAAACCAGAGAACTTATGAGAGCTTCAACTGGGAGAGAAATCTTAGTATCGATTTGACTGATCCCAGGAGAGGTCTCAAATTAACTTTGACTGGCATAGAAATCAGGGGAATCTTATCGGCAATTTGGCTGACCCAGACGAAAGTCTTAGAACATCTTCAACTAGAATAGAAACCTTAGTGTCAGTTTGACTGAACCAGAAAAATGTTGGAATATCTTCAACTGGAATAGAAACCTTGGTGTCAATTTGACTGAACCAGAGAGAACTTGTGAGAACTTCAACTGGGAGATAAATCTTAGTATCGATTTGACTGATCCCGAGAGAGCTCTTGGATTAAGTTTGACTGGCATAGAAATCAAGGGAATCTTAGCGGCGATTCGGCTGACCCAGACGAAAGTCTTAGAACATATTCAACTAGAATAGAAACCTTAGTTTCGGTTTGACTGAACCAGAAAAATGTTGGAATATCTTTAACTAGAATAGAAACCTTGGTGTCGGTTTGACTGAACCAGAGAGAACTTGTGAGAACTTCAACTTGGAGAGAAATCTTAGTATCAATTTGACTGATCCCGGGAGAGGTCTTGGATTAACTTTGACTGGCATAAAAATCAGGGGAATCTTAGCGGCGATTCGGATGACCCAGACGAAAGTATTAGAACATCTTCAACTAGAATAGAAACTTTAGTGTCGGTTTGACTGAACCAGAGAAAATCTTGAAAAGTATTGGAGTATCTTTAACTGGAATAGAAACCTTAGTGTCAGTTTGACTGAACCAGGGAGAGCTTGATTGCATCTTTCCCTGAAAGCTAAAGAGTTAGTCGTATGTAACGCCATGATGTATGAAATGTATTGAGTAATGATGTTCTTAAAATAAATGAGATTGTGTTGTATAATATGTATGCATATGCCATGATGTATGGATATGCAATGCTATTGTGATATTCTCTAGCTGGGAAAATAAATCCCGGACTGATGCTGGAGAGTATAAGGAGTTGAGTTCTTCGTTTTCGCTAGGGATAATGACCGAAGATGATTAGCTGGAGATTTACACCCATTCTGCTTGAGAATATTCTGCCGGGAGAGACTCTGTCTGAGAATAATCCTGCGGGGGAATGACTCTGTGGGGGAAGAGAGATACTCTGTTGGAAGATCTGCTGATTTGGAGAAATATTCTCAGCTAGGGATGAACTTCCATTGCTGGAGAGAAAAGCTCTGTTGGAGATTGAGCTTCCGCTGTCAGAGAAATAAACTCTGCTTGGGAGATGGCTTTATAAACTGCTCATGGTTATAAAACTCGGCTGGGGAATGCAGGTATCAGCTTTCTGAAGGAACCTGCTGGGGAAGTGATTCCTGCTTGGAGACCTGGAGATCGGACTTTGGTTGTCCTTACTCTGTGGGGAATATCGGTATCACTGGCTTGTATGTGATAGTGACTTCACTTCCAACTGTCTCTACCCCTTGTACCATGATGGATGGGGTAACTATCGGTATTTAGGTTTTGTACCAGTTTCTTTGAGTTCTTAGCAACTGTCTTTCTGTTTTATATGCAGATATTTGTGAACAGTAATCATATTCAAATGCATATGTCAAGAATAAAACATTGGACGTTTTTGCACAACAAAACAGAAAAAGGAAAAACAAACACAGTTTTGTACTCAAAAGACGCTTTGTATTGATTTGAAATTTTCCTATAACAGGCATTTTTTACAAGGAGGCTGGCGTTCTAGTATGAGAACGCCGCCGTAAAAAATGGAAATTATTACAGAAATTGTGTACAAAAAGAAAACCGCTATGTGTAGTGATCCCATTGGGTTTCAAATCTGCTATTGCCCCTATGTCTTCGAGCATCTCATCACTTTGCTGCTTGTCCGAAGCCGACTGGATTGATTGGTACCGTTTGAGCTTGATATCTGATTACTGAGGTCTGATCGCAAGGTGATCCAATAGGACATAGTGATACGATTTAATCCCTAATTTTTTTCTGGACCGCCCTTTCGGGTTTTCGGTCCACCGGGATACCCTTTTTTGCCTAAGCCGCCCTTTCAAGTTTTCGACTTGCCGGACGTACAGGTTTTTTTTTCATTTTTATCCCTAATTTTTTCCCGAACCCTTTTGATTCGCCGGGATGCCCTTATTTTTGCCTAGGTATGTCAACCTAGCGGGTCTTTATTATGCGTAGTATCTTTTCACTATGTCTGCATTGACAGGGTGTGGAAGGTCGTCACCATCCATGGCGGTCAGAATCATGGCTCCACCGGAAAATATGTTCTTGACTACAAATGGTCCCTCATATGTGGGAGTTCATTTACCCCTTGGATCACCTTACGGCAGTATGATGCGCTTGATTACCAGATCCCCTACTTGATACACTTGTTGTCTGACTTTCTTGTTGAAGGCCTTGATCATCCATTTCTGATACATTTGACCATGGCAGACAACAGTGAGTCTTTTCTCGTCGATTAAGTTCAATTGATCAAGTAGAGTCTGGATCTAATCGTCTTCGCTCAAACCCGCATCCTTCATAATACGTAGAGAAGGGATTTGGACCTCTATGGGTAGGACAACCTCCATGCCATATACCAGAGAATAGGGTGTTGCCTCTGTTGACATACGCGCTGAGGTATGGTACCCATGAAGAGCAAATGGTAACATCTCGTGCCAGTCTTTGTATGTCACCGTCATCTTCTGTATGATCTTTTTGATATTCTTTTTAGTAGCTTTAATAACCCCATTCATCTTCGGCTAGTAAGGAGAAGAGTTGTGATGCTGAATCTTAACCTGTTTACAGAGATCGATGATCATTGAATTATTGAGATTGGTACCATTGTCCGTGATGATTCTCTCAGGGATACCATACCTATAAACCAAGTTATGCTTGATGAACCGTGCCACCACATTCTTAGTAACTGTAGCAAAGGAGGCAACCTCAACCCACTTCGTGAAGTAATCAATGGCCACTAGGATGAAGCGATGCCCGTTGGATGCGGTAGGTCTGATCTCGCCGATCATGTCAGTGCCCCACATTGCAAAGGGCCAGGGAGCCGTCAAAACATTCAAGGGAACAGGGGGTACGTGCACCTTATCAACGTAGGTTTTGAACTTGTGACAGGTTCGAGAATGCTGATAACAGTCGGCTTCCATAGTGGACCAGTAGTATCCTGCTCGTAGGATCTTTTTTGCCATGGTATATCCACTAGAATGAGTGCCAAAGGTACCTTCGTGTAGGTCTACCATGATCCTCTCTGCTTCGTTCTTGTCTACACACCGCAGTAAGGTAGAGTCATGATTGCGGTTATAGAGGATTCCATTACTGAGGAAGTACTTTGCAGCAAACCTTCTCAGAAATTTCTTGTCATTGACAGATGCCCCCTCGGGGTATTCTTGAGCCTCGAGATACCTTTTCACTTCATGAAACCAAGATTTGTTGGCTACCTCCTCGGTATCGATCTCACAGCAGTATGTCGGTTCATCCATCCTCTCAATAGTGACTTGGGGAGCTTCATTGTCCCACCTGACCTTGAACATTGACGACATAGTATAGCTAGCGCATCCGCTAACTGATTCTCTTCTTGTGGGAAATGTTCAAAGGTGATCTCTTCAAAATGCGGCAGCATTGTCAGTACATGTTCTCTGTAAGGAATAAGGTCCGGGTCTTTCGTATCCCACTCGCCTTTGATCTGACTTATCACCAAAGCGGGATCCCCGAATACACTCAAGAACTTGATCCTTAGGTCAATAGCAGCTCGAAGACCCATAATACATGCTTCAATCTCTACCATGTTGTTGGTACAGTTGAAACATAATCGGGAAGTGAATGGAGTATGACAACCCTCAGGAGATATGATTACAGCGCCAATGCCGTTACCCAGTGTGTTTGAGGCTCCATCAAAAAACATAGACCATCGAGATCCTTCCTCAGGTCCTTCATCCGGTCCAGGTTCTTCACAATTGGTTACTAACATGATATTCTCATCCGGGAACTCAAAATTCATGGACTGGTAGTCATCCACGGCTTGATGCGCCAAATGATCAGCTAACACACTTCCCTTGATTGCTATTTGGGTTGTGTATTGGATGTCGTACTTAGTCAAGATCATTTGCCATCTTGCTATTCTTCCGGAGAGAGCGGGCTTCTCGAAAATATACTTGATCGGGTCCATCTTAGATATCAACAAAGTAGTGTGGGTCAACATATACTGTCTCCGTCGGCGAGCAGCCCATGCTAAAGCGCAACAAGTTTTCTCGAGCAGTGAGTATCGTGTTTCATAGTCGGTAAACTTTTTGCTAAGGTAGTATATTGCGTGCTCTTTTCGACCGGACTCATCATGCTGCCCCAGCACACACCCCATTGAATTATCTAACACTGTTAAGTACATTATCAAAGGTCTTCCTTCAGTCGGAGGCATCAGAATAAGAGGTTCTTGGAGGTATTGTTTTATTTTGTCAAAGGCTACCTGGAATTCATCATTCCACTTTACCACTTGATCTTTCTTCAGAAGCTTGAAGATCGACTCACAAGTAGCAGTTAGATGTGAAATGAATCGGGCAATGTAATTTAGGCGTCCCAAGAAACCTCTAACTTCCTTCTCAGTACGGGGAGCCAGAATTTCTTGTATGGCCTTCACCTTTGCGGGGTCTACTTGAATACCTTTGTCACTGGCGATGAATCCTAGAAGCTTACCAGACCTTACCCCGAAGGTGCACTTGTTCGGATTTAACCTCATCTTGTACGTCTTCAACCTATCAAACAACTTTTGTAGATGATCAAGGTGTTCTTCCTCAGTTTGAGACATGGCTATCATGTCATCAACATAAACCTCTATCTCATGGTGAATCATGTCATGGAACAGAGCTACCATAGCTCGCTGATAAGTTGCCCCAGCATTCTTCAACCCAAACGGCATCACCTTGTAGCAGAAAGTGCCCCACTGTGTAACAAAGGTTGTCTTCTCCATGTCTTCAGGTGCCATCTTAATCTGATTGTAGCCAGAGAAACCATCCATGAAGGAAAATACTTTGTGTTGTGCGGTGTTGTTAACCAGAACATCGATGTGGGGAAGCGGGAAGTCATCCTTGGGGCTTTCCCTGTTCAGATCTCTGTAATCCACACACATTCGTACTTTACCATTTTTCTTAGGTACCAGAAATACATTAGCAACCCACTGCGGATAAGAGGTGACAACTAAGAACCCTATGTTGAACTGCTTCATAACCTCTGTTTTAATCTTCTCTGAAATTTCAGGGCGCATACGATGAACCTTTTGCTTTACCGGAGGGCAGTCTTCTTTAGTTTGCAGACGATGAACCACTATATCAGTGTCTAGTCCCGACATGTCTTTATATGACCAGGCGAAGATTTCAACATACTCATGAAACATCTGTACCAACCGCTGTTTAACACTAAGCTCCAGATTTGCACCTATCTTAACCTCTTTTCCGTCTTCCTCTGTGCCCAAGTTCACTGTCTCAACCGGCTCTTCATGAGGCTGTGTGGCCCTTTCTTCCTGCTGTAATAGTCTAGCAAGTTCCCCAAGTACCTCACAATCTTCCTCACCTTCGTCTTCGGCTTGGTTGATCGGATTTTCAAAGTCATAATGAGCAGTAGCAGAACTATTATCAATAGGATCCAGAGTGGATTTGGATCTGCATTTGGATACGTGAGTGTGTGTAAGAGCACAGCTGTATAGTCAGAATAAAAGAAAAGAAAGACAAAGAGCGCAAAATTTGTATGCAAACTTCCAATGCTTTATTAATGTCATATGAAAATGAAACATGATAACCCTCACAAATAGAACCATTGTGCCCCGAGTAAGACACATGGCTATAGAGTTTATATTGTTTTTAAATTACATATCCGAAAAATCAAAAAGAAAATTACTCCTGAACAAAAGTAATCGGTACAAAGTCCTTGGCAGTCCAGTTACTGAGTCCACCGTTGGTAGTCGGGAAGATCCAACTCTCAATGTCGGAATCACCATCACCGTCTTCAAGCGCATTGACCCCAGAGTTGCTGATGCATAGGGGAGGTCCTCTAGCCCGAGCACAACGAATGGCCCTTTGAGCACCTATAGTAAAGCCCAAACAGATTTGTCAGACTTGTAATGAATAACCGAGAGCTAACCCCAAATGGTAGACCCACCTTCTTCAACCACTGCTCGTGCATCCTTGAGAGAAGCCATCTTCAAGGGAGATTTGGTGACCTTGGGAGGACTGTCGGTAGTTTCTACTGTAGCCATAATCTGAGGTACCTCTTCAAAGTTCTGGCAAGGAGTCTCGATGAACTCGCCATCCATTTCCACGTACCTGAAGGAGTTCAAGTGACTGATCATATACTCCTCTTCACCATGCATAATGACAATCTTTCCTCTTACTGGGTACTTTAACATTTGGTGGAGGGTAGAAGTAACAGCCCCAACCCCATGTATCCAAGGGCGTCCCAACAAGCAAGAATATGATGGTTTGATATCCATTTTGTAGAAAGTGGAGTCGAAGGTATGAGAACCAACTTTGATAGGGACATCCACTTCCCCGTGCACTATCCTCTTCGAACCATCGAAAGCTCTTACTACTATATTGCTAGGCTTCAAGGTCAAGCCTTCGCAGTCTAATCTGTCCAGAGCTTTTTTAGGTAGCACATTCAACAAGGAGCCAGTATCTACCAAAACATGGGCCAGAGTCGTGCCCCTGCATTCAACGGAAACATGAAGAGCATCATTATGTTTCCTCCCCTTTGGTGTCAGATCCGCGTCAGAAAAACCCAAACCATTATCAGTAGTCAGACTAGCCACACAATCTTCAAACTGATCAGCAAATGTCTCTTGTGGTACGTGAGCCGTCTTCAGAAACTTAACCAAATCCTTCGTATGGGCCTCGGAACACAACAACAAAGCCAACATAGAAATTTTGGATGGGGTCTGCCCCAGCTGCTCGACCATGTTGTAGTCGCTCTTCTTTATTATCTTTAAAATTTCTTCCATTTCTTTCTTGGAAGCTTCTGGTATGGTTACTGAATTGGCCCTTGTCAGGACAGGCTCAATCAGTATGTCTTTGCCTTGAGTCTCGGCTGACTCGGTGATGGGAGGGTCAACAGGAGTGATTACTGGAATTGCAGTAGTAGTCTTGGGTGGAACCACAACAGGAAAGATCACAGGTATGGTAACAGTCTTCGGGGGAGAGATTTCAGGGGAAAACACTCTTCCACTTCTTGTTATTTTACTGGTTCCGGCAATATTTACGATGTCGGAATCACCATTTTCAGCAATCTTGTCTTCAATGGCTAGCATGTCATGCTTTACGCTGTGGTAATAGATGTCGGCCCCATAGTTCCAAGGAACAACTTTGTTTGAGGAGTATGGGATTGGTCCAGGGATGGTTATGATCAACGGAGTCACCCTCAGAACTGATGTAATCCTGACGGGTCTCTTAGCAGAGGCCCTGGGAGGATTTGCAGAAATGGTTATGATAGTAATGTCTTTACAAGAAACAGTCGGAACAGGAGTCTTCTCAAATAGAATCTCTTTGTCATCCATCAGGCGCTGAATACCTGCCTTCAACAAAGGGCAACCAGTCGGTAGAAATGAACAATAGTGGTAACCTTCACCATAACCCGGAAATAAACGGGCCCTCAGCAAACTCCCCTTGATAGTCATGAGTGGGGTCACCAATTTTTCCATAGAAGTCACAAACATATCTTCTTCAACGACATTAACACCCCGACCATGTTTCGGCATAGGAGAAGTGATAACATTGGGATTCGGGGGATCAAATTCAATCTCCTTAGCATCAATCAAATCCTGTACTTTGTTCTTCAAAGTCCAGTAGTCATTGGTGTCATGGCCTGGACTTTCTGAATGGTAAGCACAACGAGCATTCGATTTATAGTAAGGAGAGGTGGTGTTCGGGTTCTTCAGAGCTTCCATCAGAGTAACCAGATTAGACTTCAGCAACAGAGGTAAAACCTGAGACAATGTCATGTTGATTTGAGTGAACTGTCTAGCTGGCCTTTCTGCTCTTGGCTGATTGTTTCTTTGCTGAGCAGGTGCAGGGTTGAGAATCATAACATCCCCTACCGTCAAACGACACTCGATTCGATTTTGATTCTTTTGTTTATAGATGGAACTGACTTCCTTTTTACCTGCAAACGACTTCCTTGCAACACTAAAAGAAGCATCCTTCTGAATTTTTCCACTTCGGATTCCAGCTTCCACTCTTTCCCCTGTTAAGATCAGTTCAGTAAAACCCACCGATGAACTTCCAATCAGATGGTTGAAGAATGGCCTAGTCAAGGTTCCCAGAAAGATATCCACGAGCTCTCTGTCAGCCAAGGGAGGTTGAACTCTTCCATCCAAATCTCTCCACTTCTGAGCATAATCCTTGAAACCCTCATTCGAACCCATAGATAGATTTTGGAGTTATGTACGGGTGTGACCGAGGTCTGCATTATAATGATATTGCTTATAAAATGCAGCAGCAAGGTCTTCCCAGTTACGAACATTGGCTCTTTCCAGCTGATAAAACCAATCCAGTTGTGTTCCAGACAGACTGTCTTGGAAGACGTGAACCCACAAGTCTTTGTCAGCAGTATGAGGCTATATCTTCCTCACATAGGAATGGAGATGAATTTTAGGAGAAGAGACCCCATCATACTTAGCAAATACCGGGGCTTTGAATTTTGGGGGGATGACAACCCCGGAGACCAGACCCAACTCTTCAAAATCCAGCCCAGGAACCTTCTGGATTTCCATAGCACTCAGACGCTCTTCTAACTGCTTATACCTTTCATCAGTTGGAGGGTACTGCTCCTCATTATAATCAGTTTCATTGTCAGACTCTTTAGGACTAGGGTCCTCTTCTCTGGCTTCAATCTCTTTATTCTCTTCCTCTTTAGATGAAGAAGCTAACTCAACAACCCGTCTTGGCGGCCCTTTGAACCTTCTGCTCATATGTGCCACACCGGCTGTCCTCTTGGTCTTCTTAGTGTTCTTCTTAACAATCAGAGCCTTCAGCTCTTCCTGTCCTTTGACCAGATCCACAATCATTTGCTGGAACTACGTGTTCTGAGTCTGAAGATCTTTCAGTTTGTTCAAGAGCCATTGCTAAAATAAACAACGGAGGAGATGTGAAACCTGTTATGAATCTTGTTATGCAATGATATGTATGACATGTATGCAATGTTTTCAAGGGTTCTTAAAGACTCAAATTTTCTTAAACAAAAAGTAACAAACGCGAATTGTATTAGTAAACTTGAATTGTTACAAAGAATGTATTTTGAGAGTACAATTAAGAAAAATAAAACAAAAAGAGGACTAGGTTTCCCATGAGCGCATCCTCTTTGGCGCGATGTAGGCATTGATATTCATCACTTCATGAAGTAGCCTAGTGAGTTCCAAGACCTTTTTCTTGCTGGCGTAGAATTAGGCTTCGAACGTATCCTGCTCCTCTTTAAGCTGAACACAGGACTTTTGTAACTCTTCATGATCAGTTGGCATGTCTGGATGAAGAATAAGATGAGGAGTGTCTCCTTCGACAACTGGTTCCATAATCATAGTTAGGATAGCGGGATAAGGCATCATAAGAGTTTGAGCGCAGACTCATACCCATCTGAGATAAGGCTCGAGAGGTATGGAATTCTTATGCCCGAGTGTCTTGATGTTAACCCTATGTACCATACTCCAAGCTTTTATGAACCTTTTGCAGTAACCCTGAACATCATTCTCATAGTTGAAGGCGATTCCTTGAATAAGTGTATCATGAGGACCATCCCTTCTCGCATAACCAAACTGTCATAATACTAAGCAATGGTTATAAGTGATTCCTCCCCTAATGCCTAAGAGAGGGACATTAGGAAATTCACCACAGCGATCGATGATAGTAACATCTTCCGAGAACTGTGAACACCAATGAATGTCTGAATGCGTGAGGGACATCAGTCGACGAGACCATCTTTTACCCTGTTCATTCTTCAAAGTAGATCTGGGTAAGTGCGAAATAAACCACCTAGCCAATAGAGGAGTGCAACACTGGAGGGTCCCCCTTCTTTTTAGAGTGCGAGCATGCAGAGAGTGTAGAATATCCCCGAGTAATGTAGGTACCGGATTATGAGACAGAAAAACCTGGATTGTGCTCACATAGACGAGTTGATCCGCATTAGGGAAAAGTACCGTCCTGTAAATGAGAAGTGCCAGCACCTCTTCGAAAGATTGTAAATCTAAGATATCCCAAAAATGGTAAGCCTTCTCGAATAGAAACTTAACCGGAATTCCTTAGACACTCCCTATAGTCTCCCAATTTGTCACTATGTCAGACCATTGTAAGGACAGAGCTCTAGCAACTTCTTCAGGTTTGGGATGTCTTTCCATACCGCTGAAAGGTAGCTGATCAAGAATGGGTATCCCTAATAACTGAGAAAATTCCTCCATAGTAGGCACTAGCTGGTAATCCGGGAATGTGAAACAGTGATGCAGAGGATCAAAGAACTGAAACAACACTTTCAACATTTCTTCGTCAGGTTTTACAGTGACCAATTTGAGCAACTGACCATGCTTTTTAGTGAAATGAGAATTTTCAAGAACCCTTAATGCAAGGTCTTTTAGTTGGAGAGATACTTTCACTAGGTTAATCTGAATAGTGTTTCTGCGGGAGGATGCCATGTCCTACAAAACAGAGCAAAGATGAGTCCTAGAAACACTTGAAATAGTTAGTATGATATGCTATGGTATGATGTTTATGATGTCATGATAAATCACAGGTATAGCAAACACATACAAATCACACCAAGTCCTCAGGTTTAAAGCCTCCTTGAGTCTTAAGGTCCTACCCTCTTGAAGCTGGATTGGTTCAACCTGTCCTATAAATATGTAACCGGGTTCTAAAGGGATCTCAATATCACTGATCTTTCCCCCAGCTTTGTTCAATTAGCGATTGACTCACTACAAACAAAACTCAAGAGTCAAACCTCAATGAGTGTAGCATCGAGTATCTGTCGACCTTGGGAATACACCAAAGTCGGCCATCTCGCTACGTCCTACTGGCCAAGTTGTGCAATTAAAGGTTCTAAGGTCAGTTGATGCTTTATGACACCACGCGGCGACCCCGTACAACTCTCTGATTGACTCAAGGGTTACAGGTACCAACCAAAGTGCCACATCAACGTAGCTACTGCTTCAACCGTGTCAGTATACCCCAACGCAACTCCCTCACAGTTTATTGCTACTTACCTAAAAGGTGTTTCCCGATCTGGGTGTAGGATCAAATAACCCAAACAGTTCCAAGAGATATAAAACAAGCAAGACAATCAAGAGAAAGCAATTAAATACGACCTAGATCCTAAGGTTTACCCCACTTTATATTTAATCCCCAGCAGAGTCGCCAATTCTGTGATACGGTGGCAGAACCGACTGTTAATACTGGTTTTGCATTTTTTGTTTGCAAAATGTCGCGGTAAGCAAGAGTCGCCACCGAATTTTATTTTATCCAATCAGGAAAAGGAAAAAGAACAGAAAAACCTTTTTCGAGATGTTTCTGAGTACGGGGGGTAGATTATAAAAAGGGAAGGTATTAACACCCTTTCTATCCGTGGTTTTCCACGGGCTCTTAGGTACTTGCTCATTTTGAAATTGCTTGTGTGTGCTTTGTTTTGAAAAGTTTTGTTTTACTTCATTTTAACCCTTGTTTCTGTCCTCAAGAGTGTTACGAAGTTGTTTTTTGAAAACTTTGTTTGAAAAGTGTTTGTGTGAAAAAGTTTGTTTGTTTGAGCAAGTAATTAAGAGTTTTCTACCTACTCGAAAAAGTCTGTTCGTTTTCCTTTTAGACAATACTATCCCATTATTGAGAAATAGGTAGCATCTTCGTTGGAGTTTTTTAGGGACATTCGAAAGGACATGTATGATCACAAAAGTAATGTTAGGAAATGTTAGTAATCATCCTAAAGCCTTAAAGATCTTTTTCTGAGGCAACATCCGAATGGGTCATTTTAGATCTTTTGGGACTAGAGGACGACCACTAACAAACCCTATACTTCATGACCGTTTACCGAAGGCAACCGAAGTAGAGTAAACCCTAGGAGTGAGCATGTGCAAGTGTAATTTTTTCAGTTAATTTATCTTTTCACAATTAGGGTTTTCTACTGTATTAATTTCCAGTTTATCTTTTCATACAATCCTATTAACATACATCTAAGCAGTTTATAGTTTACGGAAATTAAAAGTGCGGAAAGTTTAAAGTCCTAGCTATTACTGGGCTTTTGCAGATACATAATTATTCTGACTGAAAATAAAAAAAAATGCAGAAATTTAAAACCCTAATTAATCTATTACAACCTCGAAACAGTTACAATAATAATAAAAGGAAATTAAAAAAATGCGCACGGCGAATTAAACACAAGAATAATTTAAGAATCCTAAAAATCTAATTGAAAAATATTTAGATTCTTTTTTTGAGAAAAAATTGAATTATGTACAAATTAACCCTAATTTTTAATTTTTTTAAATTATGAAAAAAAGGAATTAAATTTCCCTAAATTAAATGAATCCAATTAATTATGGAAATAAAATATTTTTATGAAAAAAAATGATTTTTGATGTTTTTTATGATTTTTTGATTTGATAAAAAAAAACATGATTTTGTGTTATTTTGTAATAAAAGATAATTAATAAAACAATTAAAAAAGAAATAAAATAGAAAAGAAAAGAGGTTGGGCCTGTTTGTGAAAGCAATCCATGGGGGTGTATGTCTGAATTTGCAAGCCCAATCCTTGTTCAGCCCACTCCATGCGTGTGATCCAGTGCTGGTCATGCCTGTAGGTGCACCATGGTCTTTCCTTGATTGAGCATTGGATTTGGATTAGTGGTGATCCAATGGATGGATGGTTGGATGTATGGTAGGCGCATGGGACGTATATGCACATGATCTGTTGAAACAAAGTTAGAAAATAAAGAAAATGCCGGGACCTGGGATCGAACCCAGGTCCTCTCACTCAATACAACGCGCCTTGCCATCTGTGCTGCATGGATTAGTTGATAATATAATAACAATAATAAATAATATATAAAACAAAGATGGGTAACTGAATAAAACAAAAAAAAAGACGCGCGTGATTCAAACAAGCCAATGGTGTTCAGCCACGTTATCATCTTCTTCTCATGTCCGTCGTCTTAGGTACCAGCACTTTTACCTACGGCCTGTGTTTGTAACCATAGCCCTGCATCTTTCAAAAATCTCAGACAAGCATGATAACTTAATTCCAGATATACCAATCAAATCGTCTTGATCTCACGAGTATGATGACATCCTTCTTTGGCCCTAATTTTACCTGTACAATAAAGCCCTAAAACGCAAGCACGAACCCTAATAATGGCAATTCATCATATATGCATCAAAGTTAGGAATTAAATATACAGAAAGATTCCAGGAATTCATATGAACACAAATATGCAATCAAAACATGTTAACAATGCAAGAATGAAGAGATACGAATTTGGAAGAAGTGACAAACCGTGAGAGTAATATGTGATGATTCCTGGAGCTTTGAGGCGTGCAACTGATCTGGTTAGCTTCAGGAGATATCCAGGAAGCGATTGGAAGCGTTGGAATGGATTGAATTGCCCTCTAAGTTGGAAAATGATCCAACACTTTTGTCCAACTTTTTGAGTTTTCTTATGGAGTTTTTTCACTGCAAATCCTTCTTTTCTTGGCTTGGTTATGTTATGTATTTGTATTAGAACGGATTAGGTCAACAAAAATGATTTAAATCTTTGAAGATCATCAAGATTTGATTTAGTTTTTCTCTTGTATGATATGTTTCCAAAATAGGCCTAATCATGCCATCTTTGATTCAATTTGCTTTGCACGATTTGATCTGATATGCCAGCTTGATTAGATTGTAATTCCTACAAAAATCAGATCAAAACCAATCTTTTTAGATTTTTTTGCAATTTATTTGATTTAATTTGAATTTTAAATAATAAAAAATCAAAATAAAATAAATAATGAAGCAAATAAAGTGTAGATGCTGATTTGGGTCGTGGACCATGTCACGAACAGGATTCAATCATGAAAAACTAGGCCCATTTGACAAAAAATGCACTTTTGAGCCCATTTGACTTTTGGCAATTTTGCAAAAATGGTCAACTTTGACAAGGTATATCTCCTCCAATTTTAACCCCGGAGAGGTGTTATTGGACTTTTCAAAAAGCTTAGGATGTCCCCTAAATAACCCTTTTTGTTTCATCTCAATTGGGTCTTCCATGTTCATGTAAGAAGCTTTGACCCAAAAGGTGTTTTTGTTGACTTTTCAAAAGGACCTATAATGTAGAAATTCATATCTTTTGATGAGTGCATATTTTGAACTTGTCGGCTGAAGATGAATTGTAGGGAATTGCATCCTCTTCAAAATGAGCCTTGTATGGAAAATTTCTGATAAAGTATGAAGAAGTTATGCTTGGTCAAAGTTTGGTTGACTTTTCATAAGAAACCCTAATTTAGCAACTTTTAGGTTTTGATGAATTTGGAGAATTCCTTGAGGAATCATGATCTACCCTTGATCAAATTATGGATATCACTTCAAAATATTGATGTTGACCAAAAGTCTTGAAGCTTGACTGCATGTGGGCCACAATTAACTTTTGACCTAGTATAGTTGATTTTCAGGCATCTGGACAATTGACTGAGCAAACTTCTTGTGCAAGGCATGGAACTTGACATGGCTGATCTTGAGAACATATTGGGACCATGGAAGGCATTTGGGACCTTTGGAGTTCCCACCCCCTAATGAAAATGGAAACCCTAGTTTGAGGTACATTGCCTTAGAAGAGAGTTTGTCTGATCAACTCTTAGGCATCCTTGAGCAAGTTGGAAACCTCAATGGGCATGTGTTGAGTAAAATGAGAGGGCAAATTTTGGGGTACAACATATATATATATATATATATATATATATATATATATATATATATATATATATATATATATATATATATATATATATATATATATATATATATAT